>CM073769.1:47002186-47602186 GCA_037158775.1 Hetaerina titia | reverse complement strand
TCATCCCAGATTTGGCAACAAGTAAGTTCATTTTCGTCCTGTGGATATAAGAATGACATCTGCATCTACATAAAACCCCGCAAGCCGCCACAAGGGCGTGTGGTGGGGGTTGTTAGGTCACTAATGGATATGGACATGGGATCCCTTTTCCTCATCGGAGAGTCGTCAAGAATTTGAGCCAGAGGGCGCGCATATTGGTTAAGCTGATGTGGGCACATCATTCTTTGCTAAATATAACGCTAAGGATTTCTGTTATTACGATGAAGTCATCGTTACTGAGAAGATCAAGCTTTTATAGTCACGTTTGCTGGGTATTAATAGTCTGATGAAAAATGATTCTCTGGTAAACGTGTTGTTTTAGAAACAATCGATAACATGAGGTACGTAGTTGAAATGCCGATGACTTATCCTTGCTGGGTTAATGTTTGCAACAGTTATAAGGATTTTGTAACTAAGCCAATTTTCCACAGCCGCTATGCGTCATTTCAATTCAAATTTAGATGAGCGGAAATATGTATCTTTCGTTGGAAACGTTAGATTTACCGGAGCACTAATTTCACTCGAGAATAACGTTGACTCGAATTCTATTTACATTTAAAAATCCATTCTAACACTTTGGCCCACACTTTAACACCAAAGATATTTTGTCCGCAATATTAATGTTATGATTGTATTAGAGCTTTTACTCTTTTAAAACGAGAGAAAAGGTATCTACAGGACAAAACAAAAACAATATATTACGATAATACACAAATAGCAACCACACTTTTATAGGCGTAATCAGTCGAAGATGATTTTGTTCATTTATATGAAATACAGTGGAGAGTTTTCTGTTTGATGTTGCAATGTTTACATAATATTCACGCAAAAGATGAAATTTCATTTTAAAATACTTTAAACTTTTAAATTAACTCAGTAAACAAAAATGGTCTGGAATCGGGAAGAGTAAAAGTAGAACCTACTGAAGTGTGCTGACATGCATATTATCAATAAACAAGATCCGTGATAACAATAGCAATAATTTGAATATGACATGCTGTTATGTTATAGGGTGTTGTAACATAACTTCCATTTTTAAAGGGGTGTTTGTAGTAGGTCTCTGGCCTAAACGTGCTAAACGTTTTCAGGTGCCTCAGAGTGCCAAAAACGGCTTCAGCCGCCGCCGTGACTCGTTTGACTGATGGGAACTGATCGGTCGACACCAATCAAGTGGGTGACTTGAGTGAAGGTCTCTATCCGATTAGGCACTGCATTAGAATCTGGGGAGTATAATGTGATCCGCGAGAGCGTTTGGTGCTACTCAATTACGAAGAAAGGAACGGCATGAAATGTGCCCAAGAATTACGAAAGCTGTTACCTCACGATGTTATCGGTAATTCGATCCATTTTCTGAATTGCATCATTAGCAAACCTTGAGCGACATAACGTTAAAAAAAGAAGAAACTATTTTGTCCGAGAGATAGATAAAATCGTAACCGATGGAAATGTGTGCGAGAACTTTTTCCGCGAGCCTAAATATGCATACAAGTACGTACGACAAATCGCGTGGGTGAAGTGTACTCATACGTAATGTAAAACTTTCTCAAATACAGGTGATTAAAAATTGTGCAAATTGGCTCGGTAGGTTTGGGGAATGTCTACTTAGAAACGCCTTGCCAATTAAGTGAGTGTGTGGCTCTTTGCATAAAGTGGAGGTTTTGACAACAAATGAATTGGAATGGGGAATCACTCAAAATGCAGCGTACGAGAACTCTTTTTGCTCAGAAGAATAAAGGACCCGTCCATGCAGTCTGAAGATGGATGATGCGAGAGCTATATTTCACCCAAAAGGTCTACTTCAACGCCACTAGAAATATCACGCTTCTGAGTACGGCAGAGAACTTACACGTAATAAATCACAATCAAATGATATACGATCAAAAAAAATGTCTTCTGAGGAGGTCACACTTTTTAAGACAAATATATTACTCCGTAATAGGAGAACGGAATTTTCTTACATCACTCGAGCAAGACTTAAACTGAAAGCGCATAGCGTGCAACAGTAGAAGAGCAGAACAAATTAATGCCAGCTCAATTTATCACAAGCGATATTCTGTGGTATATTCTTGGTATTGGTATTCTTGGTATTGTGGTTCATTCTCTGTTGTTGATCTGTTTAACTGGTACAGATGATTTTGGAACCAAGGTGTATTTATTTGCCACTAAGGTAAGTTCCTAATTTCCGCCCTCACACACTATATTAACATGAACCCTATGACATCGGCAATATAATACATGTAATTATAATGACGTTTTTAGTTAATATCTACTTCAGCCGTTTGTGGATACTTAGCACAAAATAAATGCATTAGTTTTTAATTATTATAATTAGGCATTTGTAATTTTTTTTTCGAGAGTTTAATTATAACGGTACTCCTCATAATATATTCCTGATAACTGATTGATTTGGCAATTTACCGACATTAACTAATCTAATGACACTTCAGCAATTTTCCACTGATAAAATATTTTTTTTGCTATAATACGGATCAGAACGCCGAGCCACCAAAGAACAGCACAGCCGTTCCATCCATGTAAAAGAACGAAAAATATTTTCTGGCGAAACGAGACATGATAGGAATAGAAATGGAAATATGCGAGGGAGGCTAAATGTCGTATGAATAGGGGAACAGATTGAAGAGGCTGGGATTCAATGGTTTTGTCATATGGAGTATTTTGCGGAGAAACATGTGGGCCAAGATTAGTGAGCACAAACACACTAGGTCTACGAAACAGAACCAGGATAAGGTAAAAAGATCACACGTTGACAGGCCTGGGAGAGAGGAGTGGTATAAAAGGAGACTGGCGAGATGGGTCAAGGCGAAGAAGACTGACCAAAATATTAACCTTAAATAAAAGGTATAATGTGTCAGCGGAAGAAGAATGTATATACATATTACAAATTTAACGACTGATCGAATAGTTTTTTTTTTAAATATGCCGTGTATTAATTGTAAAGTCGAAAGGTACAGTTTATTATATGCTCTGATATAATTGAATCCTGTAATGTAAGACTTTCTACATTTTGTTTTGAAAGACTGGGCAACGTGGCTGTGTTATTCTACGTTAGCGTGTACACCTCATGCATCAATTGTGATACACAGGGTTCGTCCGGAAAATAAGTTTATGATGCTCATTGTCTTTTTTGACAAAAGGGGAGTCGTCCACTACGAATTTGTACCTGATCGACAAACTGTAAACGCTGCATTATACGTCCAAGTGCTCGACAGGCTTCGAAAACGAGTCGCCCGCGTCCGGTCAGCGATCAAAAACATCTGGCGGCTGCATCACGTCAATGCGCCGTCTCACACCGCGCTTGTCGTGTCGGACTTCTTGGCCAAGCACGGCGTGGCAACGCTGGACTTGGCACCACCGGACTTCTTTCTGTTCCCGAAGATAAAGAGGAGTTTGAAAGGAACGCGATACGGGACTTTGGACGCCGTCAAAGAGGCCGTGACGACGTGTCTTCGAGAGGTTCCCGATGATGCCTTCGCGGGAGCGTTCCAGGAATGGGAACGCCTCTGGAACAAGTGTATCGACTCACAAGGGTCCTATTTTGAGGAATATTAGCTTAAGATATGTAAAAGTGTAATAATTTTATTTTCCTGATCTCAGTACACTTATTTTCCGGACGAACCCTGTAAAGAAGGTATTCAAAAGAAATATCGGGAGATGCCACTGCAGTCACTTATAACGGAGTCGTCCGATAATGCTCATTACAATGCTAAGGTTTCACTGTGTAAAACTCATTCGCCTTGACCGGGATTCAAACGTGGATCCCTTGATGCACGGCTGACTGCTTTAGCCATTTAGGCTCCCGAGGCGTCGCCCTGATAATTCTTTTTGTAGCCTTTTCTGAAGTTATCCATGGAGCCCATTGCCACCGTCCCGTTGACTTTAACCCAATTGCACACAATTCGCAAACTATGCTGGCCGTTTTAGAATCTTAAACTTTCGAAATCTATACACTTCTCAAAATTTTCCTAATTAGTGCGACGCAACAGGCACACATACTTAGTGTGTATGTAAGTATGGTGTCGTTTTTACTTAAAATGATGTTGGCAACACATCACTCACTTGGGAAACAAAAAAAATCCAGGACTAAACTGTATAGACTGTGAAAGGTATCAAGGAAGATTATTTATATGTGGATAGTTAAATTATGTCCCAAGAAACTTCGATTAAATCAGGAGGAAAGTGGAAATTCGCAAATGGACCAATCTCAGTCCTGCTTAAAGAGTACATATACATGTATGCGCTGCAAATCCAAAATTGCCACCATTCTCAGTCCTCATCAGACCTACTTCGCCGCTGTCTTTCGAGACGTCGTCTCCCCGACTCTCGGTCAAGGAATCGCGACGAACACTTTAGAAGACGAGAAAAAAGAATTTTCAGCAGTCAGCTTGCTTAAGAAGCTTGACCCGGAGTGACCTTTTGAACCTTGCGAAATATGATTCCGAATGTGTTAGGAACGTGAGATGGGAAAGGCAGGATAGGGGAGGAGGCGAAGAAATTACAGAAAGAAAATTCAAGAGGAGGAGGGGAGGGCAAGAGAGGTGTGTAGGAAGGGAGAGGGGAGGGAACGAGGAGGGAAAAAATTACGTCCACATCACTAGGCGGTGCAACATATTTCGCATTCGTTGAGCGAAATGAGAAATGTGGAAATGGTAATTCCCTCGGAAAAGGATAAAGTCCTGAGCAGCACAATATACACAACCGTAGTCGTTCCCATTACCTTTCGATCCCTCCGAATTTCTAGCGCACGCCACGAGCGTAACACTGTACACGTGTCACGCCGAAATGAATAGATCCTCTGAGAAAATCATCGTTTGGGACTTCGGTAAATGTTGACCAAAACTAATGAATAAATATTCTCAGGTAAAAGTCAAAAATTGACCGAAGCAGGCAACGCTGAATAAAGATATAGATGGAAGAGTGCGACTCATTCGAGGATGGGGAGTAGAGTCAATTGACAACTTGAAATTTAATTTGACGTATACTTGAACGTCAGCCGATTGAAAGAAAATATGCTACCTTTTTGTTATATGTAGAGTGGACGAAGGACTCGAGAGCAAGAGAAGGTTTTGAAAGAATTGGCTGATATTAGAAATCCTCGACCACTCGTCTGACACCCATGTATGAGTCACATCCCTCACGCTTTTCAATATATTTTGATCTTTTACTCAACGTCACCCTTTTTTTCTTCAAATTATTTCTACGCACTTGACAAGCTACAAAAATCTTAATATTTTTATAGTGTTTCAAAAAACATAATTAACTTCATGTCGAACGACTCGGATTCGACTTATTTTTTGTGATAATTTCCTCATCATAATTCGCCTGCGGCATCTCATTTTCATTCAAATTAACGATTCTCTCCGTTGCACTGTTGATTTCAACACTTCCAATTCCGCTTTTCCCTAAAACTGCTGCCTTTATGAAACTTTTTTTTCAGTTGTTAGCTTTTTAACACTAGATTATAATATTATGTCTGGTATAAAATCATGGATAAAATTATTACTTATTTTTGCAGACATATAACTTTTTCTATGTTTCATTATTTTCGAGAGGTAATATAGGATTAGGGACAATTCAGAATGGAAATTATTTCATTTTAAAATCAGGTTCCTTAAGTAGGTGAATAGGTTTCGATTCACTTTGAGTTTTTTAAAAAAATTATGTGATAAAGTTGAATATACAATTCTATTTTCAACTTTTTCCTAAACTAAAACATCATTTTTTTAAAAAAAGGATTCGCCAATATGAATTTATTTCTCCATAAATATCCGACTTTGAAGCATTTGAAGAAATTAGTAAGCCTTTGGTTCACCTCACACCCGACAAAAGCAATTCAGAAGGAAACATCAAATGAAAGAAAAGCGGAAAAGGTATCCCAATCTTTGTAGTAAAACGAATCTAGTGAGCGAACCGTCTACAATAATTGCATTATAGTGTTAGATAATTCATTAGCAACCATTACAAATAATAACTATGATGATTTCATAACCTGTTTGAATGTTACCTTTATTCATTAATCACGGTATTCACCCAATGTTATTCTTAAAATTATCACAGCGGCTCTAACTACCAAAATTGAACGCAAATACCGTCGCCTTGGATCCTAAATGAGGAAATATTTATGGTACACCTCGTATTAATTTTAAGCTGTTGACCTTGTCGTCAAAAAACCTGTTTCATCCAACCACCGAAAGTTTCCAAAAAGGATGAATAATTTTACCACTTGATAGTTCGACGGAAATCGAGGGTATTTCATCGAAGCTGTTAATGCGGAAAATTACTAGAGATAGGTTAAGCAGCAGTCAATTGACTAATTAATGGGCCTTCAACTCTATTTTCCTGCGGGAGAGGTAATAGGGGATGGGTGGAAGAGGAGAGTATACACGGAAACGCAGAGCATCAGTAGCTATTTTGGATCTATAAGAGGGGTGGGGATCGGGATGATGCGGTGGCTAACGTACAGGCTTCCCACCGAGAGGGTCCGGGTTCAAATCATGGAGTCAACAATTACTTTTCAATGGTATCCCGATCCCTACTCGAGGTGCTTTGTGGAAGCACTTTGAGTGAGTACGACGTCCATCGGATGGGACGTTAAATTCGCATTAAAGAGTTAAGAGGCGGTTGTGCCTCGCGTTAGGCAGACCTCGCCTTGAAGACACGTCCTGTAATTGGAATTCCGAGCAGATGGGCCCTAATTCAAATTCGAAAAAAATATAGGCACAGAGAGAAGTTGAATTACTTCAGAAAAAAACTTCTGCAGAAGCGTCATACAGTTATTGAATATCACGGGTTGGGATTTCCTCGAAATACGCACGTTACATGATATATAATACAAGTATTGTACATCAACTACTGTACGAAAATTATTTGAGTTTACCGTTGTCAATGGGGAAAAATGCTGTTCCCGAATGATATTGGTTGGCGAGAGCGCAACAAGATACAACGAGAAATTCACTGCCGAAAATACTATAAAATAAGAATTTATTTTACATTACAAAATCGTGACCGCGGCATTACAGGTTTAACTACCCGAAAATAAAATTATTCCAATAATTTCCAACTACAATATTGGCTGGTGAACAAAAAACCTCTCTCACATGCTATCATGGCTTAAATGTACCATTTTTCAGGATGGGAGTCCCCCCCCCCTCCTAGACCTTCGAAACCCCAGAATGAGACTGATGTTTACCGGGATGGTCCCGGAGTTTGGAGGGTCGGGGGTTGAGGGAGGTTGGAGACGGGCTGGAGGATGTGAACTTGACGGGGGAAGGACCGATGTCCGACGGCTTTCCTCTACCTTAATTGGAAGTAGACTTAAATTTATCTCGGGGTGGAGTCCACCAAGGTCACTTCACACAGATCGTAACCAATTGTAGAACTACTTCATGGGTGGAAGATATGAAATCACCCATCATTAATCCAATTTAAATAAGAAACTGATTTGCGCACATGCCCAATAGCCATCTTTCCTCAATACCTTGGAGGGGTTAACGGTAATATCGATTTGATTTCTGATTGGTTTTCCCGGTTTAAGTAAAGCCGGCAGAAGGCCGGTTTGATGATTCAAAGGGATTTTTATATGCAATTTATTTTGTAAACTATGATTATGATATCCGTCATTCATGCAAAGAAAATACTTTTGGTTGATTAGATTATCACCGCTAGAAATTAACGTGACATATGCGAACCAGTTAACATTTATTTAAATATTCTAACCTCCAATACACCTCGGCAAATGTCATTTGCACTCTTGGATTTCGGACTAACAGAAGACGTAACAAAAGACTCCTGTGTGTGTGGGCGTACACACACACACAGAGGAGTCTTTTGGGAAGGTATTGAACATTCGAGCTTACCCGTGGCACGGAAGAAGTAATTTCGGCACGACTCCTGGGATAAAAAAGGCCTCCGGCAGAGGAAGGTTTAAATAGGTACTATTTCTTCATTATCACAATTAAAAATCACGAAATCAAGGTGAAAACCCCTGCACACATTCTCAGAGGACTTAATTGAAATCTGAAATTCCTAATACGAAATTCAGATTCATTTGAATTGACGTTATAATGGATTATGACACTCCTTACCACGCACGGTCGTGCAACAGGTGTTAGGACCGGAAGAATATGGAAGGAATCAACTCAACTTGGAAATGTTAAAACATTCAACTGATGCTGTACGTATTTATTTAACTTTCTATCAATCCTCTAAATTCCTCATTAGATGGAAATAATCCCTAATAACACCCATTTAAGCAATAAAAGCTCTCCCAAATCCATCCGTTTACAAGACCTTCTTTAGCGTATTATTTCTAGAGAATTGAAACGTATTTTCGTTGGCAGATTTTATCATTTGCTCCATTTAACCCGTCTCAAAATCATTTTCTTCACAAATGTTGCACCCCTTCTGCTGACCAAAAATAACGCACACTACATCAAAAGCAATCGATAAAATATTTTTCATTTTACCAATCTATCCATTCAGACCTCTGTAAGCTTTCGAACGGTCATAAATCTATCTTGCGACGTGAAATGAGGAATTGGAATTTTTCCTGTTGCCCTCAACTGGTTTCATTCTTACATAGGTGACCCCAGCCAAGCAGTTAAGGTCACTCACCTGTAAAAAGAGCTGGGTCACTGTCCCCCTTGGTTCCTCATTTCCTATTTAGGATCTTACTTTCCTCAATTTATATAAGTGATCTCCTGAGAGATGTATAGAATACGATATATATGTTAATTGCTGATTTAATCACCACTTTTTATGCACCATCACTATCACCCTCAACAAAATACACACAGTTATAAAATTCGACTCTACAGTTACATCCTTCCTGTGTGGAACTACCACACCTTACTTGATCGCAGGAACAATCACGTGGATATTGCCATAGGTTCTAGCTTCTCTAGGCATCCTCATGTGAATATAATGTATAATCAAAATAACCTCATGGAATGATTTCAATTTTATACCAGCCCAGAAGAAAGATAAATTTTCTCTCGCCCATCAGAAACTATTATTTTCTCGTTATTTCACCCGAATCGACTACTGCTGCCCAACCTAAAACAACACGAAGGGAAAATAAAATGATAAATGCATCTGCCATTATTTTTATCCTTTAAAATTATCTTTAGTAACCTTATGGGTGACCAAATCACCCCCTTATATAAAAACTTCAATGGGTAATGAATGTTACGTTCTAAATTTTATGCTATATTTTGTGCTCATACTTTTTCGGTTTTTAAAGACAAATCTGTTGTATACCTATTTGGTAGCAGATCATCTAGGAGGCAAGCGTGTGCTAGCACAGTGAAAAAATGTTCTAAAATTTTTTTTAGTGAAACTCAGGTAACCATGTACACGAAATAAATGCATGGAACGTAAATGTAATGCTGTTAGGCATTACTAAGATGCAAATGCTTCATTACGGTACATAATTTTGTATTCTCTTATTATGTAAGTCAATTTCCTGCGGCATATCAAGTGATTTATCATTATGCATATTCATGCATTTAAAATATTTCTAGTAATTAAAGGTTCCTATTGAATTCACTACTGAAGGCATTTAAAAAATATTCACCCATTATCACTTAAAATAAAATACTTCAGTAGTTTTTAAACGGAAATCGGAATCGCTACGGGGGAGTGAAATTTAATACTTGCGGATTTGGTCAGGGCTCAGGGACATCTAAATAATAATAGTAATTATTATCGAGATAAATCGACGATAAAGGGACGTATTGATTCCTTATATTAATAAACACTTGAAATATCAATATAATAAAAATTGTATGCTATCCACACATTTTTTCCTGACCTATGCGTGAAGTGGTGAATTCAGATCGTCGTTAAATTGTCCGCATGGAATTAATAAGTGACAGTTCACACCATTATCACTGAAAATTTGGCAACGCGAAAGATCTGTGCTAAACTCGTCCCAAAGGTCTTGACGGACAACCAAGAGCGGAGTGTCTGCCTACGAAGGGCTTATGCAAACGACATCACGAATATTCCCCAACCCCCTTACAGTGTCGACTTGGTACCAGCAGACTATTTCCTATCCACAAAAGTGAAATCCTCCCTCAAAGGACACCACCATGGGACCCTTAATACCGTCAAAGAGGCTTGCTCGCGTACCCTTAAGGGCCTTCCGGAATCCGCCTACCAGGGAGCCATTCGAATAGTGGAAAAGTTGCTGGCAAAAGTGTGTTGATGCTTAATGGATGTACTTACAGGAATATTGAGGCATTGTATCAATATCTGAAATAAATTTATTTTTCAAGAAAAAATTCCCCATACTTTTTATACACACCATGCATGAGACATAAAACACATTCATTGCAACGTCCATCCGCGTGCGTTTTTGTGATCCCGAATATCATCGCTGGATTGGCATCTTCCGCGACTTAGAATCACAAAGTTGGAGAAGTGGAAGGACTCTGAAGAGAAGAGCCAAACGCACTCCCTTAAACCCCCCTCTTTACGCCACCCATCGCCAATGTGGCGTGCCATCTCACGCACATTCATACCACCCTCCCCGCAGGCTCCACACACCTCCTACCTCACCCTCCGCGTCATCGCTCCCTCAGTGAACAAATGAAGCCGTCTGCTCCGAGGACGGCCCCCTTGCCATTTCAGCGGCCGTGACGTGGCGAAAAAGTTGGCGTATCCGGACAAAAAAATTGGAAGTGGAGATGACTAGGAGCGGTTTGAGGCGGGAAGGTGGGCGGATCGTTCCCTTAATGCGAGCAGGAGTGCCGCAAAAAAAGAAAATAACGAACTACGAAAGCAAAATTTATTTTCTCTTCACTACGGTGAAAAAAATTTCGCCCGGATCCAAAGGAGGAAGATAGTAAGAGATGGCAGATGAATCGGGTGGGCATGAGTGGGAGAAGAGGACGAATTCCGGCTCAAGCCGGACCTTGGAGAGGAACAAAAAAGCACTTATCATGAACCTTGAGTCCGGTTTCTCGAACAAAATCAGTTTATTTTATGGAAATCCCGACTTTTTATACCTTCTGAGTGAGAGTGGAGAAAGACGTTCATCTCTTCATGGGCCTCAAATATACTCCCAATTAAGTCCTGATATCGAAGTGTTACCTTTTGGAACCTGGCTCTTAAGGCGTTCCAGATATGAGAGAAAAAACCTAGGTAGCACATGCAAGCGTATGTTATTGAAGATACATATTTGAAAAATAAAAATGCCTTGGGCACTAATAAAGAGTGATCTCAGATATAAGTTTTGATTACAGCATGATGATAAAATAGTATTTACTCAGACAAATGGGATTGTTTTCCCATAAAGTTATATGGATTTCCTCCAACAGCTTTAAATGAAACCAGTTCCCTAGAAACGCTTTACGCTGTTGTTTTGTTACAAAAACTGTTATTGCAAGTGCATCACCTGGAATAATGATAATCGCATGACTCTTTATAGAAAGAGAATAGTAAAGTAGGTCAAAGAGTAGTGTAGTTTCTTCATGGATATATTTATTTAGAATATATACGACCATGTTTAAATTAATTGCGTGAAAAAATAACTTATTTTACGTAGTTAATAATGTGTCTCTGCAATAAATCAACATTGGAGAGCTATCTTCAATATTAAACAATTCCAATTCACGCTTATTGTTTGGGCTCGTATTGGTGACTTCAACGCCTGCACGGATACATTAAGACTTCCGGATCCTGCACGGATACATTAAGACTAAGATTCATGAGACCTCCGCTGCCATTTATACTAAATACCTTGACTGATAATAAATAAATTTTTAAAAATCCCTTGACATGTTGATAATACAAGATATAATACTCATGCGGTCTATTATTCCACAGTATTCCACATCCAGAAAAGTTGGTAATAAATTTTTCATTTACGGTTGGTAGCATATTTTACGATTATTGAAAAATATTTCATGACTGAGAAAAAAATAATAATGAAATTAAAATTACTTTTTCAGAGCGATTAATTGAATGGACATAAATGGTGAATTCCGATATTTTAATGCTGAAAGGCATTGTTACAGAAAACATAATAATGACGCTACGCGTTGAAACCTAGATTATCTAAATATATAATTTATGTGAAAATACAAAATGTTTTCTTTCGAGTCGTTACAGAAAATGTCATTTTCGCACCTCGCAGTCGGCAGGTGACTTCTAAGTCATGGTTACCATCTGAGGTTTGCCGTGGAAATCGTTATTTGAGGGTTAACAACGCTTGAAATGATGATTTTCATAGTGGACCGGAGGGAAGATAGAGAAAACTATAGCTTAGTTAGGATTGGAGAAGGTTAAGAGAGAATTAGAGCTTGGAAAATAGTATACTCTCGACACCTTAATTCAGCACATATTGTGACTAAAGATGATTTCAGAACCCAATCAAACATCGGAATAACATCTTAAAATGTCCACAGCCAGGACCAGAAATCTTTTAACTAGCCACTGTACCAACGAGAATCCCATGACTCAATGTGCGATTTTGAGTCACGACACCTTGCCGGGGGAAATTCAACAGAAAACGTTGGCATTGAAAATAATGAAGCGAAAGGCAAATATTTTAAAACCATTAATCTATGATAATATTACGTCATATATTTCCCAATTATGGGAGTGAAATGAGTAATTTTATGACCATGAATGATGGCCCTAAAGCTGAAAAACATTCTCAAGTATTCGTATAAAAATATTAAGAATATTTTTTTATTTTTCATTCTAAGCCATGTAACCTTCAGAGGAAACCAGTTTCATTCTTAGAGTGAGGATCAAACATTTTCCCCTATCTAAATTAAATATTCATCAGTTTGTCACTCAAAATGACTTTTCTTCCTTGAACAGATGTCTCTAAACTGCAAGTGCTTTGCATAAAAGTTTACAAAAGTTTTGTTTTGGTTAATTATTATAGATTCGGAAGAACAATTTTGCGGAAAAAATGGTTGAATTTCTCGAGTTATTTGCGCAACATAATCATTAAAATGTTTTTATGCCCCTGCCTTGGAGGTCTTTTTTTTAGATTTTAGTTACGATTCGAGCATGTATCAATCTATTAATACTGAGCGGAAAACTGGGTGATTTCAGAAATAGATGCAATTATGTTACCTCGTCATAGCATAGTATAATGTGTGCTGCCTTTCCTTTGCTGATCCTCATGAAGAACTTGTGAAAACTTATTAAATAGGCGAAGGTCGCAATATTCCTGCGACGGTGATACTTAAAATACCTTTCGTACTCGGTGGCGTCAGAACGCCTCTGGGTTGAGACTAGGAGTTGAACGCTCGTTCTTGTTTTATACTATATCACGAGGATGAAGGTTTTGAAAAACGTTGAAACGTTTAAGAGATTGGTGGAAATAAACATACTGGATACTTGGAAAAAAATTTTGAATCTAAAAAAAATGTTCATCCTCTGCAAACTTGACTCCCAAATATATGAAAAAATATGTTTCAACAATATGCTAGGATCTAGATATATTTGCAAATAATGCGTATAGAAAATTCTGATTTCAAACCTAAAGCATAAATAAATGAAATTAAGTAACTTCGGCAGTGCAATGCTCTAACATGTGCTAAAAACCATAGGCGATTAGGTTGAATCGGAATTCTTCAAATCCTTCATCCCATAATAAAGTTTTTCTTGAACTGCATATTAACCCTCAGAGAAAATGAAAATCTGATGATGGATTAAATAAAAATAATTAAATTGAAATATAATTTAGAGAAAGGTTATGTGAAGAGAATGACGTTTCTAAATACCACGTGCATGGTTAACCTTCTAACCCTATGGATAGAACTGACACTACAGGTCTGAATATGCCAACAAGAGCATTCTGAATCCGGTCGTGTACATGAAAAAGAAAATGCTGGGTAATTTTTTAAATTACTTCTCTCTTATAGGTCGGCGCTCTGAGTCGGAACGCTGTGAGTTTGTGTTAATTCCCACGGTCACGATTCGAGTTAAACGACCGAATTTTAGGAAGAGCGTTATAATTACGGAGACCATCGTGGCCTTTTGGCCTGAATAAAGATTTAAAATGGCAGGAAGTTATTTACATGAAACGTTACACGCTAGTCAATCGACGGAATTTAAGAAATATACCTGGATATATTATTATATATGATCAAAGGTAATTAATAGTTTGATACTATTGTATAACATGAAGTGAAAATAAGACATAAATAATAGCAATCCGCTCCTTAATCCACGTGAAATAATGATTGTAGGTCAAAACATCTTTCTCTGACCAAAATTCTACACCGATTGCCATTAGCTTGTTAACGCAAAAACTGAAACGGAATTATTTGAATGTGCATTATTCACTCGGTGATTTGATTGGATGGAGAGATGCTGGGATTGTTACGGTGTATTGGAACCTATCTCTGATTAAAATCCAAGTGAATCATTTAGTGCTCAAGCAAAAAGTCAGTGGACAACCCAGTTGGTGCGCAGGCCATTAATCAAATCGTATTGAGCTCTGACAGGGAGACTTGATTAATTGAAGAATGACAGGTGGGCGGTGCTAATTCAGAAAATATTCAAATAAAGGAAGAGCCTGGTTGCGATGGCAACCATTTGTATGAGATAAATAGGTGGGCAAGTTTGATGGTACTCTTCAACTGAAATTTAGTCAGAAATGCGAAGGAATTATTCTCATAAACCGGTAAAAGCACTTTACTATGAGCCATATACAAAATCACTTATGTCCAACGATTATTATTTTCTGACATAACCCGTATTTTTGAAAAAGTAAATTGAAAAACATTGGTTTTTACATTTTAAATATTTAAGACTAAACTTGGTCACTCTGCAAGAGAGAGCATTCACACACAGATTCACAGTGGCCGAAATTTCTGCGAGTATTTTGGCAAGGTTGCGAAGGCCATTCGAACCGGTTTAGGCACGTGGTGATGAACAAGACGATAATTTTAGGGCGTTCCTGTAAACCGATAAGTACCCCCACGTAAAATATGATAAATTAGGATCATATATTCATTTAAAATCATGAAATTTACCGATTACAAAGTTTTGGTGACATTTTATGGTAAAAGCCACATTTCGTGAAGCAATAAGAGCAGAAGTACAGGTATGAACGGCTCTTCATCTCAGTTAAGGATTGGAATTATTCAAGCAGACATGATTCTGGGAAGAAGATTTCACGAACACAAAAGTTAAGACTCATAGTTGAGCAATACTGTTAAGTCGGTGAAAAATTGGGAAACTTTCATTTCATTGAAGAACATAGCAATAGGTTTAGGTTACCCATATCAGCAAATTAGCAATTGATTAATCATAGGTATTTGAAACATTGAAACTATCAATAATTAAGCTCAGGAAACAAATACTTTGACCCAAGACATCGAATTTAAAATGGCAAAGAATTATATCGAAACAAACCAGTAATACGAACTTGTATCACACTTTCCTTATGATGGCAAAACGAAATTTTCAGAGGTACACTAATTTTCACATTCATAGTTACATCCAAAGGCCTGCATTACCTTAATGAGTGCGATCGAAGTTTTTTCACTTACCCTATAAAAACAATTGACGTTATACACGTAGAGTTCTCCAAATTTCATCCGATTTTTTTTAGCACCACTCGCCCTCACTTGTGCCAAGATATAGGTTTCAAATTTAGCGGGCGAAAAATCAATTTATTTCGTACATTTTGAAGTTGTAACTCAGTCCATTGCCGTAAGTGGGAATGATGACGTTTAACGACTTGGAAGATTACTAATTGAAGATTTACGTAAAAGATGACCTATAACTTAGGAGTATCGAACAAAAAAGAGGTCATCCAAAGAGAAAAAATAGCTAGCTGCTTCGGATGACTCCGCAAAAGAACTTCGTCGTTTCACATAGATGCACAATAGCTCCTAGGGGACGAGAATATCGCAAGGTTAAAAGAACGAACACAAATTGAACAAACGGGGACGAGATTTATCCTGTGCCCGGAGGCAAACGTTTCCGCTCCATCCCTCGTGTTACCGTACCGTTCAATGGGGAGTGATCCTTTTGGGGAGAACTAAGGCCGTCTCCGGTCCTGCACTCCTCCCTCCTCTGCTTCGACTCTGGCGGTCTCCGCACTCCCTCCCGGCTGAAATCCCCGTCGACTCCTCTCGTGCAAACTCTCTTGGCCTCCTCCGAAAATCTTCCCGCTGCGAGCAACCGAATGGAGAAGGCGGTCGACGGCGGCGGATCGGATAGCCTGACGAAGGATATTCGGTGAGGGGGGTAGTTATTTGAGGGGGCAGGCGGCGAGGGAAGTCGTCGTCGGAACCCGTGCACTCGGTTCGAGTTTCCAGGACTCAGTGAGGGGGGGTATGGCGACGTGAGGAGGATGTGGGGGACGGGTGGAATGACGGCAGCAGGCGAGATCCTTTCGCGGGGGGGGGCTGAGAGCGCTGTCCGAAAGGTGAAAGTCTGAAGACTCGCACACGCATACACGCTGTGCTCAAAACCGAGACACGGAATGGGGAGGAAGGCCCATGGTTGGGAGGATATCATTACCCGGGGAGTTGGGAGGGGGTTGGTGCTGGGGCCTGTGGTGGGGCAACCGTGGGGGCGTGGGGGGGAGGCGGACACCGGGGGTTTGTATGCTGCTGAAAGAGAACAAGGAGGGAGAGAGAGAGAGTGGGGGGGTCTGCGGGAAGGAAGATTCCAGGGCACGAGGGGAAGTTTGGGAGGGGCCTTATGGGGTGCGGGGGAGGGGAACTCTTAGGAAGCGAGCGAGGGGGACGGGAGAGGAGAAGGAGAAGTGTGAAATGAGTTGCGGTGGGAGGGGGGGTCCTCTGCTACCCCCTTCGAGGTTTCCCCTTTTCTGGAGAGAGGAAAGGAATTTCGGAAGCCTGGATGAAATCCGCGACCCTGAGGTATAATGGCCGGGGAAGCCCTTGAGACGACGGCCCCAGGGGCGGAAGGCTCTCTCCCCTCGGTAATTACATACGGAGAGCGGGGATAACGCAGTCGGACCTACACGTGTCCCTGTCGTCCTGGAGGGTTCGTCGTGACATATGCCACGCTTCTCGAACTCAGGCACGCGAATCCGCGAGATTAATTTACGCATCAGTCGTCATTGATTTCATGACATTTAGATCTCGGAAAGCTCTATCCATTTATAAACTAACGACTATTGTATTCCCCCATCGAAGATGGAGAAAAATAGGATTGTTTGAAACAGAATTGGTCCGGAGAATAATTTAAGCTTTCGAAAAATGATGCAATAACAAACAGAGAAACGTTAAAAAAAACTCCAAAAGAATTAAAGATGGCAGAAAAAGTTCATGGATGCCTTCCGACACTGGGCCCCAAAGTACGTAGAAGCAGATTCACTAGCTGCAACGCTTTCCAATGACAATACGTTAAGGGACTTGTAACGCCTCAGTTAACAGGCTTTGCGGTTAAGAATATTTTATTTTATGTTTTCAAGGATTTATATATTACTTTATGAAGGGAAAGGAAGGCAATTCCATTTATGAGAATTAGGAAATGGTCTACATTTATGGAGGAAATAGATTAAAATTGTTCTCAATTAAAATTAATGGTGACTAATGAAAACTTAAGAAAACCGCACTTCAAGGGGACTTCAAATAATATGCCATAATTTTGTGATACACCGTCCCAGTTGTTTGAAAAGTTATCGGAAAGGTTCATAGTTTTATCAGACCTTTTAATATTATTCACGAACACTTGATTGGTGGCACTTGCAGATGAAAAAAAAACGCAGAACAAAAACTCGCAATTTTTGTTTAGGTATTTCCGACGAATGTTGTTTTTGGAGTAATTTTTCTTCTGAGTTGATCGTTTTTGCATTTATATTTCCGGGAAGCTTAATTAAAATGGACTCAAATGTGGTGGTCAGCTTCTACTCAAAATACTACCCACTGCGGTTATATTTCGCTTGACCGACCGGTCCAAGGGCAGCAAGATGCTGGTCAAAAACCACGCTAACTTTCGTCCTTGAGAGATTTTATCCTTTTTGAACCTTTCCTCTCAGGTTGTTTATTTAAACAGAGGGGTATACCCTGTCCAACACGGAAGGAAGTAAAAAAAAACCTTGATTGCTAAGCCATTCTTCTCGATAAAAATGTGCCTCTTTCAAAATGATTGACCCGTAAAAGTCATTAGATCGGTTTAGTATAGGCAACAGAAGTAAATTTTGGCGGAACCGGTAGCGTATAAATTTTAACCCGAGGGCGAAGTTAACCTGAAAATTCATGAAGGAGGTCCAGTTGGAAGTGAAAAAACGTTTTGTACCGGGAAACATTTTGTTTTCCAATGTGATGCTTTCCAAGTCCTAGCTATACGTAATTGAAATTGCCCTTGCGACTCCTGATTAGAGAATGCCCACATTTAAAAAAAATAACCATGGAAAATAAGAATGAAAATGGCAGAAGGTATCGAAAAAGAACACTGAAAACATAAATGAGAGTTAGAGAGTTTGAGCCGTTAAATAAGGTACTCTTTGTATGGCGTTTTTCTTTTAAATAAGACACGCCTCGTTGAATTGAAATTCAAAGTCTTCTGATTCAATTCGCTGAGATGACAAAGACCAGAAAGAGTTCAAAACTATTTGAAGATAAGATCCAACAAAGAATAACGTGTATCTCAAGAAAATAATGTTATTCTAATCTCCAGAAATTATTTGCCGATACACTACGTTGAATTTATTTTTCATCTTTTATGACCCATCAACGCAAAGTGTAATGAAATAGCTATTCAAAATTTGTGTAAGAGCCTTTAATCTCAATTAAGTCCAGATTATGTGTTTCTTTTTAAGTCAGCCAAGGACTATACTCGTTTATCTGAAATTTGTTTTACGTTCACAATTAAGAAACATGTAAATGGCTATTATTTTCATCAGCCGAGCGAAATACCCATCAACAAAAGTGGTTCGTATTAGCACTTGGACAAGTCACACTCCACAAGTGAGCAATGACAAACTAAAGCAGTAATTTTTATGTATATTTTTTAATCATATGATAATTGTTATAAGAGATAAAAAACTCTTATTTGAACGTCCATTCAAGTAGTAACTCGATAATCACTACAAAGAAAACGTGAATGTTTGCATTTTTTTAATGAGACTTAACGCCCATATTTCTTCTGGCCTATGTACCCAGGAACACAGTTGCTTCCGTTTTGGTGAAATAAAAATGAATGAACGACCTCCTGGACGGTTAGAGGTCATGGTTTTGCGGAAAAATTCGCGAGCGTTTAATGCCTTCGGAGGAGGACCACCTCCGATTGATGAAGTCGACATGCTTACCTTCCGGGATTTTTATGGTGTTGAGAGAACAAATTCACCTTGAGGCCCAAAAAAGAATAAGTTCATATTTCGACTCGTTACTCATGAAACGCAAGATAGGAAGAAACTGCCGCATGTCGTGGGGATGCTTTCCGATTAGGGAGGAGGTCGGAGTACGTACTGTTGGAGCGGCGCGCGGCTAGGCACCTTCGAGTGACCACGTCTCTTCTGAGGATGGATTGCGTCGCGGGCGGAGAACGTTTTAATAGAAGCTAGGGTGTGTTGAGTGGATGTGAAAGTGAATGCGGGGACATCATTTCAGTTTCAATTAGATCGTGAAACTTGCAATGATTTCCATGAGGAGGAAATACTGTTCCTAGAATGGACTGTGTCTACCGGATTCCTTTGTACTGCAGAAGAAGACATTTAATTGGGAAGCTTCGAAGATTTTATTACCCCACTGCTTGAATTTCCACGACTGTTTAGTGCTGTATAAGACTCATCGTCGGCATTTGCAATACCTGAGATCGCTCTGATGTGCTTCAATCAACGCCTTCACTAGCCCACCGGATTGACGTAATGGGATTCGTCGAATCGTGGCACCCTTTCTTTAAATTTTCTTATTTGAGGAACGTTTCTTGGCTCCATACTTCTTTTCTTTTACCTATTTCAATATCTCTTTCCGCTATTAAATCTGAACTCTTGCTCTATAGCTATAACATAGCGTATCTATTCTCAGCAGTACCTTTTCTTTAACTTCGATCATTAACTTCTTCAGCGAGAAATCTTATTTCAAATTAAAAAAAAAATATTTTCAGTGTTTCGCCTACCCTCCTTATTCATTACTTTTCGAGAATACCTTCGTTCAATTCACCTAATTTATGTTCATCAATGTATCGTGTAATCAAAATAGAAGTTTTCGACAAACTAGATTTAAGTATCTCTGAACTAAAGCATTTTTGAGGAACTTGATATGGATGAGGAAATACAGAATATGTCCAGTTTCATTCTTAAAAAAAATCATCATTATTTCGTAACTGTTCTTATTTTGATTGGAAGTTTCGAGTTTCTGTTTCTATAATTGGCATCACCGCCAACTGTCGCGTGCATCAGCCTGGCCATTGGATCAAAATAAGACCTTTGCAATGAAATCACGTCGTGCCTCACACGAAGAAAGTCCACGAGTTTTGCCAAGCTCTGTTTACGATGTAGTCGCAGCTACCTCTTGCCATTTCTCTTCGCTCCTCCGAATGACTGCCAATGCGTCTTACGATTGCGCATGTCTTCCCTCCACAGTGAGTTTGAGGATCCAAATAATGGATTATGCATGCTCCCCTAGAGAAAAGAATTCTCCTACCTTATTTCCACTCCGGGAGGCAACAAATTGGAGTCGTGTGCCCGGTGAAGGACGAACGCCAAACTAGTGAACAAACCGAGGCGAGGCTTAAGGTGGAAAGGAAAATTATTGCAGAGGGATCCACATATGTCTCTACAGGGGTTTTCATGAGGAACACGAAACGAGATAAGATTAGAAGGCAAAACATAAACGACTGTATTCATTCATCTTCACGATGGGGGGTAGAATATTTCAATTAAAATACGAGAATGCAGAATCCTTCAATTCAATTAAAAGTTATGACACTTGATGGTGATTTCTGATGTTACTATTCGGAGTGTGTTCTGACATAATTCGATCAAAAATCTGAATTTTACTTGGACAAGCTAAAAATAAACAACATTCAATTGCAAAAATTTCAAAATGTAAAAAAATCACTCGCCTTGACCGTGATTCGAACCCGGAGCCCTCGGGATACCTTGGCGTCCTCTCACACTTCGAGATATCGAGGGATCTGAGTTCATTTCCCCGTCAAGGGCAAAGATTTTTACCCTTTAAAATTGTTGCATTATAATGTGCATTTAGCGGATGACTCCGTAAAAAGTTACTGTCGCGGCATCTCCCACAGTTAGTTAAACGATACTTACTTTATAGACTTTCAGATCCTCCGAGCTTGGAACCATTTTAAACGAATCATTGTCATTTAAACAAAGCTTTAACATTTGTTTTTATGTCAAAATTATATAAAAAGGACAATATATAACTGCCTAGGAGAAGATAGAAACCTTTTCGTTAATTGATTAGAAAATATATTTGCTAGAGGAAGTGTATGCAGCCAGGAGTAAAATTAACCATGACAAACTTAACAAATTATTGAAATCTCTGCGCTAAAACTTAGCGACTTTGACCGACTATCGAATTTACAAAACATACAAGGACTATCACGCTCCACTCGAAATATCTTTGATGAAATAATGGTGGAACTATGAATTATTGGGAATTTAAAACACATGGTTATAATCAAGCAACATTTCTTAGGTATACACGAAAACTTAGGATGCATTCTCTTCCTAGAGTTCAAGACTGTGGCGAGGTGGTTTCGAGAAACTAATAGACCAGTCTGGGGACATGTCTTTTGGTTTAAGTTTACTTTTCAGTGAGTACGTTAGCATTACTTTACCAAAGTAGTTCATTGGTGAAGTAAAAAAGTCACACTATCAGGTTAGGCACCGAGAAAATTAAACGAGGACATATCAGCGTGGACTACACAGCCACAAAATACGAGGAGGGAATGCTTACATCTTAAGACTGACTGAACGAATCCAAATGCAGGAAATTGAATCTCACAGCATGGTATGTTCTTCTTATGTTGGGATTGAATACGCATTGTCCTGGCGCGAGAGTAATCCGGGAAGAGATTGCGGGGAGTTGGGTAACAAAACAATGAAAGCCGAGCGAGAGACAGCTCTTCCAAGTTAGAGTGATATTCCAATGAGATCGTGTGTGAGCAGCTCACGATCCTGCAGTTTATGCGGCTCATCTCCCTTCCTTGTCGTCTCGGGCCACTCTCTAATGCGCACACCCACACTTCATCACACACGAGCCGCCCCCACAACGCGACGCTAGACGCACTCTCCCCGTCTCTTCCGATTTCTTCGATTGACATTGGGACCTTCAATACTTGTACAAGGTGTGGTGTGTTAATGTGCACATATACGTGCATGAGTTTGTGTATGTATACAATATATGTAAATATATATTTTTATATATTCTGTTCCTAACTCCTCTTGAGAAAGGTGGTTGCACCACCAAAAATTCGAGATCCAGTGAGTCCCTCTTTTATGTGTTTCTGTTTCTGTGTTTATGTCGACTAGTCCATTTAAATTATATATATATATATATATATATATATATATATATATATATATATATATATAACACTTAGACGGTAAAATATAACACAAAAATATTCATAGAAAATACATAAAAGGACACTGAGATTTAAGACAGCTTGAGCTTTCGACCTTCTCTTAGGCCTTCCTCAGGTCTCACTTGGCAGGTCAGATCTAACTAGAGTGTGACTGTAGAAGGGCTAAGAGAAGGTTGAAAGCTCAAACTATCTTAAATGTCAGTGTACTTAGACGTGCTTTTCATGCATAGTTTTGTGTTATGTTGTGCCTTCCAGTGTTATACTCGTATTGCTTTCGTGAGTGCTTCTACATCATTGATATGTATATTATTATTAAGTAATCTACCGTTTAAAGTAGGTTTTTTGGATGGACAGAACTATCAAATAAACATTTTGTGACTCCCCACCTATCAAAATAATCTATATCAGGTCCCTCTTCATCTCTGTGTACTTCTTTCCTCCCTTCATCCCGTCCAACATCCCTATCCTGTTCCTGCCCTTACCTCGCTTGCCCAACATTCTCCCCTCTATTACCTTCTTCAACATTCCACTACCGCTCAATACGCCTTTCATCCATTTTTCCTGCCTCCATACAATTTCTCTCACCAAACCCCTCTCCTCACCCACCATCTCTAGATATGTATATATATATATATATAATATACATGCGGGTCGCGGTGGTCTAGGTGGTAGAGCGTTGGACTACTGACCGGAGGGTCCCGGGTTCGATTCCCGGGCAAGGCACTTTGGGCACCTGCAGCTCCAAGTTGGTTTTTCGGGTACCAGGTCTTCCTGGGAAACCATAACCGGCACAGGGAAAGGAACTGCCCCCCCCCCCTACCCTGATGTGACAATTTCACATGCCGTCGGGCTTAGTGCTGGTTGATTTCTACCAATACCTAGTTAATCGATGTTTGGATTAATTACTGTATTTAGGGTTTGTATATATGTATATGCATATATATGTATGTATATATATATTTTTTTGTGTGTGTGTGTGTGTATATATGGCTAAAGCACTAGGTCGGAAATTGAGACATAACATATTCACCACGACATATGTACGAAGAAAAGGGATATGTAACACATATAAGATTGATGGATTTGATGGTAACGTGGTACATCGCTTTATCCGTGTTTCAATTCCCGGTCCAGCAAACTCTTTCCATTTTGGAATTCGTTATCTTTCCATCGTTCCGGAAAAATAAAGTTCGTGAGTTAGAGTTCCACCTCCTGAAAATCTGTAAATCGAGAAATTTGGCCCATATCATAGTTGTTGACAACTTAGAATTGCCTAAACACATGGGGAAAGAGGCCACAGGAGAAGTTCGGAAAGATGAAAAAAAGTGTTATCTCACAAATTCCATACACTAATCGTATTTTTACAGAACTCTGAGGCGGAACTAAGCAGCAGAAGAGAATATTAAGTCCTAATTTTGCCCCAAAAATGAACACGATACCTGTATCTCTATCTGTTCAACAACTACTATTTCGACCTCACTCATACCTTCAAAGGACGTCTCTCTCTCCTCTAACATTTCTTGTTTACTACTCTGAGGCACGAAGTCCCCAAGATTCCATAAAAACGACCGGAGCACTTTGAGTGATGACCTTTAGAAAAAACCCATATAAACACTCAACCGTTTTTTCCTCTCAGTTTTCGCAAACATCTCTGCGTATCTAAAGCAAATTCCATTCACCTCCGCTTTTAGCGTATCCTTCTCTTTCTCTCTTGTCTGCCTGTCTCGACTTTAACCTGTTGTCAGCCTTGCCAGAGAGTTGGAATGACGCGTTGGACGGCTCTGTTTTACAGCCTAGGCTCTCCCGCCTATATTCTCCGAGGTGGAAAACCCCTCACATATAAACATTTCACGCTCCACTCCCCAGCATATGAATGCCCTTCATTACGGCCAACTTTCCCATTCCAAAAACTCCGTCGTTTAGTTACACTGGCATTTTGCTTTTGTGCCAGGAATGTTTGCGTAGAACAGTTTTGGTGAATCGCGTTGAAATAGCGATGGAGGGGAAAAAGAGCAACACCTTTGGATTATTCAAAAAAAGAAATCCTAGATGATTGACATCATGCTCTTAAAAGTTTGAAGGACTATGATGACCTAGAATTTATTTCCACTTTCAATCCGTGGATTGAAAACCGCTTCCAAACCAAGTGCTTCTTCGAGACTTGTTTTGCCAACGTAAACATTATTTGGGGGAAAGAAGGGCACTAGGCTCACAAGTTCCTCCGCCCAAAATTTTGTGACCGCCAAAAATTTTTTGTTTGATTTTGTGAGCGCCAGATTAACCTGGAGATCTGGTGGTTTGTTGCCACCGGTTCACACCTGAAAATGAGTTATTTTGTGTTTCTCTTATTTGTGCCTTCTGGACCAACCAGAAGGACATTCACCCTAAATTGTAAAACTCTTAAGGAGAGGACAACAATAAGAATGAAAATGCACGTTTAACTAAATTCAGTCAAAATATTTATTTTTTTCTAAACTGTTTTTTCATCGAAATCGTGATATCCGTTTGATTAAATGGCATCGCATTGATGGGTAGATATCAATTAAACCATGATCGCAATAAAAAAAAAATAATTTTGATTTTACTGAGCAATTGTAAATGACCTGTAGCGGAGAAATTCGAAAATTAAATTCTGCCTTGCACTGTGCCGATCGCGAATGTTGAAACGATGAAATAGATGACCATATGATATCTTGCTGCCGAGCTGAAACCTAAGTAACACTTAAAAAATTCAACCTACTTCCGCAGAAATTTTTAACACGCAACGATTCCAATGAATACATATGGCGCCAAATGACGACGACCTCATATGTGACTCGCTCAAACAAATCGCCGCGGATCGATCTCCCGTTTCTCAACGCCCCACCACGAAACCACCAAAGCCGCAAATGAAGGCAGCCGGCCGCGAAAAGGAAGCACCGAATCTCCGATCACATACACCTTGGGTACGGGCTCTGGGTCGTTTCAACACGCGCGTCCACACGCGTCGAATCCTCGAGCACAACCGTGGGGAGAGGTTCGAGGAAAGTGGGAGGGGAAGGGTTCCCCAATGGACACGAGGCGGAGAGCGCCAACGCGAATCGCCCCGAAGACCACCGCGACCACCGCAAGCCCGTCGATCGACCGACAGAGAGAGCAACAGTGAGAGGGGCTCACCATTTCGAATTGGGGCAACACACCTCACGGTGGCTCCCTCCCCCGCTGGAAAGACGTGCGTTGCTGTACTGGGGTGAGAGGACTCCGGAAGGTGTGTGTGTGTGTGGGGGGGGTGGATGGGAGGGAGAGAGTGGGGTGGGAACACTACGGACGGCTCGTGACTGGGGAGACGACGTAATATTAACAACGTCCACCTCTTCCAAGCTCTCCTCCTCCTCCCGCGACATAATGGAGCGGTGAAAACGTTGCGCGATTTTTTTTGTCTATGGTGAGCTGCGCCGTCGAAGGACTAGTGCGTACAGCAAGAGCGCGTCTTCCTCCTTCACCCCTATTCCCCTCAGTGAGCGATCACGTGCAAGCGCAGTTACCTCATGCGCGAACATTTAGGCTAATAACCAAACCCATTCCCCCCCAACCACCTCGCTTACACGCCCTCGTCAATTGCGCGCGCGGAGGTTGTTGCTTCACTCCCCGCAGTAGACACGCATGCGAGGGAGGATTGGGGCGGCGGGAGGGGGGTATAGGGAGGCACGCGACACCCTCCCACAACAATGCACCGTCTCCTCCCTTCTCAATATTTTTTATTCGACGCCATTTATTTTTTTGCCTTGCGTTCGTCCGCTGGCGAGGGTTTCCACTTTCAAAAACGGAAGGGGTTTCACCGCTGTGTTCCTCTCGCAGGCGAGTCCCGCGCCGAAGTTCGTCACGGTGGGCAGCTAACGGAGAGTCGCGCCTAAATAATATTTCGCGCTCGGGGAACCTTGAGTCGTGGAAGGGAGAGGGAGGGACTGGCGCATGCTTTGCATGAATCAATTCGCGGAGACGGCTGTGAGCAAGGGATGACAGATTCGGGAAATGTAACCACGTGCGCGCGTACACACGTTGGAGTTCGTTTGGCCTTTCGAGGTATGGTTTTTTTTCCAACGCGCAGATGTCTCATCAGGTTGATCATTTCCGAGTGCGTCGCTTCCATCTTTCACTGAATTATTCACACGTTTGGAGAGCCGATGGGCTACAAGGCTTTTCGGGACGATTTTTATACATGAAAAGTGAAATCAAACTTTCCTCATTTCACCTCTTTTTTCGTATCCATGTTCAGCAAACCTTTTAATTAGTCATATGTGAATGAATGAAAATCATTTTTAGTTGATGGACAGTCACTGGAATCTGTATGTATTACATCTTAATCATAAGCTTGCCATAAAAGCCTACTACGTTGCCGGTCGAAGTAGTTCGGTTGTGGGTCTTTCAGATGGCAGAGTGCCAATCCGTAAGCTTATGAAAGGAAAATCCATCAAGTTACAGCAAAACATTCACGCCCTTTGTGAGAGCTGACCACAAGCATTTTTGGATTACCTGTTTATCGGCTTAGTCACCGATATTATGCAATACCTAAATATGACTGATTATTTAGGTACCAAATAGACGAAAATATTCTCCAGTTACTATGAAACGATCGCTATTTTAGGTATATTTTATACTCTGAGAATCGCTCTCAACAAAAGCTTTTCACACCTGCTGTGCTAAAAATATTAGGAAAACTCTGGTTAAAAACTGGCTGGCTTTCATTTGACTACAGACTTGTGAATTTAAAGGGATTAATTCAATGAAGGCTAAATTCGCATTCTTGTAACTGAAAATAAAACTAGTTTAAATAATGTCACCTCCAAAGAGATCCACCTATTTCTATATTTGAGCAAGCAGCATGGATCTACTACCTGTATTCTCGCACTAATTATTATTTTCGGTTATCTTCCGGCGCCAAGTTGTCCGATGTTTAACGTCCCCTCCGACGGACGGCGTTCACCACTTGAAGTGCTCCCCACCCCAAGTAGGGATCGGGATACTACTGAAAAATCCTGCCATCTCCGTGATTCGAAACCAGACCCTCGGTATGGGAAGTCAGTGCATTAGTCACCACTCCATCCCGATCTCCCAAAGTACAAATGCTAATACTTTGCCATCTAAAATCACCGAAGTTCATTAAATACATTTGGCTTACCCATAAAATCACTAAAACTTCTACTAATCCCTGCGTTGTCATTCACAAGCAAAATTCTAATAACTTTCACAAGGGTCCGTGGCTGGTTACTCATCATGGCTTCTAAGAAGAAGGCGTCTATGTTTCAGAGAATCTTGGCAGAGTTCCCCGGGTATTTATAGAAGTGGAAGGCACCTTCTCCGAAAAAAGTTTTATACCAAAGTTTGACCTTGAAGGGCCGCTTATTATTTCACATATCATGACGCATCCGAACACATTTATTTTCATAAAACTGTTGGCAATTCTTCGAGTCAGTGTCGTACTCCATTTATTCCTCTCGACCATCAAGAGAAACAATGGATTTCACTATTCGCTCGGTCTTTCGGTTTAACGGATGGGGTGGAGCCGATGTCACGATCCCATCTTCCTCAAGGCAACGAAGTTAAACGGTGGATAGGGTGCAGTGTCGCTCTCTGAAAGGTTCCCTTTTCAAATACTGATTAGGCCTTCGGAATTCCCAGCAAAAAATGATGAATTCACCGGCACCAGAATAGACTGGGCAACCAGAGGTGGGAGAGAGAAGAGTATTTCTCCTCTCCACTCATACACTGAATATTCACTTTTCGCTCTGTCAATCCCACGCACCCTTAGAAATTTACTTCATGAATCCTCCGCACGTCTATGGAAACGACCTTCGGATTGAAGTTTGTATGTACTTGGTCTTGCCCACGTCAACGTTTATCTCTCCACGCATCTGAGCATCCTTCGACCACGGTACGTGCCTCACGAGGGTGCCTATCCCCGGATAATAACCAAATATGACCGCACATCTATTGCTACGTCTTTTACACTACTTTATGACGTCCCTATCTTGCGATCCCCCCTTGAGCCAAAATTGGGCTCAAAAGAGTCCGTGGGTACGTCGCAACGTTCCTCATAGGTCCTCTCCTGTAACCAAACACGATTTGTAAATTTAGGTCAAGATATTGTGTAATGTCACCTACTCGGTTAAGCTGTCGTGCCGCGTCTTCCCATTATGACTGCTACTCAGTGCCTACCGCAATGTCCCTCCTGACAAAATCCGACCCCTCCTTGTGTGCTTATTCCTACCGTTGCGTTACGGCACAACAAAGAGCGGAACGCTGCCACAGTTTTTTTTTATTTCTCCCAATGCCAAAAAGTGTCACACTTGTTTCTCTGTTTTGTGATCCCGTCGCCCCAAGCAGCGAGGAACGTTCTCTCGCGGTCAAAGGGTTGAGAATCGCAAGATTAAGGGGATATCAGTTGAACGGACGCTCCTTCTGATATTTATTGTCTCCTTATTCAGTAAAGACACTCTATCCACAGACTATGGAAAAAAATCATGTAGTTGTCAGTTCATGTTAAATTTATTTTATATTCGATGTTGGATCACTAATGGAAAGAAGCACTGAATAATACAAATTGCATGTGTTTGTTTGTCTTGTAAACTTCGAGAAGCTATTCGAAAGAGTAAATTGGGTGGAATGAATTATTATGAATTATATTATACATTATTATAACAAATGAATCGCAGAAGATAGGAGTAGATAAGAGGGATAGGCGACTTATTCGTATCCTGTACCTATCTCCGACTACTTAGGTACGTGTAATGGATGGAGAGTTGGGATAAGTAATAGGAAGAGGAATAAGACAGGGGTGCCCATTATCACCTATGCTTTTCAACTTATACGAATAGGAAATAATTACGGTGGCATGGGAGGAACTGGAGAACAGAGAGGGCGTAGATAATTAATAATAAACTCAGATAATTAATAAACTAAACTCGCGCGCGAGTTCATTTATCAAAGACAAAAGAGTACATATCGTACCTTAGTACGCGGGATTGCCACTATTTCTATCTTTCAATATTCGTAAAATACTGAGAATTGCAAAAGAAAAAAGATAAACAAAAAATAAGAAATCATAAAACCCTGGTTTCGGCTAATAACTGGAGACTTCAATGACCGTCGAGGCTCCCCAGAAATATTTAAGTTTAGATGAATTCTCTCGCCTTTGAAGTACTCGTCGTTGTAAGGATAAACTCGGTTTTCTGGAAGTTTTACATGAAAATTATAGCGATTTTGGAGAATCACCCATTCCGATTGCAGGATATAATTTTTACATTACTCTCCAGACATAGTAAACGTTCACACGACGTCATGACATCTATGATCAGTACGTCAATGGGTTTTTAAAATTTTTTCAATGAGCCGTGTATTCGGCAACATTACAAAAATAAAATGACGGCTGAGTATACATTGCTATAAGGTGATTAGTGTTTAAAGTGGTCAAATAAATGGATAATTACTGGGACACCAAAAGTTTATTAGATCTATTCGTATGAGGATTTGGAAGAATAATTTGGAGGAATAACTTCAACAAACAGCAAATAATACGGGTAAACAAGAGAGGTTTTTGAGTTTGTGTGTGTGTGTTTATTTGTTCCCTCGTGAATTATCTTGTGGTGTTGAATTACAATGGAGTGAGTTCATAAAATTACGAAAATATGGAGGACTATAAGGCAGAGCTTCTTCGCAAGGCGAAGCTTGGGAAAAAATAACGGTTGATGGATGAGACGATAAAGAGCGAGTCAAGGACTCTTACCTGACGTTATAATGTCAAGAATACGCAAACTCGAGGGAATTGGGAAAACAATACCCTTTACAAAAAGAATCCTAGGGTTGCAAGAATTATACTCTATAGCATTTAGGGTAACTTTTTTAACCACTAAATTTGCTCAGAATCACTCGCTACTACACATTCTTAAAGCTTGCAAAAAATTATGCACAAAAATTTGTAATAAAATAAATAAAATTCTCCGCTTTTGACAAATTTGTTGCTTTTGAACTAATAGATTGAGTAAGACTTGTAAATTGTACACTGCTTCAGAGAGATTCAGGTAGGATAAATAATACCCAATGGATGCGAAACCAGAACCGCGTATTTCTAGGCAAGAGATTTTAACATTAATGCTACCTTGAATCAAAATATACATGCAAACATACCATTCCTTTCATTCCATTTTTAGGTTGGCAAAATTACAATAGGGCCAGACTATATTTCAGGAAGTTTTTTTCCCTTTCTTTAAAATTACTCTCCTCCTGTTCTTTCGCCTCAAACACATTCATAAATTTCGACTCTCATTCATATTGGCTTTCATTCATTCTCTCACTATCACCCGACTAGTGAAAAAGACTTTTAACGTAACTGCAGTTGATCGATCAAAATTCTTTTATGAACAGCTCAATACTCATACTATCTCTCCCTTTACTTCGATAAACACTCCTAACGATATTCCTTAGGTTAGCTTGTATACAATTATTTTGGGAGGAGTGCACTTTCATGCGCTGCCATTTTTTGCTGTATTGGATGAGAACCCATAAATATTCGTACAGATAACCAGGAACCTTTATGTCCGGGTTTCTCAAACCATTCAAAAACTCAGTTATCTTCATCGGTTCAAACGCCTGTCTCACTCATTCTGCCGGATAAATAAAAATATTTACTAATTAAATAATTTCCGCCAAGACTCGGCACGTAATCATTTTATCCAATAACATTACATTGGTTTTAACGTATTTAATTTCAATTTCTTTTTGATAACTACCTGGAGCTAATCATAGCTCCCTATAAACATATGAAGTCTCTCGGTGAGCAATACTGCATTGTCGTCAGAGAGAAAGACGAGTACAATTACGTACTATATCAATTAATTGTATCGACATTAAATATACTCATAAAGCACGCATGTTTACCCATAAAAATTATAATTACTACTAAAATTATTCAATTTCATTTGTATAGCACAAAGTTCACCGTCTGTATACGAACTAAACTCGTGACTAAACGGTATGAGACTAAAGCGTAAGAAAACTCCCCGTTGTTTTGTTTTTTCACAAGATAATCATCCAAAATTAAGGAAAATGACTGAAAATTTATTTCTCATGCTTTCTCATTTTGAGTTGTTCCTGTGGCTACATAAATCTAAGAACAATATTCCAAGAAACTTACAGTTTTTTCAGACTAAATTTTGAAAATGTTTTGCGCTATTTTTTGCAATTTATTATACAGATGACGTGATTGCCTGTAATAAAACGCTGCATTTTATGATACACCTAGAGAAAAAATTACTTTATGTATAGATGCATAAAATACCTTTTAAATTTCGAATTTTTTCTTCATATTATGAGGTACATTTTTATGATAAAATAATTAGGAAAGTGCCGCATCAACACAGCAATCCAAATCACGTTTAGAAAAAACATGTAATACGTCCTTTTACGTGTATTTTGTGATCCTTGCCACAATAAAATATTACAGTGAAAAAAATTGAACAATTTTCAAACTTGATATGCAAAATGTATAGAAAAAGTTATATAGACAAAATACGAAAGATATATTGACAGCTATACAGAACTATAAAATACTTTTATTTCAACAATTTTGGCGGTTTTAGGGAATATTGTGAATTCTAAAGTCCACCTGGTCAAAGATTTTCTGTAAAGCATCTGAAAAGCAAATCAAGGCAATTATAGTTGAGGAAAAAACCTTAATGAAAGAAGAAAATTTCTTAGAAGCAAGCCTAACTTTGTGTGCAAGCCCTGTAAACTTATGAAAGTCTTCATGCCCTTCTAACCCAAGCAGCGAGGTACACAGACTTGGCTTTGAACATTGCCGATAGGTCAATCAAACACATAAAATGAGGAATGTGGGAGGCAAAGACGATAGCGTTTGCGATAGTCTTTGAAGTCACATAATTTGTTGGATAATACGAGGTCTGTTCCAAAGGTTCCCGAACTTATTTATTACAAAAAAAAATATTTCACTAACAAATTATTAGTCAGGGTCCACTTCAAAGTGATCTCCTCCCAACGTACACACTTATCCCAACCGTGTTTCCACTTTTTGAAACAGTTCTGGAACTCATTTCTCTAGATTTCTCATTTTAATGCATACTTTTATGCATAAAACTTTAATTTGTTGAAAAAAATTAATGTAATAATTTATCTCTTTCTTTATAATTAATAAAAAATAAAATGGGATAATATTTCTTTTAAGGGGAGCTGGAAAACACTCTTGATCACGGGTAAACAAAATGCTGTAAAATTTAACTTGAGACTTAGGAACCAAAAGGGAAAGAAGTTTTGGGTCATTAGGGTGCAAGCTGAACAATAGAGTACTGAACAAGCGATTAACTCTTGTTATGTCGAGTAAATTTTGCAAATAGAGTGTAAAAATACACATAGTGATACCATGAATTGAGCCTTAGTTCAAAAAAAGATTTTTTTCCTTGTAATCAGGAATGTTAAATCTGAGACTCTTTCCGATAGTTGATTTTATTTGATTTTGATAATTGACCGGTATGGCACAAAATAAAGCAACCAATAGATCATTTAAATGACGTTTTAAAGCCAGATGCCTGATGAGAAGCATACTATATTCATTGTTTTTTTTCAGAAGGAACTGTATGAAAAGAGAAATTTCGGTTAAGGAGAATGAGATCTCACATTGGGGTAACAAAAATCCCGTTTTCGTCAAGCACAAAAAATAATGCATTTTGTAAATTTTATCTCCGAGGAGAATGTTCGAATAACAAATTAAAAAAAAAACTGGCCTTTCGTAAGCCCCTGCACGAATAAAACCAATAAAGTTTTTTCTTAAAGAAAATCTCGACGGACAATTCATAAATGTTGGAATTAAGTGGATACATTTACGATGGCATTGCCAAAGGTATTAAGAAAGTCAAGGACTCTCGGAGATAAATGATGGGTTTAAATTTATTTGTGTTAGTGTGCCAATCGGGGGGATTAAATGAAACACGCAAAGCGTTGCCTATCTTCAAGCAGATTCGGCACCAATCCATCTGAGAATGAGCCAGAAATTGGTGTTTTCGCTCAGTGCTTGTATTAATTTTGCCCATCAATGTATTCATTAGACCACATATTTATCGCGATGATAAAATTTCAATGTGCATTATTAATATTGCCATAAATCGAAATGAGTTACATTCTTTCAAAAACGCATCCTACGCAAGTTTTAAGGTATCGTGTTTTGCAGGTTGAATTATCTTAGCAATTAAGTGATGGTTTGGTATAACTTTCTGCTCATAAAAAGTTCCAAACTTACAAGTTGTTGTTCTTCATGAACAACAATCCTTTTTCTTTGACAAAACGTTTTTATTTATCACAACTTTGATTGTTCTTCTAATAAAGACCATTTAATAGACCAATAAAAAGAAACTAAAGATAAATACAAACACAAAGGTAAATATTAATGATAATTATGTCAACAAAATAAGAGACAAAATTGTGTCATACAAACTACTGAATGGATCCCTATTTATATGAATTGATATTTTATTAAAGGTAAGAGTAAGGACAATTACACTACCTTTTGAAAGATTTAAGTCTTTATACTTAACCTATGATACATCCATGGGTGACTTGAATTATCTGAGAACGGTTGGAATTTCTGAAATCCTAGATCCAACCTAAATTTAAGCACTGCCCACACCTCTGGTCTTGAGTATTTCTATAGCCTTTTTCAAAAAAAAAGGTGGTCAAAGAAAACTTTTATACTTATTTAAATAGTTTCCAAATGTACCCGACTGAAATTTCCAATGTATCTAAACCTGTATCTATATCTTAAACCAAATAGTCGCGGAAATGCAGCTTTTGCATGTTTTAATTAAAAAAAACATTACTTAAAACTGGAGTAGAATTCGAGGAGGAGCAAAATTTATCAATTGTATTACTTCTAATTTTATTTCCAACCTACCCAGCATGGAGAATTAAGAACAAGTGATGGCCAGCTGAAGTAAATTACGTGAGCCAGTTTGCTTCTGCAGTTCTTTCAAAGTTCATATGGAGTTAACATCTTGAACTTTTCGCTCATTCAATTTATGAAAATCCACACAGCCATAACGCCCTTAATTTTCATATTGTAATTCTCACGCACCTTTGGCGATGCGCAAACAAAGGTAGACGGTTTCAAAAGCCCTTGATAATTACTGCATTTGCATTTACTTGAATTCACTTACATTTTTCCACTTACTGTATTGTAATATTGATAAAAATGTAATCCATCCTATTGAAATGGAACTGATATCTACTTCATAGGAGTACAATTATTATATTATATTATATTTGTAACCTACACGGGTGGAATAACAATCTCTTGCTGATATCACTTCTGGAGATTTCTGTAGATGCCGGAGACTAAATTTATCCATCAGACAATATTTAAACTTTATGACTTCAGTTGGTATTCCTCCTGCTGAATAAGTGTTGAAGCGATTCCTAAAATATCCTTAATATCAAGTCCCTCTGAAAGTACTTCCTGATAATTAAAATACCAAGAAACTATATATTTTCAGTTGCCATAACTCCAATGACAGAAACCGGAATTTTAGTTCAGGTTTAAGCATTTAGCCGATAAGGATTTTTTCCCCGGGCTATCGCCAATAAAACCCTTTCTCCCAAACTTGCTCTGTTGGAATGGGAAAAGTGACGCAGATACTACTTGGCTTAGCAACTACACATGCACCCATATCTCTCGTACTTAAAATTCATTCTTGTGTCTGAGAAGTAGATAGATTTTCCTACCCCGTTCTCCACCGGTTTACGTAGAATCGTGTAGGTTTTATTCTTTCCAACTATCCAGCACTCTCCGAAGGGGTTATTATCCCTGTTACCGTTATATTTATGCCTTATATATATGTCTTTTTTCTATCAATATGTAGTATAGTAAATCGTATATGCCCGATGTAAAATCATCATCACTCATAGTGGGCTCCGCTTATTACAGTACCGATTATTTTTTATTCGGTCAATCTAAACACGCCCTTCACGAAGCTCGCATGCCGGCGCCAAACTTCACCAACGCCTTTCCTTCTCCTCGCTTGCGTGTATCCCAGATTTGAGACAGGCCTTTCGTGTGCTCTTGAGCCAAGCGAAGGTACGGATAAAAGCCTAAATATGCTGGAGAATGTGAAAGAGTAGAGGTTGAGGAGATAATTAAGGGCAGTACATTTCCGTTCGACCCTCAGGGCATGTACGACACTAGTCTACACATTAAGTCTATTATATAATATTACTAAAATGTTGAAGTAAATTGGTTCGAAAGAAATGACTGGAAATATTTGTGGTGTAGCATACAGGCTCTTATTTTTACACAACACTGAGACACATTTTGGGTGGATATTTGTAAATTTCTTTGATTAAGATGACAACAAATCAATTAATCCTCTTAAAAATGTCTGACTTAGTGGGATTTCATTATTCATTCATATTGTATAATAAAACCTTTAGGATAACTTTTATTATAAAATAAATTCTTCCTGTAACTAATAACGGTAGTGGCTCAAGGAGACCCATTTAAAATATGCTCATGCTAATATAGGATCACTATCACGAAGGCCAACATAAAAAAAATAAGAGACAAGTTCCTGGCGTTGTGGAAGTTCCAGGAATTCTAATATTTAAAGTCACACATTTTCAATGTCGATATCCGGGGAGGAGATATAAAAGTCATTTTTATAGGCCACCAATAGTTTAATTCACCAGCCCACTAACCCACTAACAATGGGCCAAACACGGCTGGTTATATTCGAAACCTGCATCCAAATTCCACGCCGCAACTTTGATTACCCACCGCGAATGGGAAAAGCAATTACAATGTCGAATGACCCATACCCAACAATAAACGAAAAAATTACCCCCTCCCCCCTCGACATCTCTCCCCTGCGGGCTTCCTGTTGCTAACCTCCTTCGCTGACTTCCATGCATCCGCTATTCCCACCTTTCTGAGAATAGAATTGAAAAAGTTCTACTAGAAAGTCTACTACTACAACACATTGAGCCTAGGAAATAGAACGCATTCAAATGTGGATTTTTTGGGCCAATTTGAATTTTAGCCAGGAGCACAGGCGGTTATTTTACAAGGGAAACAATTAATTTCCTCTGTTTCAAATAAAGACACAGAAGACTCGTTAGTACACGCTGAATAAATGAAAAAAAATTGAAATGCCTACTTCGCTCATTTTGCAAATCAAATGTGCTGTTGCTTTAATTTCTCCTCGACTTAACCCAAGTCGCTACGAAACCCATCCGAAGAAGCCCACCTACACGTATTAAAGGCATGCCGGTTCAAAATTACTATTTTGTACAACTATCGATTGAATATCTAAATATTTGTACTGCATGACCTCCTTCTCCAGTTCCTCGTACTTTCTACCTACCTTCATGCCTGAAACCTACATTATCTCCCTTCTTCAAACCACATTCCTAAAATTCTCCTTCCTATTACGGCATTTAGCAACCCTCTAAATCTCCATATTTCCATCATACACTTTTTCTACTTTATTCGGATTTCACCTAGCAACTTTCCCCCTCTCCTATCTCTTAAAAAAATTTTCATTAGCCACAAGACTCGGTCCGACTTACATTCTCAATTCTTCAGTACACCCACTTGTCAAAAGCCTCTATATATGTATGCCTATCCTCTTGCCTCAAAGGCCAGGGTTCAAATCCCTACAGTGCTACGCTCAATATGAAAAACTTAATCAATTTTATATTTACGTACTTTTCTCGCACCACTATTACACAAACATGTGACAAAACTACTCATTCGCCGGGGGAATTGTCTAGAATTTAATCAAAGAATGTAAAGACGCAGAATGTCTTCTTCGTCTGGGAAATAGAAATCATAAGTCAGTTATGGGACGGCGAGGAAAATATCGCATATCGGCAACTTCTTTTCCTAATGCGCATGCGAATCAGTTGCATATTGGCAGAATTGGTAGGGAGCCGCCGACGTAATGGTGCATTTGCCGGTAAATGCTATCGCGTACTCGCGGCGATCTCTCCGCGAAGGTCATCGCGATGATCACCCGAACAATCGCATTTATGAAGTTTCTTCGAAGCGGTACGCGAATTAAAATAGTAAATCCCCTAGAGCGACACGGAGGAGGGGAATGGGACAAGCGAGGCGCGGATGCGCGCGCGTGTATTTCCGCTGTTGACGTAGTTTCGACAGAGAGGAGCTTAGCTAAGATGGTAAGGTGCAGCTTGAGGAGTATCTGGGAGGGAGGTTATCGGGAGAGAATCAGTTAAATCTAGCATTTGCATCGCTGGTTTGAATAATTAGCGACACTTTTTTTTTCCGGACACCGCGTCGCTAAAATCTCTGAATGACTTGACGGTTCTTCCAGCGATTCAAATGTGTAACTTCAGGGTGATGCATGGCATTCTTGAGGATACGCTCCAAATTAGATTGCAGAAAAATATTTTTTCTCGATGGCCAAACAATTTTTGCACTCGCTATTTTTTCTTGAGTTGGCAAACAATTAGATACAGTGACAAATGACCGCAATTATCTCGAAATATAGTATGGGGAGGAAGGGTGACGGTAGAGAATCAGTTAAATCTCGCATTTTCACCGCTGATTAGGATAATTAGCGAAACTTTTTTTCTAGACACTGCGGCGCTAAAATCTCTAAATGACTGGACGACTCTTCCCATTGCTGACGATTCAAATGAGTAAATATGGAGTGAGACCAGAAATTTGTTAGGACGCACTCCAAATTAGATTACAGGAATAGATCTTCTCGATAGCTAAACAACCCCTGCCTTCGGTAATTATCCTTGAGATAAGAAACAAAGGAGTGCATAGAAATATAATGTAATCATCCCGAAAAGAGTGATACATGCGTCGGTAGTTTGAACATGGTCGGTAGTTTGAACGTCGGTAGTTTGAACTATCTGGTACTGAAAAATATTGAGTCGATTATTTGAAACCTCTAATTAATAGAGTACAGCGCGAAGCTACACAATGCGTCCAAATTTACTAAGTGATGACACTAAATACGTATTTAAACTTACTTACTTTTATCCCGAGAATACCTAATCTTTTATAATATAGCTAGTCTATTTATTGAATTAAAAGGTTCTTAGATAAATACAATTACTCTGGCGCTTTAACAAAGATATATTGTTAATAATTCTATTTTCACTTTTGTAAAGCATTTCTGTATTCAGGGAAAACAGTTGATCCAAAACGTACACTTTGAATGCGATGCCAACATTTTAAAAATTTCGAATATAAAATATACATCCTTATTCATTTCACGCAATGATCATATCTTTATTTATTACATGCACATTGAAGTGGTTCTGAGAAAATTGACGAAAGTAAGCCAGAAGATGTTGTTGAGAAGGTTATTCGACGAAAGGAAGTTGGATGAATGAAGAAATTCTGATGCATTTAGGCTCGTATATTGCCGCCCGTTGATTCGAACGTGGTAGATAATTATAACCCCTCATTGGATGCATTTCGTGAGCAGTAAGTACCGCTAAGTACTATTAATTTATAAATTCCGCAGGTATTCGTAATAATTCCAGATACACATACACTCACGACTAATTTAATCGAATTTCATTCCACTTCTATTTCAAAACCGTACACTTAAGAAATATTATTGAAGAGCACGCCACCTTCAAACAACTGCTTATTTATGAGCTCAGCATTACATTTATTTTCCGGAAAATTCATGGTGATAATCGCCAAGGCTGAATTGAATTGGAAATACGGATGGGAATGATCTTTTCAACAAAGAATGTTACCACGTCGATCCATCGAGATAGCAGAATCTGTAGTTGTTCCTCTGTGACCGTAGAACATATTTCCACAAAGAAAAGGCTCAAAGAAATGAACATACCGGGAAAACTCCCCTGCTTGCGCCATTACACGCGAGGACTTAAAGGGAATTCCGTATTTCAAAAAGTAGATTACGAAAAGTTGTGTCTTTTAATGAAAGGGAATATTCCATCATTTAATCTCAAATGTTAATTTTATTTTCAAAACATTTTTTAAAAATGGTGTAAAAATACGGGTCAAGAAATCCCTGATAAACCTCTTTGAAAAATCAAAGGTTTTAATTACACAGAATATCCTTCATAATAACTAAAAAGGAGTTTGGAATTATTATTTTTGAACCTTAGGACAGGTGAATATCCATATTTTTTTTTTAATGTTAACCATGCTTCTTAATCCAGCTGCGTGGTTATTCTTGATGGATTTTCAATGAAATTGGTAGATGGTAACGAGAAAGCAACGTGATTAAAAATGCATCCGGTGATTGGATGTTGTCATAGTGAAATAAAAAGAAAACGAACTGCGAGGAGTTGCTCATGTTATTTTGTTCGTCCCAACGGAAAGGACACCCCCTGCCACACACCTTTTTGGTGGCTCGCAGGGTACTTATGTAGATGTAGATGTAGACACTGATGAGGTGCTCCCCGTGATAACTCAATCTTGGGAATTTCATTAAACTTCGGAGGACAGGCTTTGAAGGCTTAAAACTGGGGGAACCTGTTCTTGGAGTTGATAGTCCCTTCCATATAGCACCCACAACTGGCACTAATGACCTCCCCTCACCCCTCGGTCGAACAAAATGTACAATTATAACTTTGGGAATCACGCAACCCGCACTGCACGTCCTGGGACCGAATAATAAATTTCGACTCCGAAGATAGATAGGGCACATTATTCTTCAGCGATCGCCTTCTCCGCTTCGGGGCACTGGCGATTTGGCCATGCGGCTCAGATTGCCCTTCACGGAGGGCAAAATGATTTCCGAAATCGGACGGATGTATAGACGGCGTTGTACGCCATGGAACGGTAGCCTAGGATGAGGGGAGGGGAATGGCGACGTGTTCCACTATCGCTTTCAACTCTTTATTCCACTTCAACCTCTGGAGAGAAACAGAAAAAATTTGCATTGCGAATCCCCTTGTCAAAAATACATTGAAAAACAATGGCGGAAGAAATAATTCCAACGTACTGTCTCAGGAATCCTTTCCTTGTTCTTGAACCCTTGCGTCCCGGGTTGATCTCTTCAGGTGGGAGCGTGCCAAGATTCTTTGACGGAGAGCGGGGTTGGGACGAAGGTGGCGGAATCCTCTTCCGCTCTGTAAATCGGCGGATGCGTCCGAATCCCCTCACCTAAGAGCTCCCGTGTCTCTCGAGTAGGATAACGAACCGCGGAACGAGGCGAATCAGCGACGGATGGCAACTCAATTACTTCCCTCCCGCTCTCTCTAACTCCCAAGTGAGCTGATGGAAACAATTCCCGTCCTCCGCAGACGAGGAAAGACACATGGGACTTGGTCGTGACTCACGGGCGCGTCTTTTCGGCAAAACGTGACCAGAGAAGTGCGGCGACGGCGCATCCGGTGGTGAACGGCAAATTGAAGGACGCGGAGTTGGTTCCACGCGATATATATTGCCTGTGCGCGGGGACAGGGAATCTGGTAAGAGATTAAGAGGGAGTGATAGAGGGCAAGGGAGGGGGGAGACCAGGGCACGGCGTAGTAAGATGGGTTGGTAATGGAAGCGGGAATGAACAACAACATTCATTGGATGAAAAAGGGTGAGGGAAAGGGAGGTGGTGGATGAAGGGTTCAATGCTTGGTATTTTATAGCACGAAACCCCTTACCATATTATACTGAAAAACCCAAGTACGAGTACAGGGTTCGTCCGGAAAATAAGTTTATGATGCTCATTGTCTTTTTTGACAAAAGGGGAGTCGTCCACTACGAATTTGCACCTGAACGACAAACTGTAAATGCTGCATTTTACTTCAAAGTGCTCGACAGGCTTCGAAAACGAGTCGCCCGCGTTCGGCCAGCGATCAAAAACATCTGGCGGCTGCATCACGTCAATGCGCCGTCTCACACCGCGCTTGTCGTGTCGGACTTCTTGGCCAAGCACGGCGTGGCAACGCTGCCGCACCCGCCCTACAGCCCGGACTTGGCACCACCGGACTTCTTTCTGTTCCCGAAGATAAAGAGGAGTTTGAAAGGAACGCGATACGGGACTTTGGACGCCGTCAAAGAGGCCGTGACGACGTGTCTTCGAGAGGTTCCCGATGATGCCTTCGCGGGAGCGTTCCAGGAATGGGAACGCCGCTGGAACAAGTGTATCGACTCACAAGGGTGCTATTTTGAGGAATATTAGCTTAAGATATGTAAAAGTGTAATAAATTTTTTTTCCTGAGCTCAGTACACTTATTTTCCGGACGAAACCTGTATTGTCCTTGGTTATATATTACGAGGGTGAGCTAAAAGGTTCTCCGTTTGATGATGAAAATGATAATATATGTTTTCAAAAAAGTTTTATTTTTGAACATGACCACCTTTAATATTAAAAAATTTCATTCCAGGGATAATTCAGTGCTATTATCCCGTCTCTGTAGTGTTCTTTCGGAATTGCTGCCAGGTACTCGTCTATGGTCCCAATCGTTTCTTAATTGGACGAAAAATGTTGACCAGCGAGGAGACTTTTGAGTTTTCGGAAGAGTCGGTAGTCTGAGGGAGCGAAATGTTAAAAACAATAGATTTGACACCATTTAATGGTGTGCCAAAGAATAAATACCTAAAAAATCTCATTTAGGAGAAATTTGGTTATTTACAAATTCTAAATTGCCTCATTCAGTATGAGAAAAGCGATTACATCTAGTTATCATGGGATGAAAATAAAAGGGTAATAAATAGAGTAATATAGAGCAGGTTCTGAACAATCAATTGCATTTTAGTAAAGCATGCCTAAACGACAGCTGAATAGATTAAGCCACTCACGATGATGCACACTAAAGTAATTACCTAGCAAATCACATACACAGAGACGGAATTTCTCACAGATTCTTCATTACTTACTTCAAATCGGTTGCATGCATATTATATACATATCTGTACCATTTCGCCTATTTATTCAGAACAAATTATTCATTTCCTATTTTGAAGTGATTACTTCCCGCATACAAACATAATCTCGTGAATTCATTCTTAACATAAACTTCTTATTTCGTGCTTTGCCGATTTAGCTCAAAGGATGAATGCGACTGAAAGTGAAGTATTTGCAAACAAATAATGAGAGAGCTCAATAGGTAAAATAAATACATAAATTCTTTATAAATTAATAGATTTCGCTGAACAAAATTAACAATTAAATTTTATTGATAAAATAGACATTATGTAAATAGAAAAGAAATAAAATAAAATAGAAATGGTTCTCACAAAACATTTTTGAAGAATCAATATTGCTACTTTCACTTCACCTATTTTTACTCATCGATTCTGGTCAAATTTCATGCAAAAATAATAGGGTTAAAACCACTTAATCCCAAATGCAATGAATTTAAATCGCCAACTGAAGACCAACGATGTAAAAAAAACGCCGCCATAGTGAAAATATAGCCAGGCGGAGCTTCAAAGGCAGAGTATCTGGCCGTGGTATACTTCCGACCCCTTAACGTCGTATAACTCCGCCAGAAACTTGTAGATAATCCTTTTGAGCGGCAAGTCTCGCTTCCGGCGGTATCACACCGCAGCCGGCAAGCGGTTGGAATTAGCAACGAAAGTGCAACCCACAAAGCAATCCAATTGCGGATCAGAATACCATTGAAAAATCCTGACACCTTCGGGATTCGAACCCGGGTCCTCGAGGTCATAAGTCAGTACATTACCCACCGCACCGATCCGATTACCCACTCCTTTCGATTCAAAAATATAGAAGAGCTACCAAACTACAAGGTATGTCGTGGGGTTAACATAAAGTATGCTATCAGATAGACGATATAAAGAATTTGCTATGCGTAAATGTTATGTAGATTATTTTCCTTCGGTTGAATCTCGTGACGTTTACCTTTACCTTTGTGGGAAACAAATAGGAAAACAAACTCATATTAAGTGAGATGTACATTCCGACAAAACAAGAAGAAGATGTTGGATGGGCCGAATATCCTGATGAATACGATTAAAGAACATGAAACTACTTGAAAAAACTGCCCTTTAAGGAGACTTAATGTTTTTCTTAGTAATGTAGTAGTTTAAAAAATTGAAGGAGGATTAAAGTAACATGACTACGAGAAAAGTATAACTGCGATATTCCAAAATATTTCAGTCAAATTGGTGATGATAGAAATACTGTAATGAGACCAAAGTATTTTTAATGCAAAGCCGAATCATTTACATGATTAAAGACCCATCGTGAGATTTAAAAAAATAGAGAAGTATCTCCTCCAAAGATAAGGCTAAATGAATACAAAATACGTATTCAACCTAAATGTTCGTAGCATACAGATTCTGGCTCAGGAGGTCATCTAACGTGATCTATTTAGTTTGTCGGTGATATGCATTATCTCTTTGTAAGGAGTTTTCCGTTTAGTGCCAGTTCTTTCACATTCAATTACTGCGAGTATTATCTTCGTTTGTTTGTCATCCATAAATTCCGAACTAGGTCTGTCTTCCTCTTTTCTTCAATGATTCTAAGCTTACCCAAAGAAGATTAACACGCCAATCTCAATGTGTTATCAGATGTTTTACTAGCCAGTTACTTCTATTTCTGTCAGTTGACACTGTTCTCTTACTCTGTCAAGAAATTCTCCATTGCTTCATTGTCCAGAGTATCTTAAACATAGGCGAAGGGAAATTCAAGCGTTAAAATTTTCTCTGTTGTTTTTTTTCTAATACGGTAAATTCTAGGAATTTCCGTAAAAGAAACATAAAAAAGGACACTAACAGTATAAATTGACGTTTCGACGGCTCGATAGATTTATACGAAATGCTTCATATCTGTACCGATTCATTGACATGTTGACATTCTACTTTTGAGTTGAAGAGCTCTCTTAGCCCGAAGTACTGTCTCCTGTCTTAGATCTGGTCCTGGTGCTTCACTTCTCTCCTCGAGGTCTCGATCCAATTCTGGTATGGTTAAGATTTGCCTAATTTCTTCACTTGGAACAATTTTCTCTTTTTCCAGGATATAATTTCCTAATTTTCTTGCGTACAACTCTTCCTCATACATTTCTTTCCATCTCAATGCAAATTACTCTCCATCAATCATTAATCGAGTTTTCTTTCTCAAAATATTTTCTCAAAGTTTTTTTCTCATTAAACATTTTCTTCAGGTTTGGGAGTGAGCTTTTTCATTGTTTCTGTTGGACATATTTTCTTCAATATCTCTGCATTTGTCCTTACTCCATTTTTCTATTCATTTCTCATTTTCTTTGTTTACAACAGACTGTACTCTAATTTAATTATCTGTTTCCTTTGATATTTTCTGGCTTGGTTCAAGAGACATATCATGAGTCCTCACGTGATCATGAGATCTATATATATATATTTTCAAACACGAAATCCCGCCATAAGGCGAACAAATATTACTTCACACATAGAAATAAATGTAAGGAAAGGGGATAGGAAAACACACAAAACACGAACACAGGAAAGGTGGGGAAGGCAAAATTTTTACGTTTGTGATCTGCTCAAATCCGCCTTTCTCACCTTTCCTGTGTTCGTCTCTTATGTGTTTTCCTATCCCCTTACCTTATGTCTATTTCTATGTGTAAAATTATAACAGGGTCGCACCCAAAAGTGGTAGGACTGATTTTCTCTGGCGCGAACGGAGCGGTGGAGGGGGGTCTGCCTGGCAGGGTAAGGTGGAGGGGGCTCCTAGCAATAGACCGACACCAACCTCAGTTGCCTGCGGGCTGTCGTTTGAGTGAGGACACCGTTTTTAGTGAAGCAAGTTTTTTGTCCGCGTCGAAAAACAAAATGAATCTGAATTTAGAGCAACGTTATTCCGTGAAGTTTTGTGCGAAACTCGGGAAGACGGCAACTGAGACCCTCAATATGATCAAGCAGGCTTATGTGGACACTGCCTTAAGCCGTTCCACAGTGGCACAAGTTGTTTTAAGAGGGTAGGGAGCTCGTTGAAGACGACCATCGCTCCGGACGGCCGTCGACGGCAAGAACCGACACGAATGTGGACAGAGGGAGGACACTGCTGAACACAGACCGACACTTAACCAGTGAAGAAATTGCAGACCAGTTGGGTCTGTCTGCATCCAACGTCCAACGCATTATTTCACAGGATTTGGCCATGCGCTAGGTGTGCGCCAAGATGGTGCCGAAAATTCTGAATGTCGACCAACAGGCAACGGCCAAATACGGCGTTGTCACGTTGCCGCACCCGCACTATTCTCCCGATCTGGCACCACCGGACTTCTTCTTCTTCCCCCTGATGAAAAGACAGCTTAAGGGACGAAGTTTTGACTCGATAAAGGCCGTTCAAGAGGCTTCGACGAGGGTCATCAACGGCATCCCCAAAGAAAATTTCCAGCGGGCGTACGGGGAATGAGAGCAACGTTATACTAAGTGTGTAGCAGCTCAAGGAGCATACTTTGAAGATTATTAAGTCGATGTAAGTATATCGTCAATAAAATTCTTGTAAAAAAATCAGTCCTACCAGTTTTGGGTGTGATATATATATATATATATATATATATATATATATATATATATATATATATATATATATATATATATATATATATATATTAATTATATACATATTTTTTCTTGATTTATATAAATATATCCCTTTTCCTTTTAACTATTTCCTTGTGAATGAATATTTATTTGCCGAATGGCGGGATTTTGTGTCTCAATGTGTGTGTGTGTACATATAATATATATATGCGTGTGTGTGTGGATATGTTGTGGATATATATATCCACAGACACACAAATCCAAGCTCTGAAATTCCTAGTTCATTTCTTCCTGGGACCCGCCGGCGACAAAGAGAACCGGACGCCCCCCCTCACCCTTCTACTTTACCTGTATTGTAGGGTGATTTCACCTGCTCTAAGCTTAGTATGAGGCTAGCTCAACTCTCATTTTTATCAAAGCCAACTTTTGAGTTGATAAATGTGATTTTTATTAGGTTTAAGGTACACGTGTGAGTGCGGGAAGCTCAGGTTTAAGTTCAAAACTGTAGGCTTAGTTCAAGAATGTCCAAGCAAGCAGGCTTCTTCTTTAAGAACAGTGGTCGAGAACTGGTCAGGTGTGGTGAGCCCTAGGGTCTTTGAGGTTAGGGGCATTGGGATCCTGAGGGTGTATTGAGGGGGTGGGAATGAGGGAGGCGAGGAGATTGAGATCCCCTCGAAGGTTTCTGCCATGAGATAGGAGAGAGGGAACTTTCGTGTTCGCAAGGGATATTGGGTCAAAATGGGGCTTGTGGAGACGGCGACACCATCGATACCGACTACAAAAGGAAAGAGAGATAGGGAGGGGCAAGTATCACTCGCGTGGCATCAGCATGGCAAATGCTCGCTCGCACTAGCTCGCCTAGTGGAGGGGTGTGTGTTTGTGTAGAGATTTCAAGGGTGGCGAAACCCCTTGTTGCGCACTAAGGGTCCCCCACAGCTGCCGCTCGCACCAACCCCGAGCGCACCTGTCTCTCCTCCCTTCCCATCACACGAGGAAGCTTCCGATATGATACCCTTCCCCCCCCCCCCCCCCGGTGATCAATCGGAATCACCGACGACTGTAGCCGATGGAGCGGTTGGTCTTTTTTCCCTTTGCGAGCCCACCGGCTCTCCCCCTTTGGGCCCAGTCACGGCCAAACCCCAGTCGGGAGCCGCCAATTAAGAGCGCGGCAGTGGCCGACACACTCGAGAATTCACTGCCACGCGTGGTGCGGCTCGGACCGTCCACGGTCGCCGGGGGAAGAGGGCGAGTCGGTTACTTAATCGGGATGACGTGAGGAATGCAGACTTTCCCTGAAAGGAGGGAGACTCGACTCATGTCGAAATTTCTCTTATACGATCCCGACAGGGGCATCGGCGGAATGCATAATCCGCGATTGAATAACGAACGCTCCCGTCTCCTAAAATCGCACGGTGTTGAAAACACGACTGGAATTACATGATATTGTAAACAATCATCGGCTGAAAATATTTTTGGGAATCCTATCTTTCATTTCAGCCTATTTTTCTACCTTCCAAACAGGTATTCAAAAACACAACTTCATCGACGGCTGTTTCTTTACAACATCAACAACACAAAAACAGGGCAAGTGAACTTGTATTCGTGGACAGTAAATTTATGCAGAAGATATGCCCTCTTCCGATTGCTTATTTTCTTGGAGCACCGGAAATGCTATTGGAGAGGTTTTCGGTAAGAGAGAATCAGTGATAATGGTGGTGTCGGATTCGCTTAACATACTGAATGTAATTAATGCCGCATTAAAGAAATGTTCAAACATAATGTCAATTAATACCATAGTTAATGCAATATTTACAGTAGTTGCGGTACATTGATGGTTTTTGTCATATATCTCTTTATTTGTTAAAGGAAATGTAATGGATATCAATAAACATTAACAATGCTGAAATTATTCAGCTTTGTTATTCCTGAAACAGCCAAGTTTATCGCTAAGATTGAATTCATAGAATAAGCCACTTGAAAACAAGTTATACTATTACGACTACAAGTACGATTATAAAGTCGTGGTTAAAGGTTCACCGCAATATGGCAGAAAAGGATGGATAAAGTTTCTCTGGTTATTTGCGACACAGACATAAAAAATCTGGTAAAATACTGGTAATGGTGATGTTACAACGATATTTGCCCTCAAATACGAAAAACAATTACAGTAGGAAGCTCATTCGTCAAGACCGGGATTGGGGCCCTCGGCCTTTTGATTTCCATTTACAATTATTTACATTAATTTAATTTAATTAATTCCGTTTAAAGTTAATTTTTTTTCTTTCCAAGTAGACATTTGGAAACATAAAAAAATACTATGACCAAAACGGATTCCATACCCTCTGGGTGTTTTTTCGGTGGTATAAGTGAGACAAAAATATCTCCAAACATTGCTGAGAGATAAAGCGGCTTTGATTTCCTAGAGCCATGCACTAAGACCAATTAGACCTGGAATGAAGTTTAATGAATATCTTGCTTACGTCGTATACGGTGTATTACAATCGAACCGACCAGGTCATATGACCAAAAAAAAGCAAGCGACATCTTAGGATTTAGACTTAATTAAACGAAACCTGCTCTATATTCCCAAATGACCAAACATATTTTGTCACTTGCGCGCGCTTGGCGGGCAAGAGGGATCAGTATCTCGTTGCATTCTACCGAGACCGTTTAGCGCAATATGCGTGAGTCCGCAGGCGCGAAAGTGGGAGAATGAATGGGAAGGAGGTTAGCGTGGAGCCAAACTCGAGGAGGGCTGACCACCCAACAGAGTAACGGGAATAAGCCCGTTGGAAAGAGAACAAGGCGTTTGGTTTCTATACCGCTAAGACAACTTCGTCAATAGACTTTCACGATAAACAATGCGTTACGTAAGGGAAGTTGGAAAAGGGGGGCATCCTTTGTGCATAGATCCACGTGGTCTATGGAACAAGGGCAAACACTATCAACACACGCACTCACAGCCCGGTAAATAAAAATAGAGGGGAAGGGAGCCGGGAGATGCACCCACCCGGCTGGACTTTTAGGGCAGTCACGAAATGCTAGAAATGCCAACGGCGAAGGAGTCGAAGCGCCTGGCCACGTTTGTATAACTGTCACCTCGGGACCTAAGGTCATTAACACAATCAATACCGTCAACATGAATGAAGAAATAAATCGCGGTTTCAGCGGGAGAAGGAGATAATTGAAGCTTTTTATGAGAAGAGAAAGGACATTCGTTAGGTTTGAAATTACTTCAATTTCTTTCGCAAATTAATCATCACTTTATCTGTATTTCATTTTTCACCAAAAATACGTAGCAGCTTTTTATACCTGCAGGTAGGAAGGTAGGTTTCTCTATTCCTGAAAGCCAATAATTTGAAGGAACGAAGAGTTTATTTCGGAAGAGAAGAAACTTAAACCCTTAAAATGTGCACTTTTCAACATTTTCACCTCTATTAACATTATTTGGTCCAAATCAATTTAAAGTAACCATGTCGTGCTGTGGGAATCCCAGGCAAATTTTTAAATTGAATGGAAATCCTGAAAAATTAATTGACTAAAATGTAAAAAAATTTATTTAAGCAAATATTTCAACCCATTATTTTTGCATCGAATTTAGATTCATCAGGTTTTTCTGGCTATAATTACTAATGCGTCAATCAATTGGTTTATCACGGGTCAGACAATATTTTACCAAGCCTTCACTGATACAAAAGGAGGTAGGTAAGATAATTTATCCCGGTTTTGGTAGTTTCACTTTCGTGTGCTTGATACCTTCCATCGTGTTTGTCAGATGTGAGCTGAAGGTCAAAGGCAGTTAGTTATTACCTAGACGAGTTTCTTGAAAAACCCCTGACTGAAACCGCTTCGCCTCGTTTAAACATAAATTCACCAAGTTTATTTGAAAAACACAAGTGTCCTACTTTTATAATCTTGAAAAAGCAAAGTAGCTCTCATGCCGCGCCGATTTAAGCTTGAAATTTTCTCTTACGGAAGTTTTTTTAATGAAACTGGTCAAACTAATTTTTTATCTTAATTTTTGAAAAATGTTATTGTTTTTAATGCCGAAAAATTATATTTCAATGCGTAAAATACTATGATCAAATAAATCAGTTTTATGAGAGATTTTTCTAACACCCCATCAAAACTAATAATCAATCTCATTCCTTTTGCTGGAAGAGAGTCATCCCGGTCGCGGGTAACGACATTCAACGCTATCCAAACATTTATGTTTTTTCTAAGGAATGAGGGCTGAAAAAGCGTCATTTTAAGTCGTAATTACATGGTTTTCAATAAATAAACTTTCTTTGAAGTTCATGAAACAACCAATCGGACAGAGAACATATAAAGAAGAAATCAGCAACGAAAAAATTTGGAATCTTTTTAAGTTAATATTGCATGCATTGCTCAATTGCTCAATACGAAAGATTTCGGAATGTCATTTATCAGACATTCCTGTGACTCAGTGCAATAATGAATTTTCATATGGTGCAAATATTCGTACAATCTCTCACTCAAACGATTTTTTTATGGCTGGAATCGTGTTTAAAATAAATTCGAGTTATTTTTCTGCCACTAAATCTGGATCTGTCGTTCATCTTTTTAATTTAAGAAGTAAGCTATAAATCCGGGGGAGTTGTTAAATCTGTATTTCGTACTATTTTAAAAACTTTGACAGAATGAGTCAATCCCAAAATCCGAGACTAACTGATTTTCATTCAATATTTCAGTAGTCATAAGATTAGACCCTCAAGAAATATGATCATTATGAACATTATTGGACATTTGAACATAAAAAAGAGTTGACTCATTTAGAAAATACTTAATTTGGTACCAAAAGATCCAATATCGTGGATCAATTCCAGAGAATTAGTCTCAAAGAGGTGTCTGAAAGATGTGCGTCACGTCAGCTGACTGCAGACTTGAAAGCACAATGTGCCGAAGTTTGCGAGGATTCTTGCGGTACATAAGAGCAGAAGGTACAGGCTTCCTAGTAAAACCTGAATCTTGGGATGAACAAACTGGGTCTACTACCGACCACCCTAGGCCCACGACCATCACGTCTTTGTACTGCCCAAAGAGGCGATGGGAGGAAAGTTTTTTCAGATCCGGCAGAGAGATGAAGCCGTGAGTGGTTATTTTTTCAGCCAAAGCAGTATTTTTCTGATGGTATCCACATTCTTCGGAAGCGCTGGAGCTGGATTACGAACTACATCATTACATTTACTATCACCCGTGGGCTAGATTTACACCATTGGAGAACATACTACGCACCGTCCATCGCCACACTCCGTCCATAATCACGTACTCATCAATTTCACATACCGTTCAAAATCACGACCCGTTAACACATCATATAATGTAGTCATCCGCCAAGTACGCATCACAATGCAACAATTTCAGAGGGCAAAAATCATTCGCCTTGATCGGGGTTTGAACCCCGATCCCTCGATCCCCGGACGAGTGATTTTTACATTCTGAAATTCTTGCATTGTAATATTAATAGGGCTTCAATGTTTAAATATTTTCCACAGTGATCTACGATACGTAAAATTAAAAGGAATACCTAAACTATTCTTAAATACAGTTATAATTAATTTTATATATTTGTATAAACTTTGATTAAAACATGCACATATTGAAACAGATAAAAAGGTAACTCATATATTTAGTTGACGTTTCGATGGCACGGCCGTCAATATGGCGATGATAATAGCCGTGCCGTCGAAACGTCAACTAGATATGTGAGTATATTGCCTATGAGAGACATGGAAGATGGATGTGGAGCATTTTTTAGGCGATAGATTGTTGGAGATATGATATAGGGTAGGATGTAGGCAAATGAAGAAGGGGTAGGAATCGAATAGGAATTTTAGACGAAATGAACGGGGGAAGAAGGTATTCGGAATTGAAGAGGGCCATGTCATAATATTGGATGTCAGGTCGTCTTTTCCTAAGAAAAACAAGGGGATTGTCGTTTTACCGTGTGGTGGCTTGTGTTAACAATTAATTGTGGATGGTTTGGATATACATTACATACATAATGAAAGTGAAAGAAAAATCTAGCCAATTAGGACATCTAACCATTTTCAGCGGAAACTTGGAAAACTAAAGACCCCTCCGGTATCAAAAAAATGTAATTAAGTTTATCGTCTTTATTTTTCATATCTAAGATTACAAAAAAAATCATCATTATCAGATATACCAGTACCATCATGCGAGTATATCAGATTATCCCCGTTATGGATAGAGTTTCGAAGTTATCACCAAGGCCGCCTTGAACTAAAACTGACTATGAATTTAAAGTAGGCTTAGAGGACCCAAGGAACATCGTCCCTCCTTGCGTAAAATATGCATTGTTTGCAAGGAAACAGTTTTGTTGAGTGGATGATTGATGAAAGACCGACAGACGGTGATTCGCGAAAATCGTAGAAGGTGGACTCGTAAGCATGGACACTAGAATTTGAAGTCTGTCGAATCATTGTGCGTATCTCCAAACGCTTGCAAATATTCACCCCCATGAATTTGAGCCTCCGTCAGTGGGGTGAAGGTCAGAGGTAAGGGAATGACGGCACCATTGTGCTGGGACGCAATGGCCGACCGACACCGAGGGACGGGCCAGGGTGAGGAATAGATGCGACAGCCGCGTGCATCGCTCATTCATTGAGGAGATTACGTCATCCACCTCGCGGCGCGTCACGGGGACTAATCCTACAGATCCTAACTGCTTAGAATAATTGATTCTGAGAAATCGGAATGGGTTTTTTGAAAGAATTTAAATCGCTCGGAATATCTTAAATAACATTAATCAAATGAACTCGAATGCAACCAATCAAATACCAAGAGAACATTTCTAAGGATGCAAATAACAAGTGAAGATTTAGCGATTGCGAGAGACGGATATAAATATTGTCCGAGGCTGTGAAGCATGTGGAAACGTGGTGAGTGGAATGACTAGTCATACGGCATTCTTTGCCTCTTTTTCACGCAAAGCACGGCAAACATTCATAGCTCACCGCGTGTGCTCATACCTACTTGAGCATGTGCTCAACGAACGGAGTAGGTAAGTATTAGGATTTCCACAGAAATACCTTCGTGATTTCACTCGCACTAAAATTTTAGCTTGCTATTTTCTTGTCCGTGTATTTTTCTTACGCTCCCTCCCCAGTATTCTCCCACGCAAAGACGCAGGATCCAAGCATCCCAGCCCTGTTTTTCTACAGCGAATTGCACTCGTGGCTCTTGCTTTGTTTGACTTTTTAGCCCTTCGTGGATTTTCTCCGCGCTTTTCCTTTCCACTCCCACATGTCCACTTACATCTGTTCAGCAAGTGTCTACTCTAGGTAACCTTCGCATACTTCTGCCTGTTAATAATTGTATTTTGAAGAAGGAAAAAAAGACGTTTCTCGGAACGCAGGGAAGAACGAATAAAAAATATCATGAGGCAAAAGAAAGAAGGATTGTGCGAGAATTAGATAAACTATTCAATTTTAAATAAATCAGGCGAATACAAAATTATAGAGCAGAAAACCACATTTTCGTCCAAGATACTGCCGCGTTAACTTGGTGTATTTTAGTTAAAAAATTCTGTCATACGCTTATTTTTACACCACATGCATACCTTCATTGTGTTTTTACGACAAAAGAATTAGAAAACACTTTCTCAGAGATGTACATCTGTATATTGGGTGATACAGACCAAAAAATGGGGTGGTTTCAATTTTCTATCTTGAATACATTGACGTTTAAGGAACCTCTTAAGCAGGGATATAAATTCTTAGTAAATCTGAAGGCTTTTGGAGGTTATCCATCAAGGCTAAAATTTAATGGTAATTTTTCTTGGTATTTTGCTGTAACTATATTTAAAAAATTTAAATACTCTAATATAATAATTTTGTATCAACCTTAAAATCGGTACCATATTCATTACGGAGAGATTTGGCAATATAAGTTTTCTGATTGCTCTTGTTAGTGTTATTCCTAATAATGTGAAATCCACCGACTAATGTAGTCACATCCCAAATAAGTCGTATACAACATAGTCTAGCGTCATATCTTTTACAAAACTGATTCACCTTCTATTTTTCTGCAGCAAGATATATTAAAATTAAAACAATTTTGGCAGTTGTTTTGGTGATGGTCTTCGTAAAATAATTTAAATAGGATAATAACCGATAGCTGAGCCAAACATAAACTATTTTCTGAATAGGGCAAATAGACCGGCAAACCTTTTGCTTTCAATTTCTACGCGGATAAGTCCATGGTAAATATCCACGAGAAATTAATTTCCTCAGTCACTAGTGGGCTACTATAACAACCAACATGATTTTGGACAGACGTTAAAACGGTTTACTGTTCGATAAGATCCTTTAATTTCAATATATTTGCTCATTTTCCAAATGCGTCCAATCGTTCAATATCCAAAAATGAATTTAAAAGTTGTTCGCAACACTCAGGTATAATTTATATACTCGTAAACATTCATTTTTTTGTACTGCATACGGTTCCCGAAAAGCCCACTTTTCGTCGTGTTAAAGCAGCCACTGCACAACAATTCACCGGGATGTTCGCATTTGGATCTCAGCAAAATGGAGACCCGAGGATTTTCTTCACTCCTCAAAGAATGATTAGCGAGATGCTTGGGGGGGGATGAGGGTGAGAGAAGAGGAGAGCTGCACTGCCTGAAGTCTCAAAATCGAATCGTGCAGGCGCATTCGGGAATGTGTTACGAATTAGGCTCACGCTCGTGTATTTATAGTGGGGCAGCAAACTGTACTCGTTTGACCACCATCGCTGACACAATTCATTAATCGGTCGATTCAATTGATGCGCCATCTACATTGGTGAAACCAATTTCAATTGATGAAATATCTCCTGAAGAATTCTTGGAGGCTCCGTACTTGATAAAACAATTGCAAAAACCTTTCATAGAGAGAGAAAATTTAATTGTATTTCAAGAGAGAGTTGACTTTTTTCGGAAATAATATAACTTAATATCATCCCTACGGTCTTAGGACGTCGAATTTAAGTAAAGTTAATAATTAAAATTGAAAAATAAACAACTTGGGTTTTCCACATAGAAAATTTTTGATTCACTACCTAGGTTTCGTTATGGTATTCCATCATCATCTCAAATTTTCTGTGAGGAAAAGCCAAGTGGGTGAATTTTTCAATTTCAATATGAAGTTTTTCCACCAAGTCACGCCAGAAACTGTTTTATTTATAAAGTTAACTAGTGTATTTTCGACTAAACTAAGCGACAAGAAAACGCGCAAAAGGTGAACGTCAACATAGGAATTCAGAACAAAGTGCCTACTAACAACACTTTTAAATCAATTGCATAATTTTTATGTTGCTTTTCACACAGGATGAAATAAAATATTTGTATAACAAAGCAAGACGTTATTTTAATAGATATGTTTGGCTTTCTTATGTGTTGTAGCCAATGATTAAAATAAAAATTTACAAAGAATATGACGATCAAACAGTATTTATTTTATCTTCATTCGAAAGCTAATCAATAAATAGACATTAAATAAAATATTGTTAATTTGTTTCTCTGCCTGCAGAACATGAATTATCGGTGAATCGCGGTGAAAATACAGTCCATACAAAAAGCAAGTTATCAAGGAGCACAATTTATATGGGATTTAAGTTACTTCTTCTACCAGTCTCAATAACCACAGATACACTGGTTACTCGTTTAACTAATCCTTCAAGATATGTGGCAATCAGATCAGAGAAACTTTCACTCTCAACTGACCCCTCAGTTTTCTAACATATTTTGCACTCGAGATCCTAAGTCATCCATTATTTGCATCTTCTATGTTCAAGAGCTCTTGTGTTTCTGCAAGTCACAACAGCAAGTGAGTGATACACGAATGACTTGATTTTGTCCTTTACGAAGTAACATATCTCACCACATGGATGACTCCCGAAACTGCTGCCGTCCGTCCCTCCCAACCTCTCAAGGAACTTTGAAAATGTCACTTAAATATGAGCCCCCGAGCTATCGATATGATTATTGAGTTACACCAGTCACAAATGATTAAAATATCACTCGTTTTAACGCTGCAAATACCGGAATCAGTCCTCGTTTCTGCCTATTGAACTCAACGGAGCGGAAAAATTCGACCACTTTAACGGTCAATTCATGCATTACGAGAACATAACCGGGAGGGAGGATTTACGGTGACACCGATAACTTTATTCTTATTGGCTCATCGAGCTATTTTTTTATTCACCGTTTTGAAGAGGGTGAAGAAATGTCGACAGGGTTCGATTAAAATAATCGAATAATTAACAAGATTATCCTCAAATACTCTTTCACAGAGCATTGGAACTGCAACGCAAGAGAAAACATTTGTAGTTGTAGGGACGAAGCTCTTCTTTCACTAATAAAAACCCGTGGCTATCACTCTGTGCATAGAGTTCCCTTGAGGAGTTTCGGGATCGCATGAGGGGGGACATCAAACTTTAAAAATTAGCAAACTGATTGGAAGCAATTTAAAATTTCCGTTCTGAATCATGAAAATGCAAAGAGAATACTTTACAGAATTGATTAACACTTGGCGAGTACTGTGCTTTGGACAACATTTTAGGTAAACGACTGAAAATTAATATTTCACATTTTCAATTCGGTTATCATCACACCCACGATCTATTAACGGTTCCTATGTTAAGAGTACTCAATTTTTTACTAACACACTCATCCATTTTTTAATTATATTCAGTAAATCTAGCCACGTCACAAATAACGGCACTTTTTGTGGGCAAATTAATTTTTTTTGAAGTTTAAATGGAGTGTCAATCAAAAATATGTTGGGAATTCCTGTGCCGCCTTTTATTACTGCAGTGTCATGCAAATATTTAGCGCTTTCCCTGGCCAATTTTGGCTTGTGTAATTTCCAGGTTCAGCGAGGCTAACTCTTAAATAATAACTAGCAATAAATTAAACTCTAAATAACCGAGGTCCACAAACCGGTCTGTTCACTGATTTCCTAGCACACCGTTCTCTGTAGTTTGCAGCTTGTCTGGCGACAAGCAGCCTTTTACGATTTGCTAAAATCACATATTCAGGTTAGTGGGGCCAATGCCTCTCTCCGAACACCTTCCATGGTTTCTGATAAAGATCTAGGACTCGATCACGGATTTCCATAGCGGACGAGAGTTATCGTTAATACTGCTATGGATAACGAAAACTTTATCAAAATTTGAAATTCTATGTTATTTAACGAGACATTTTAAGATTCCTGGCGCCACTATAAATCTTTGGCGGTGGCCTGTAAGATTCTACAGAAGAGAGATTCGACATTCAAAGGTGCCTACCCCATTGAACTCAGCCCCGCCCCCTGTAACACTACCTTTCCCCCCAATCACCCTAAAAATTAGATCCACTCATACATTCTTAACCATGCTACTAATAAATGATGATGCTTGATATTATTTGAATGAATTATAAAATAATGATAAAATTAATACAAGTTGTATCAAGCAGTGTTAAGCTAGCATTATTGACTTATTAGAAGCTATATGCTTATAGGAATAACGGTTATTAATATATTTTATCGATGTTATATGCTTTGCCATTAGTATTAATTTACCGGATTAACCCTAGATGCCAACTTAAATTATTACTAGTGATGGTCTACCGGGTAAAGGTAGGTGTATCAAATGTGATAAATGAAAACTATCATGGTACAAACAATGCAATTAAACTAATGCTGTAACTTCTTTTTCATCTTATCTTCGACATCCTTACACTAACATTTTAATGGCGAATTTTGCGCCACAACTCTCTCTATGGGTACTTCTGCGATGTGCATAGAGATAGAGAAGCGGTAATGGGCAGGGAAAAGTTACATGTTCGCGCCACAGGCTCGTAGAAAATCATTTGGTCACGGAGTCAAACAGTCACAGGATATTCCATGACATCACTCGGACCTTAACTCGTTGCTCTGCTCGCTAGGTCTACCATTGGACATTCCCCCGTTAATACTATATGCCACGCCGCCAAAAAAGAGAAATAGCTTTTATTGAAATAGAGAATGGTGCAAATCGTAGATAATCAACTTCCTGATGGCAAATAGCGTTACCAAGAGATCTTTGATGAGAGAACGAGAGATTATTCTCGTTCACGAGGAACTCCACGCTGTAGTTTCATATTGTTAAACCAAAGGCATAATAATAGGAAAAATGTTTGGACAAGAACGGAAATTTCCTCAGAAATTAGCATGATTACTATACCAAAATATAACAGGACCCCAAAGTAGCAGTCATAAACAAAAAAATTACCCCACGTCAAGAGTGCTTTTCTCACGCCATTCTCGCCAATGCCGAAGGAGGTCTCTTAAGAAATTAAACGCTCACGGTAAAAGTCCTTAAGCCTTTCGTTCCTTGTCCAACTAATTCCATTTCATTCCCATGATTTCGCTTGGATTTCGCAATTTTCGCCTCGGACTTTAATGGTGGCTACTTATGCATCCATCAGAGTGTCGTTAAGTATCTTAACGTACTACTGTGCAGTATTTTGTCCCAGTTTCTCCCAAACGTTACCTGCTAACACTGTTGCCAAACAAGTAACTTTAAAATAACACAATGTAAATTAAATTCACACTAATTTACAATGTTGGTAATAACAGTTCCCATTAACTAGATAGATCTTAGTGCAATTGGAGATATTATTATTGACACTTATGTCCACAAGAACTTTTTTAATTTTATATTTTCAATTTTGCCCAGCCAATCACAAAGTTTGATATCGGTGGATTAGTGATTTTTATATTTTCATATTTTAATTTTTATCCTACATAATACGTCGAAAGATGCGCGTAATTTTTTTTCCAATTTATAGCCATTTCTTTTGTTCCATTTTCCGGTCGCCTATATTTTTGCGAATTGAAATGCATTTAATGACCTAGGAGAAATCGTTTGCACTCCTTTCCTACGGGCCAGGACTGCGGGAATACTGTGGAAGTACTGTTGAATTTTCCTTTTAGGTCTTAATGCGAGAAATTATATTATCAATGCTCGCAGTTATGATGGGGGGAAAACGATGGTGATTGCGAGCCCTAAATATCTGGTGAGTCATGAGTCTTTCGCGGACGGTGGAGTAAGAGTGAGATGGGGAGGGGGGGGGGTTGACGATTTGGAATCAGTTTGGTACGTGCCGGCCGAAACAGTATCCGCAGTGACAGACGCAGTAGGCATACGCTGCGGTCAGGAGATCGATCGGCACCTGAGGTTGATGGTGGCACATGCCCACACCAATCCACGACACATTATAGGTGTGCAGAATGGAGCGGCTCACGAGTTTCTTTCGAGGACTTGACCCCGAGTTAAAACGCGCTCGGTAACTAGAGGATATAGACATGGGCTTATTCATCAGCGGTGGAGACACAGTGGTCGCACAGTTAAATGGTGTCATCTGACAGATAGAGTTGATCACTTGAAGAGTGCTCCTCACGCCACCAAAATGGGGATCGCGAGACCACTGAAATCATTTGAATCGAAAGGGAAATTATGAAAGATGAAAACTAAGAAACAAACCAAAATAGCGAATAAAATGCTGGAATAGGACGCAATAAATAAAGTGATAATTCTTAAAAATCTTTTCTCATGTTAGTCTCTTTGTACTTTACATACGCAGAGTAAGAAATGAAGGAATGATATTGAGCGCCAATTTCATAGAACCGATAATGGTTTGCGAATATAGGATTATACTAGATGCACTTCATGCATATTGCATTCATTTTAAATGAACGTTGAACCTTTTTCTCACTTTTAAGTAAGTATACGCTAAAGGTTTAACCTGAAAGGGAACATAGGGTTTTAGTTGGATAGGGCAAGACATTACATCGCTATTATTATATTTAATTCTTCCATTAGACAAACGAATGAAATTAAACGGAATAATGAGTACCCTGAAAAGTTCTCGGTACTCAATATACGACGGTAAAAAATATGAATTAGATCTTCTGAAATCGTGAGATTTTCCAAAGCGGAATTCAGATGCGAAATAATTTTTTTTGCAGTGTTCACACGATTCAGGTCATTATCAGCATGGATAAGTAACCACGGTGTTCCGGTAGTCATACATAAAGCAATTATCAAATCGAAAGGCGTTAGACGTGCATAATTTTTCACTTTAATTCTCCAAAACATTTTTGCAGTAGTAGCAGTTATTGTAGGGCGGCCAACAGCCATAGTCATTACGTATAACGTTCCCGTAGTCCCTTTTCAATAGATTGAACATTTAATGAACTGAAATGCATTTAATAACTAACGTAAAATTGTTCACGACTCAATTCCTGGCAAATAATAATTACATCACCTTTTAGATACTGTTTCTTCTTAACGTTTATCTCTCCACAAAATACCTTGATTTTTTAAAATTTACCTCAGCATTCTTTCTTAGTCATACCCTGACACATCATTGCATTGTAAATAATCGCATTGAGCCTGAACATGCCCAGTTAATTCCTCTTTGTCTAAACTCCAAGACATCTCTTGCCGTAATTGCCTACATGTTCAATTATATCTGGATTTAATCAGAGCTAATATAAAAACTCCAAGCGTTTGGTGTAAAATATATTTTTTCACTACACATGGATGAAATACTCATACATTAATCATTCATTCTTTGATTATCTTTAGCGAAATTATGTTTGTAGGGCGTGGATCAGGTAACTCATAACTGGATGGAGAGAGACCCCTCAATACCATCATTGCAAACTCACACCAGAAATATTTACTTTGAGCAAATGAAGGGGTCTATCCTCCCAACAATGGGGTAGTTATACAATAGGGGTTCAATTGTGTGGGGCCACAGTCGTGTGAGGGAACAGAGCCTATTTTTAAGAAAAATATCTTATATTATTTAATGATTGAAAAATAAGAAAAGTTAGAACATTTGATGGATAAACTATCATGAGCATCCGACGTGGCACGTGTTATTAAAATGAAGACAGATGAGCATCTAGCTCATAAAGATTTTTGCATCAATGATATTGTCAGGTCAAACACGGTTACGTGCTTGGAGAATGAACATAGCAAACATGAAAAATAAAAATGAACATGAAACGCCTTCATATGGTTGGGCAATTTCAGTTTTTTAACATTAACGAGCAAGAAAGTTATTATATTATATAAATTACTGTACAAAGAGTAGAGCATGATTTATAATCACATTATCATCGATTCAACCCAGATTCTCTCCTTGCTGAACCTTATCTCATCCAAGTCATATTTAATTGAATTTATATAATATTTTTACGCTTAAGGGTAAAACGTTCCAACCTATTACCACATCAAGATTGGGAGCCGGATATCTTTTGTGGTAAGGCAGGACTAAAACCACTCATGACATCACTTCAAAAGTGACTCCCTGAAGTGGGTTTTATAAGAGAGAAAGATATTCCCATTAAGTGTCCATCTCAGCATTTTGATTGGCATTGGGATGTTGAAATTTGTGACAGAGGGGAGAACATTAGAAAAATGGGGAATGGGCGGGAATAGAATATGCATACTGAAATGAAATTGTTGACTTTGTGATTCTACGCCCTTTATTTAAAATACGACCCAGGTTTCGACGCTGAACGTCATCATCATAACTTGATGTTTCGACGTTCAACGTCAAAATCTGGGTCTGTTTTAAATAAAATATGTTGATTTACAAAGTCAATAATTTCATTTCATTTCAATATGTTATGCAAATTCCATAAAGTTACGCCGGAGACAAAAAAATTTAGAATATGCGTATTGGATGGAATGAAGTATGAGGGGTAGAAGAGGAGTGTATTGTAGAGACGGATGTCAAGTTGAGTTTGCTAAGAGAGGCAAGTAATTGTATCGTTGTATAAGCTGTGTACATCCAGAATAGAATCCGGTAGAATAACAATAATAATAATTCTTGATAAATGTCGCATGATGCGATCATAATAATGATGATGCCGCTTAATATATTTCAGTGGATAAGGTAAACTATTGAATCGATTATAATTGATAATTATCAATGTCAGTATGCAATTTGATGTCTCATGGAGATCCTCCACCCACTTTGGATAGGACTTCGGCACTCGTGACTAATAAGAAGTACATACGGTACAATTTTTTTGTATTTCCTACAGTCGTATATATAATCCTAGATCTTTCATCTCATGTTGAATCCACTAAGGATGAATTAAAATTTACTCAGTTAAGCTTAATATAAGAATGAGTGGTGTGTCCCAAGAGGAAATGAATATTCCTGCGATTGTAGAATGATTCACATTACTGCTTCTTCACAAATGCGTCTGTGATTTATACACATATTTCGTTAGGGACTTAAAACCGCTATATTCAGATACCAATTATTCTTTCGGCTTGACGCCAAAGAGTAAGATTAGAGATCTCCTGTCGTAGGAAGCCTAGCGTCACGTAGAATCGCTAATGTGTGAAGGTGAAGTGTTAGTTCCTTTCTCTGTACCAAGTGCGTTATATCCCACATGCATGCATCCGGAAAAAAAACTCACGCGCGGAATTGCAAAAACTTCACCCGGATTTGAACCGGGACCCAACCGGTAGTTATCCACCCTTGCCATTCTTACCCTTACCACTTTGAAACACCTCAATTACCCACTATCGTCTACCATCGCGATTCCCCCCGTAAGATTTGAAAACGGGTTTTGTGCCATTTCCTTCCCACTCCATCACCACTGGGAAAATATTTTTCCTCCTGTTATCACGGTTCTGAAGAGGAGCTTATTGCATCATCGTCCTCTTTCACGGGCACATCTGACGTCTTTCCTCCTTCCCACGTGTCGCGAGTTACTTACGATCACCACCGGCACCTTGATCAAACAACGCCCTCGCAGGATAATGATGAGAATACTCTTCCTCTCTTGGAGTCCACACGATTCCTCGCTGCCCCCCTTCCTTTCTCCTCGTCAGCCGCGATGCGTGGGAGTCGATGGCTCTTGAGTGAGAGAGAAAAAAGACAGCCGACGGGACGCGCATGCGCGCTCACTTGTCCGGCTCGAACGCCCGAGAGAGTTCAACGGCCGGTCGAAATCATTTTGACGGGAATCCCGCCGCTGACAAATGGAAGCTCGAGGTGAATGTGAGCCCCCCGTGATGAGTAGACGATCCGAGGGTATCTCTGCGGATGACTTTTCCCCGGAATTGTCTTAATGCCTCCGGCGTTTCGCTAGGACGACGTATTTGGTCTCCTGAGTTGCGGGGAGACACGGATTACCATTGAAGCTGCAAATCCCCTACCAGACATAAGAGTAGCCACGATTTTACGAACGAATTTGGGCCAAATGTGCTGCACCCAAGGGAAAGGGTCATCATTTACTGCATGCTCGATATATTTAGGTCGTGAAAAAAATCCGTCGTCACTGCTTGAAGTGGAACGAAAAGACTGGCCATGAGTGACACCATTTAAACTACTCACTCTAATGTTTCACAGTGAAAGGAATTTGAAAGTACTATTACTTTCTACATTTAATGTTATTTTCATGGTCAGGGTCCCAATCCGGGTCCTCGTATCAATAATGAAGTGAGGAAAAGAAGACCAATTTTTCACGACCTAAAAATCTCATTTAGATGGAAAAACGAGCAGATTAATGATCGCTGTAACTGAAATTTTATTCAGCCAAAAAGAATAGGCAGGAATTATTGCTGGGGAATATTTAATGTCAAATTATATGCACTGAAACATAACATACCATTTTAGACCATGCAATTAACCCACTTTTCATGACCTAATTTAAGGACACTTATATTCATACGGCTGCAATAACACATTCAATATAATTATTTCGTGCATATTCACGATGATATTGAAAAACCAATAAGCCTTATTTGACCTTAAGTTTGTGAAATTATTTCAGTTCAGCGAACTAATGCTGTAGTAACTACAGTATGGCTTCATCAAAAATTAGATCACCCATCGATGACGCAACTTAGGAAAACAATTTAACATTCACCGAAAAGATGGAAATATTATCGATAACCAACCACCACGTTTTTTCTAGGAGATATTTATATGAATTATTTTCTCATTATTATTCTTCCTGAGATTAATCATGAGACCCTGTGGGGCTGAAGTTACGAAGGAGAAGAGGATGAAGGCTACGCCTGCTTGATAAATTAACAAAACTTTCCAACGAATGTTAGGAAATACTATAATGAATTTGTGATGTGTTGTGAATAAATGTATAAGTCTGCAAGAATGTTCCCTTATTATAAATTCCCATATTTGTTGAATTTCATTTTATACTGGACATTTATCTTAAGCATATCCATTTATCGGCAATACGATTATTTAGGAGACCTCTCAAATTACAGGACAAATATTTTGTGACACAGCTAAAATGAAGTAACATTTTCTGGAAACATAACACTACGTAACGACTCAGGGAAAAAAAATATCAGGAAGCCTGCGAGGCTATCTTGAATTTCTAAAATAGATTTAGAGCAGCAGAATTTAAAACTAAATTAATGTATTGAACAATGTTCTACCGGTTCAGGATAGCTATTTGATGGGTGTTAAAGCTAGACTACTCTACTCCTGAGTGCTGTCTGCAAAACCTAAATTATCCTTTAACCCGATACTTAATGTAAAATAATTCATTCTATTGTTCTCCGTACTTCCGACTTCTATTCATTTTATTTAAAGTGACTATTATTTTTCTCCTTTTGCTTTACTTTCCGAGTCTTCTCCCCTTTATCACAGTTTTTGGCATCCAATTTCATCTTGAACATTTTATTTAATATATTTTTAATTTTATTTAAACTATTAGAAGGATTTCGGCATAAGCACTCTGGATTCTTTGTCGGGGGGGGGGGGGGGAGTGTCCCTAAAGAAGTTGACTTGTGACTTGAAATGAGACTCCAATTGAGAAAACATATTAAAAGCGATTTCGGAGACATTTAGGAGCAGCTTTATTTGATTTGAGTTAAAAGCAGGAAATAAAAAAAATACCAGAAATATCATTTAACATTGATTAGACTTCATATTCCATCAAGCCTTGTGCATAAGAACCCAGGAATCGGCACAAGCGAAGCTATTTCTGTGGCTTTGAAAACCAGAGATATTAGTTTTCTCTCCATGGAATAAAAATTGATTTAACAACTTGGTGAACGTTACATCGGCATACGTTCAGTTAACCTGGAAACCTTTCCATACACGTTCAAGACCACACCCAATGCAAAATTATGAATAAAACTGTCTCATAACGTCATAATTTTAGGTCAAACCACAGAGAAGGGTAAACAGAAATAAGATGAAGAACGTGAATTGAATATTCGTGCCACATGCGCGTTATACCACAATTAAAAGCATCAGAAGAGAATGAAAAACGTCCACCTGAATTACGTACTATATCACGCATGAAATTAAAATTCAAAATCAAATATATTATTCTAATTACTTCATTCTTACCACTTTTTTCCTATAAAAATGGTTTTGTCTCAATTTAATCCCTGACAACTCCGTTACCATTTCAAGTTTCATTTTGGCATATTTCTTCTTTACCCTTAATCAGCATAAACAGGTTGCTGAATAAATTCCTTACATCATCAATATGACGATGTAATTTAATCTTAAAGATTGTCCAAATATTTTTCGCGTCACTTTTAATTTTCTTTTTAAGGCTTTTTCACGAAGACGTCATTTTAATGCTGTATTCTCACACGAAACGTTCGGTATGTTATCTTCTGTGGATATCACTTAATTTAGCCGCTAGATATAAGTAGACATGTTAGACTGGTTTTACGTATACTACTTTTTTAAAAAACTGGAAATACTTCCGTTTATAGTTAACACCTTTGACGTCCCTAATACATACGTATATCGATTACTCGAAACTCGTTGTGACGTAGTGAAAAAGGTGTAAAAACAACAAAATCTAATTTTTTTATAATTCTGCCATCAGCCACGCTAATTCATGACATAACGCCTATCAATATTGGTTTTACGAATACATAAATCCATTCCAAAAATCTCACCTTATGTGATCGTTCTGAAACCGTACTAATACGGAGCAAAGTTATAGATGCCTCACTCTTGTGTAACTGCACTTTTATTAATTACTCGAATACAATATTTGGGTGAGGCAGAATATTCTAGTTAAAGAAACGTATTTTTTAATATTATTGTAAATTTTGAAGTTTTCCTGATTAAATATATCAAATACGCAAATAACTGCAGTACAATGCAAATTCTGGTAGCTTAATTCCAATCCAAGCAGTTTTCGGGTTCTTAGCAAAATATACCGCTGAACAAATTTTATATCGTTTGCTTGCATGTTTCACAATAGTGCACATACGAGGCGTATTCTTAAAGTAAGTACCGTTTGCTTATATTTAAATATTGGCGCTTCAGAACACAGTTTTGCTCCTGGAGCGCCATCTACTGATTCATTGAGAAGGTATAGCAGCATTTCTTTTGTTTCAGAAGTCGTTTGCTTGTCCGTGCATGCAAACAACAATGTCCGCGACAATTACTGATCCCGCCAGCTGTGAAGTGCGTTCTGTCATACGATTCTTGTATGCAAAAGGATTGTCGGCTGCTGAAATTCATCGGGAATTATGCCTAGTTTATGGACCTACAGTTTTGAGTGAAGGAAAGGTTAGAGACAATGGTGCCGTGATTTTAAAAATGGACGAACAAATGTCCATGACGAAGAGCGAAGTGGCAGGCCCAGTATTCTGACCGATGAAAGTGTTTCACAAGTCGACCAAAAGCTGCGATGTGATCGTCGATTGACAATCAATGGCCTGGCTGAACAATTTTCTCAACTTGGAAGCACTACTGTCTACAATATTGTTACGGGAAACCTCGGATACCACACATTGCGTGCAAGGTGGGTACCGAAAATGCTCACCGACCACCACAAAGAGCAAAGAATGTCCAGTGGACGAGAGTTTTTGGGTCGTTGGGAACTCTTTAAACCACCCACCGTACAGTCCTGACCTTACACCCAGCGACTACTTCCTCTTCTTGCACTTGAAACAGTGGTTCGGTGGACAACGTTTCGAAACCGAAGAGGAACTCAAGAATGGCGTTGTCGATTGGTTCAACCCCCAGGCGGCGAGTTTCTATGCAGAGGGCAAGAAGAAGAAGCTGGTGCAGCGGTACGAAAACTGCTTAGAATTGAACGGCGAGTATGTAGATAAGTGAACTGGTTTGTAGCTAACTAAAAGAGCTAATAAAATGTGTTTCATATGAGTATATTTTTTCCTGTGACCAAACGGGCCTTACTTTATGAACACGCCTCGTACTATACGTGATGTTTTCAAAATTTCAATTTTTTTTCTGCAAATGAAAACTTACAGAACGCTCTTTTTACTTGCTCCATTCGGCTCGTTTAGCACTTCTTAATTTTTTGGAGAGATTTTCAACCTAATACTTCCGATAACATCATTTTCCCGCACCCTTCATTGTTTGTCTGTCTCTTTTCACATTTTCACATTTTCACCTTACAGCATCTAAGATTTTATTATTTAATTTGAAAAATGCGGTTTTACTTCACCTTTCCTATAATTTCTTTTAGAGAGCATAGATTTTGAGAACACTTGAGAAGTTTTTTTTGTGATTTTAATACTTCTTTTGACACATTTGCATTGTGGTTTATTAAGAATTGTCCATATTCAACACTAAATTGCACAGATCTTGAAGAATGTAATTGCCTCTGCAAATTGTACAAGTAGGCTTCAGTTTGTTGATCATTCATTCCTTGATGAAATACTTCAAACAAATATTAGAGGATATTTCTTGTCTATAGTGTTAGACAAGATTGAAAATTGTTCCTTATACATTCCAGAGACATACCCACGATTGCTTCACTCACGTGGAAGTTCAATTAACAATTATTTTAGTTTTAGTTCACACTTTACACATAATATTCATTTCAATTAAGTTTTGCTCTAGTTATCATATCAATAAAATTCACAAGCATATAACATGGGATCTCATGCCTCTTTTAATTAATCAAAACTTTTCACATCTAAAAAATACGAAATTTTAACTGACGAACTGCATATTGGAGCATGAGAAAACCAAATTATGTCTTCAGGATAGTATTCGTTCAACCACAGATTATGTAAATGCATTGTGGTAATATAAGGAATAAAAGACTAATTTATCAACCTTAGATTTCCCAATTATTAGGGCAAAAAGGGTAATTTCGTTGTTATAAGTCGATTGGTAGATAGTGTCGAAAGGTTAATTTTGTATAACTTGAAGCTTTCAAACCCCATATAAGAGGCAGGGCGTGGTAAGCTAGTGAGTAGATCACTGTGCTACTGACCGGAGGGCCTGGTTTCGATTCGGGGTGCGGCTCTGGTCATAGCCGGCACAGGGAAAGGCACTGACCACCTTACCCCGATGTGTGAATTTTACACGGCCTTACGGTACGGCTAGGTAAGCTCACATCATCTATGACAACAACCTTCGGGTTGATAACTGTGTTTTTTTATAGATTCAGTAATTTTTAATGAGAATAATTAAATGATTAATTCTTAGTTTTACTATTGAGAATCGCTGCTAGATAGCAATGAAGGAAAATAAAATAAAGTAATTAAGCCCCAAGTAGGAATTTAACCACTTTTAGTGCAGCAGATTCTTGCCAGAGGTAATCTGGTATGCCTGTAATCATAATCTGGTTGATGAATACGTCGAAATCTTGTCATCTACCTTCGTGAGATGAAACTCACAGAGCGGGCAAACTTGTCGGTAGAACCTAAAACAAGTTTTCGCTGAAAATTCAGTTGGATAGAGAGTTTCTAAGTGAGAGGCAACACATGGATGCATTTTATTTACACCCGTTGGGAGCTATCGTTTTTAAATGACTTGTAAAACGCGCAAGGATTAATTTTTCTAACAGCTATTTTAGAATTGCTTCTAAAAATAATACAATACTTTAGGAATAAATTAAAAAATTGATTGGATAGTTTAAGCTTGCTTTGTCCCATAAATTAAAATTTTTAAAGTACTCAACTTATAAATGTATTCGATTAAAACAATTGGACTAAGAAAATACGGCATGGGTGTTACTCAAAACGACTGAGTGTGGAGAATTGCTCTAATTTCATTAGTGTGGCTGCACTGAGACTGAATAACACACCCAAACGACAGTTGAGAGTTCTTATCCAGGTCAGGTCGGATAATTTCTTTTATCCGAGGATCTCCGTTTACCAAGCCTCATGGCGTTACTATCCTTTTGTGAAGCTAGCATAATTTTGCATTAAGAATCCAGCCATTAGATAACCACATTAAAAACAGAAAAAAATGGCTCAACAATTACTTCCACCCATTGAGTGTCCTCTTAACTTTTGGGTGCAGTGGCCTACCAAGAAGAGTGTTTGCTTTCGCTGTTTTCTTTGATTCATAGTGAGTGTTTTGGAATACAAAATTCTCTGTCTCAGTGCATTTATTCTAGCGTAAACTCAAGCGTTCTTTAATATCAAAGACATATTACAAATATGAAGTTAACTTAAAAAATGAGAAATGACCGACTCAGATCGACATGTATCTGACTTCGTAAGCAAAAATGTCGCGGGAACGAATCCCATCTATAAAAGATAGTTAAAGTTCTTGTCTAGATTGTTATAGGATGGATTTATGGTGCGATATGATCCGGGGGGTGGAAAATCATCTTATTATAGCCCTCTAGGCCTACCAAGAGATATTAAGGAATAATATTTTTAACAATTTAAAATTGATGATTCAGGCTCTATCCAGGCAAGTATGCCATATTTTAAAGACCAGTTTCATATTCCGTTATCATGGTTAACATTTTCTGAACTAGTTTTCCTTATGTAGTCCAAAAACTGCTTCTGCCTCTAATTGAGAGTCTCTGAAATAGAGGCCTGACTTTGCTCTTTGTATCACGTACTTCTTTATGATTTTCGTTGCATCTTTGCCTCATGTAACTTCTTACATAGTATTTTACTTCCACCAACCCGTTTTTTCTCGGTTCCTTTCCCTTGTTTTCTCTTTCTCTTCATTAGAAAATACAACCGGAGTTATATATATATATATATATATGTATATATATATATGTATATATATATGTATGTATGTATATATGTATGTATATATATATATATATATATATATATATATATATATATATAGATGATGCGGAAGTACTCACGAGAGCAATATAACTTTTGGACGGCACAATAGAACACAGAATAAAACAGATAACACGTAAAAGGACACTCACACTGTAGATGATTTAAGCTTTCGGCCTACTCCGAGGCCTTCTTCAGGCCTGAAGATTCTGTGTTTGTGTTGACTATTTAGTGAATGTACATTATATATATGTAAGTATATATATATATATACATACATATATACATGCATACATATACACATACATACTGAAATGGCCTTGGTAAACTGAAAAAACGAGATCTTTTAATCAATATACCATGAGCCCAAGAGATTCACTTTAAATGGGCCACACAAAATAGCGAGCCACTTGATTGTCGGTACAGGTAACCAGGTATACAGATATCCTAATTGTTTGATACAGTATAGTACTCAGCTGACTGTATGATTGTGAACTCCATTTAAGGTTTTGACTAAAAGAGAGGACGGTGATAAGAGGCAATAACAATTATAATAATGTGTATTATCAATTTGGTCGTAAAACGTCAAGGTGTTTTTCTATTTGTAACGATTGTGATTGGAAATTATTTCAGAACCTCATCTTTAATGAACAGAAGTTACACAAAAGGAGATAATACCCTGAAATTTCTATTTAGCTATTAAAAAATCATTATTAAGGTTTTATACTTTTCCGTTTTTGACACTCGTCCTGGATATGCGAATTCAATTAAATTCCTCTCAACGAAACTCATTACTCTTCCTTTCTCTCTCAACAACGAAGCTTTCTGTCTCAGGTTATTCTAATTACTGGTATTTAATAATATTTTAAAAATAAAAAAATTACTGTTCCGAAATTTCAATTAAACTTCCGTTAAATGACGAAAAATCGGAAATAAAAAATGGCGACACGTTTTAAAAAAAGTACTTAAAAATTGGAAGCATTTTAATAAATTTTTTTCAAACTAATGGATACTATTGGGTACGGTCTATACCAATAAATGGACACGAATGACCTTTGAGAATATTTCACGTGTATTTTAACTTCATGCATGATACCAGTTCAAACCTATGTTCTGCGATACAATGATAATATCCGCTCAAGGAAACGTCCATCCTAAAATTTAATAAAAGTAGACGTAAAACCATTTTCAATATCGCCTTGACGCTTGAAAAGTGTTGGATACGAGCCGAAATTGCTTGGAAGCATGTTTTTTTCCGGTTTCACTGTGGGTCGACGGCAGCCTACGCTATTTTTTATTTTTTTTTTACATTCAACCGCAACGTGTAGGTCAAGTACTCCAGAAAATTCGATGGCAAACAATCGTTAACGGTTCTTTTACATCGACCACTTGCATAGGTTCTCCTCGTTGGCTTGAGAGGCGGACGAAAGGAAGTAGTCCACCGGGAGTTACACATAAAACACAACATTGAGTGGGGGCGGACTCTTAGCTCAACACTCCGGTGGGGAGGAGTGGGAGGGGGAGGGAAGAGACGCTACGCGGGAGACCACAAAGTGCTCCTTCCTCTCAGGGTCGTCACAAAGAGAGGAAGCGTGGTGGTGGTGAGTGGCAGTCGAAGGATTGGGAGAGGGCGCGGGGAAGGCAGGCAAGGAAGAGCGGGTGTGGGCTATATTTGGGTCAGGGAAAGGACCAGAGCGGCCGGCCGGCTGAAAGATATTGGGAGTCGCGACGGACGGATGGGGAGAGTGAGGAAGCGTAAGAAGAGAGCGAAAGAGGGCCCAATGTGGTCCTCATAGACGCGGAAGAAGTGTAGTCTGTGTCCCTGGGAACAGAGGACCCGCGACCCCCGAGGAGGCGGCGTTGAGCTGACGGCGGAGGAGGAGAGGAGGTGATGGATGGCTACCGGAACAACGTCGTCCGCGAACGACTAAAACACCAATCAGCTCATGGGCATAGTCCCCCCAACTATACCCGGGGGAGGGGGTGCGGCCCCCCTTGAAAAAAAATGAACACTGTAGATCTGGAACTAAAAGAGGGCGTGGCAGTCCAGTGAGTAGGGCGGGCGCTGCGCTACTGACTGGAGGGGCTGTATTCGATTCCGGGTAACCCTCACCTTCACCCAAGCTGCGTAATTGAGCAGATATTTCTGGGAAACACAAGACGGCACCGAAGGGAATGGAACTAGCTACGCTACCCACGTGTGCGTACTTAATGGACTCAATCGGGCTTAGTAGTTAACTCAGCTATGAAACCAAACTTCGGGCTGAAAACTGTGGGGTAGATCATCAATTAAAGGCCTCGACTTTTTTTTGGCTTTTCCTTCAAGATTATGTATGAATAGCGTCATGCCATATTTTCTGCCGATGTGCACGGTTTCACGCATTTGCCAATCCAACGAACTATTCTTTCTTCGAAGCAAGCCAAATGAAGGCGCACTGTTCTTGTTGTTACTCGGTGGAATTTCTCCATTGTCTTGATAACAGAAACACAGCCATTCTACAATTTATATTAATTGTAGAATTGTTTTGTTTCTGCTATCTATACAAATGAAATGAATCAAGATATTCGCTTAGCAAGTTAAATAGATGGCAGGAAGGAATCGAGAATCACATAATTGGAGGAAGATGAAGATCAAATTTTATGATTTAAAAAATTACTAATAATGCCCTTATATAAAATCACCAATGCGTTAAAGTCTCATTTATTTTCTCCACCTCTTCACTACGTCCATTTTAAATCTTTTGGATACTTTTCTGATCGTGCCTTATATACTAAACTTCACTTCGTAGGGAATAAACTATTTCGTCCTTGCATAATATATGTCCTCAAAACTTAGTTCCTGTATAACGTATTCGGAAGATATCCGTGGGTGATCCGATCCGATATAAGTGGGCTTGAATGTCTTTTGACAAAAATAATAATGCCTAAAAACTTAAAATAAGTGGCTGATAAACAATATCAAAGTTTCAACGTTTCTTTCTCATATCCTAATTGTACATCTTTATATTATCAGAAAAGTACGTCAATTATTTGAAAACCTGTTATATTTAAATATAATAATTCTGAGTTGGAATGATATTTCAAATCGTTTCCCTAGTTATCGAGGCGACGTTATAATGGAAAATGTGAAAAATGCTTTCCAAATTATTTTACCAAATTTACTTATTACAGTTACACATACGGTGACTTTAAAATATATTGGATGTTCCCATTTCTATAATTCAAGAAAAGTTGATAAATATTTCTAAACTTCAATGTTACACACACAACACATTTTTATTTGATAAAAAATTAATTTACCTAAAGAGAGAATAAAAGGAGAGAGACGTTTCAGGCGTGATACGGTAAAATATCGATTAATTAAAAATAGCAATTTTCCACAAAATTAAATTTCAATGTTGATGATGTAGTAACATCAAAACCGGTCGTATTCAATTTTAATTTTGTGGAAAATTGTTATTTTTAATTAAACAAAGAAAGAAGTTATCTAATAAATTAATTCCAACATTGATCACCTCAAAAATGTGTAAAAGGTAATACGCTATGCTGAATTGGTAATTGTACCGTATATTCTCCCAAGAAAGACATACCAAAGTTCATGGTTCATTACTCAGGGCATTAAGAATATTAAAATTGCATCGCCTTAAATATATATTTAAAATATCTCCGTGGAATGGATTATTTACTCTGCTTTGCACTTATTCATGGTACGTGTATTTCATATTTATTTAAATTATAAAGTAAATGAAAAATGATAAATTTGATAAAAATAAATACTATTACGCTAATGAATTTGAAACCAAATTTGTCGAAATAGATAGATTACTCCCAGAAACATTTACACCGTCGGTTTCAAAATGTTCTTTTGTCAAAAACGTAATTTTTACATGACGAACAGTGAAAAATTAAATTTTAAATCACTAGCCTCGATGAATAGCATAAACCAAAGGAAACATGTCGGGTCATTGATTATTTACTATGTTATTTCACATTGTCTCGTTAGTTAATATTATCACACGGATCATTTCGTATTTCCAATGAAATAAATAAAATTTAGGTGTGACCGCGTGGAAGTTTTCGACACGATATCAATAAGGAAAACGAACTTAGCAATTCACCGCAATTTTTATTGGACCGCGGGACGACAAGTTTCACTTAACCGCAGCATAATTACGTGCTACAGCGCAGCGAGCCTATCTTGTGGACGTCCAGTAAATAAAACCGAGGAATATTGCCACGTTCAATTTCATTATCGTATCAGACACTTCCAATAAGTCACACCTGACTTTGTTAAATTCATTGAAAATATAAAGTGATTCATACGATTAAATAAACTCACGTGAATGCGTTTTGCCACATTGTCGCACACGATAATGGTACGTACTTTGGAGTAAAACCCATCGTGCCGCTGTCCAATAAAATTGTGAAAATACCCAAGAAATCCATTCTTAAGATAGACATTTCATATTTCAACGACGTAACCAGACACACGCTTCGTCCTGCCGTCGCTGCTCAACTGCCATTTCATAATTCAACCAATCCGACATCATCCGTAATGCTGCTTTTGTTTTCTTGGACTCTGTTCAATGCCGTTTATCTTTTGTCTAGAGGTTTAAATGTCAAAAATGTGATGGATCGCATCATTGGCATGAAAAAAATCGCGCGAATCGAATTGCTAGAAATGAATACGGATTCAAATGTCCTATTGACATCCATGACTTGAGTCGGGTCGTGAGGCGCCATTCGCCGGATGGGAATATTCATGAGAAATATTTTTTACCGCCCGGCAGCATCCTATGTACATCGTATGAATACAGGTTTTAATATTCGAGAGACCATTTCCTGTCTCAATGACTGTCATTGCCTATGCAGAGAAGCTTTTGTCGAGCCCTCCGGTATCTCCTAATGACAACCAACGACGAGGAAACTTCCCACCACTCCAACCTGCTTTATTTTCATTCCCAGAGTGGAAATCCTCCTTGTTTGCTACAACCGTACAAAAACTCCCAAGTCATGCTGCCAGACGACGAGAATTAAATTCTGTGGAGGATGGCGGTCCTTCGAATTGGTCGTCTCTCCCGACGTCTCCTTCCGTTACCACAGTGTGCTCGCTTACTCAGCACTGCTTCACCGGAGCCCGAGAGCTTGTCTCGCCACGAGCGAATCAAGGGCTATTTTCTGCTTCGGGAGAATAAATTATTTGAGAGGTAACATTAGGTGAATGTCCTAGGGGTTAAAAGGGCACAGGTGGTGACGACGGTCACGTCAGGTTTTCTTCATCGTTGAAGTCGTGGCTTTTTAGGCCAAAACGGGCGCGGTTATGAATGCCCGAGTTCATTTCGAAACCGAGGAGAATTTCTGAGGAGATTTGAAGAAACTAAACGGATGTTTAATGTCGGCCATTTCTCAAATTGTCACGTGCCATTCAATGGTTCACGACCTAGTTTTGTTATAGTAATGTTTCGCTTGATTAAATGAATCGTAGATAAATTAGCTGCTAATGAGAGAGATTTTATGTAAGTATTTTCTACGAATCTTGATCTCTCACACACATACGTCCGTTCCTAATGGTCGTTTTCAAAGAAAAAACACGTCCGGTGAAAGTGGTTAGAACCGTATTTACATACGGTTACCATACCAATAAAGGTAGCGCTTTCAAATATATCCAATAGATCTGAGTTGAAGTTCACGGTTTTCTTATACCCTTAATCGACACATGACGGTAAAGTTCAAATTTTGCTCAAATTCATCGTTTGTTCTTCTGCCACAACCTCCCAAGTACATTGTAAAGGGATTACGTGGAAGAAGTGACTCTATAGCTTCATTAATCTCACCTCAATGAAGACGTCAAATAAAATAACCTCCTTAGTTCAATTTTTGACACGTAGAGTAATTCCTCTTCCACAGGTATAACTGTACTGCATTAATATTCGTTCTTCCCTCGGACGTTCAAGATAGTTCATGATAGTAACAAAATCGAAGTCATTATTGTTCCAATCCTGCAATCTCAGGTGCGTGCGCTTTTGTATATCTATTGCTCGTGTATTTATTTTCGTATGTGTACGTTAAAATTGATTTTGCAGAAATATGGACGTCTAGGTAGGTTTTTTGTTGATATTGCATGTAGTAACAGTCTAATCAACAGGAAACAAAAGGTCCCACTTCTAGAAACTACTCGAAAGCGAAATGTTATCCAATGCTCCCGCAAGATGAAATCAGTAATTACCCTAATGGCTGGCGGACCAAAATGCCCGCATGCAAGATCTTGTAGCGGTGTTCAGGGTAACATATAGATGTACTTGTAAATGTTCTGTGATCATTTAGATTTAGATTAGATTTCGTTGGCTAGAATATTATCCTGGCTAGCTTGTTAAGTCCTTTTCATAATGAAAAAAGGTAATCAAAATATTTTTACAGTTTACTTTTTCTCCTGTCAAGGTAGTCAATGACACCTGCTACACATGTTTTAGATAACATTTAGTTAAGAAACATGGAATTTCTTGAAGAGTTAATTTTTTTGAGAGTAAGTAATAATTACAAATTTGCTACTGTCTTTATTCCCACCCTTTCAAGATTAAAAAAATATAGCTTCTATTTCGGGTGCTTGAACTCTTTTTCTCTCGTGTTTTTCTCGATCAGGTCTCAAATACTCGCTCAAGCTTGGTTTCGATCAGAGTATCACAGAAAGTATATAAGAAAGATCATTAGATAGTATAACTGGGTGAGCCTGGCACCCTGGCTATTCATTTGAAAGTACCCGACATATCTGTCTCTTACCGATCGAGAAATCGTCTAATGAAGTCGGCCAGATCTACAGGTCGAGCTCACCTCGAATTCCCTCAAGAGCGGTGCAAGAGAAGTCCTTCATCAGTGGACGAATATAAAACGAGGGAAAAGAAATCCCTCTCCCCGTCCCCACCACCGAAAAAATATCTTGAGAGGAAGAGAGGCCAGGGACGAAGCGCCAGAAGTCCGCAGTCTCAAGACGGAAGAAGGTGGAAAAGGTGAGGGACTCCTCGGTGCCCAAACGCAGGAAGTACGGCCCGGCCGGCACAAGGCCCGGACGACGGCATTCCTTGGGATATGCGAAGGCCAGCGAGAAAGAGGAAGGAAGGGGATTTAGGCGGAAGGGGGAGATGGGCATGAGGAAGGAGTGCCGTGGGCCGGCCGACGCGGAATCGTGTGTTTTGGGAACAGCGGAAATGGCACAAATCGCACGGGCACTCCATTCTCAGCCTTGGGGAAAGGGGGGAGGAGGCGTTTAGATGTTCCGTGCTCCACAGACCGAATATTTTCCTTTTTACGATCCTTTCCGTAAACAGCAGTTATACCACCGTGGGGGACCGTGGGTGGAACGACGTAGTTCGTGTTCCATCGAGATAAGGCTCGTGATCCCCAGCGAGTGCAACTTTGAGTGAGCCGTTCGCAACCATCCACCCTATTACAGCCCACTGCATTTTGTAGTTCAAATTTTCTGTAATGCCTGGATTTGGGGAGAGAGGATTGGGACGAAGAGCAGGAAACTCGAGTGTGGTGCCCAGAAATCAGAGGAGCCTAGATTCAGCTTGGATTTAGTGATTTGCGTCCATGCGGAATCTCGGTTGTACCGCTCACCACTCGTATGCTCATCCTTACGCGTTCGGACCTTTAATTCATTTTTGTGTTGCATTAATTTGTGAGAGTAGGGAAAGTAATGTGGAGATACGCACTAAAACTTGAAGATTCACTCTTCAAGGAGGTGAAGTGTACTTCACACTTGAAGCAGATAAAGTGAGGCGTGACGCTTGAAACGCAAAATTCGCGAGAAAAAACGGATTGGATTAATAGAGAAAATGCCAAGAAAAGGGTGCTGACAATGTATACGTTCACAATAAAATTAGTGAACAATAATAAAACCAAAATCCTTTGATATTTATTATTATTCATTAAAAAAATAGATAACAATAAAATAATTTTATTTAATCTTATTTTTTTACAGATATTAAAGAGGTCGTACACTTGGGCCCTGGAACGATCTCGTAGAAACTACGGCTCCATTATCAAACAAGGAATGAGTCATTTTGTTTCTCAATCATGACATTGAAATAACGTTGACTAAGGGTTTATAATCTAATTCTGATCAAATCTTCATGAAAAAATCAGTATTACAAAATTTGAATAACAAGAAAGGTACTAGAAAAAGATAGATGATCGTTCTCATTTAGACAACCTTGAATCATGCACTAGTTAGAGAAATAAATATGAATCTCACTTTACAGATCTATGATCAGATTTTACTTTAATTTTCGAAGGATAAACATGGAAGAAAAGATTTCGCTTTGAAACTATGTGGTAACGTAATTTCATCTGGAATACTGATCTCATGGTTAAATCTTTCAGTTTTTCAGCGCACAGCAACACAAGCATTTGGTTCTTAGAATTAGTGTTTCCCACTGTGGCTGAGGAAAATGGAGATCTGAATCTTTTATACCATATCTCTTATTTTATTCCTCCTGGTTTTCTCTGACGAGATCATGGACGGCATTAAAATTTGATGACCTTAGCGAGACAAAACTGTACTGGCGTCCGTAAAAACACTTTACGCTCGACCCGTCTTCCCTCCAGCACGAGATTTCCCACTCATGGCGTCCATTTCCGTGGGCCCTTTGAACTCACAATCCGAAACCACGACTTCATTCCGCTCCGACTCTATTTGCAATTATTTGCTTGGTTATAAAGTCAACGACATCGTTCATAAAGAGTATATGGAAAATATTTCGTTTCCGCTCGAGTAGGAATTTATGAAATGCTTATTGGAATTCAGATAACTTCAGCTGTCTCCAGGGAACTTCAGATAACCTACAATTTATTTTGAGTTTTTGTCATATTTTATTTTTCTATTATTCATACGACTATTTCACGATTCATCCATAGTTTTGGGTGTTTACTTTAATATAGATTTAGCCTTAAGATCAGTGCGCTCACACTCTTACCCTCCGTTAGACACAATTGAACCTCAGAAAGCTAAAATTTATTGAAAGGAAACTGTGAAAGTTCACATTATAGTCTGAGTACTTTAAACCACAACAATTAGCACGTAGTTCATCTTATATTCATTGACAGGATCACAAATCAGTAATTAGAGAAATGGACACCGAGCGCCAATGCAGTTAAGGGCTCCTTACTTTCGTGAGCAGTACGTGACAAAAACTACTTCGCCAACTTTTTATCTCCTAATCCAATCCCTTATTACCCAATCTCACTTCCAGGCCTTTTTAGTTGGGCCTTGCACACTCTGAAATACGAGTCGTATATCCTTGGGTAACTTTAATTCTATTCTCTTGCATGCAGGCAGTAAAAATGGTTCCGATTCTACATTCAGCACCATAGAACAGACAGGGTGACTGTAAACATAAGAATTACATTCCATTCCAAACTGGATTAATTTTTTGTGTTTAAATATGGTTAATTAGAGCGAATTAATAAAAACTGAAAAATTACAAAATATATCACTTCATATGCTTTTGATGTTCTTTTTTTACGTATTTATTCCAGTGATGCTCAGATAATTGTGAGACAATGTGAGGCATGGCAAATGGGATACTTCCATAAATTAAAAATATAAACTTTTAAAAATTTTTACATGACCTACTTACAGCCATGTTTAAATTGTCTGTAAACTCTCCTTGGAAGGAGGAAAATACCATTACGTGTCCCGGATAAAAAATGAAGAAATGACTGCCAGGGCACAAAAGTCGTTTTATGTACATGGTAATGTCTCTTGCATACTCCGCATAATTTTCCGATAAAGATTTCCTCAGTGAAATTCAGTTTCATTGTTTAATACATAAATGTGATTCTGCTATTTTACCAAGATGATGCCATTATCGATATGTAGCATTAATGTTATCTGTTACAGCTATCGAACGCCAATGCTGTAAATTTTCCTTGCTATCATAGAGATAGTGATCTCAAAATATCGGTTCGCCGCCAGCACTTACGCTAAATTAATATCGCCTTGCAGCTACCTAATGAACTTAATTGCTAATAAATAGTACAACAAAACAAGTTACCATAAATTACGCTTCTGGTCAGACAGGTTATAGGTAAGTAAGATCTAGCAGAATTTCAGACTAATGGTTGTCAAACTCTCTGATGAGGCACACCGATATTTGTTTCTATGGGTCATTCAGCAACATCAGCAGCTTTGGGAGATGTTTGAACATTTCAAATTTAAAAAATTGAGAATTTTTATGGGCGATATCAAAACAAAATGTAGAATTCGGTCAAGAAAGACGGAAAACAGATATCTGAAAAAAATCTTGAAACCTTTCTATCTTACCTATCAGCTCTCTTCGGACTGGTTGTTAGAGGACCGGCACTAATAATAGGTCCATGGAGCACCACTGGCCTATTTGTCCACAAAACTTGATGGAGATAACTAGCTAGAAGGATAAGACAAAGGTCATGGGTGCACCGCTTCGCTGAGGGCGCGGATGTTTTGAAAAAAATGAACGTTCGTTGCTCCCGGGGATACCTGATGGCAGGACGGAGCTTATCCCGATCCTCGTGGGTGCACCACGAGCAGTGGGGTATGACCACCCGGCCGAAAATCCCGTACCGTTACTCGAACCGAGTATTGTCCGTTTGTTTACATTTTATTTGCAGCACCAACCAGTATGAACGCTCACCGATTGACCCAATTTTTGAGGTTTGCGATTTGAGGTCGTCGTTAAAATGAAACCTTACCAGTTCTACTGTGCTCAATGACTCAATATGATGATTTCAAGCACTTAATGATTCAGTACCCAGATTCATTAAGTGATTGAAATTACCAATTATATTGCACTGCGAAAAACTCACTTGCACTGGAAAAAGAGATGCACTAAAATCAAGTGATCCTTTTAATAGATATAAAAATACCCCAACTAATCTGGTACCAGGGATTGATTGGTGTTATTACGGATGCGATGGAAAAATTACAGTACAACAAGTATTATAGAACCACAAGATGGTACAAACTGAACCAAACTGCGAAAGAAAATTTTAATCGCCCTTTTAAACGACCATCAACGCTCATAAAAATCATTTTTAATTGTTAATGGAACAACAAAACTTAAATGACGAGATTGAGGCTTTTGGTAAAGTTTTTTAATATAATTATTAATAATAGGAGATCGGAATCCATGATAGCGGATTGCATCCTAATTTTTTCTATAAGTAACTGCTAGATCACGAAAGGCAGTACATTTAAATTACTTCAGCATGGAGAAACTGCAGCAATGTTGGAAAACCCTTTGTCAAGACGAAAAACATGAGCTACGAGCTCGTATTTAAATACAATTTAGCAGCATTGGCACCAAACGCCAGATGGTTGAAAATCCAGAGCAAAATGTAGCAATGAGAGACACAGGAAAACCACATGGCACATAAGTATTTTACATTTCATTTACAGCTAGTTTTCGGAAGAAGAAGGAGATTTACACCACTGGAGCGTGTCTATTCGAGAGACGTGGGAGATTTTAACGGGCGAGGGAAGGAGACTCTTATCTCCATCCGCCTCCCGTAAGAAGCGGACCGAGGGGGAGGAAGAATGCATCTCAGTCTTTGATAATTCAGCCTGGAAAAATATAGCGGTTCGTGCTCCTCCTAGCGGGGATATGATGTTAGCGGCCCGCCGCGAAATATCTGATGAAGCAAATGGAACGGAGAATATTCGAATCCGAAGGTGTGAAACATGCAAACGCAGCGATCGTGCCCGTGACCACAAACAGTGGTCGACGAGAGGAAAGCCTATGTACAACGAAAAATGCTCACGCATTAACTCATATCACAAAATCAGATGTGTATATGCTTCAGTGGTTCATCATGATTACTTACTGGGACACTCTATAGGTAATTTATGCGTAATGTTTGCAATACGCTTGGCAGTATAAACGGAATACTGTAAGATGCTTGTCATCAGTGATACCGATATTTTCAAAGAAATGAAGATTATAAAATTTCCAAGTAGATTTTAAAACATTCTTGAGTGGTAACCCTGACATAAGCTTAAATTAATTTTTAATGCAGGGTAATACTCTTCTTGGACAAAGTGCAGACGAAAATGCCTACACTTTCGCTAGTGGGTGTTCAAATGAGTTTTCCGGACCATGTCAAATACGTGTCAACTCGCACTTGCGTCGCTCATTTGTCTCCATCTAAAGAAAACAGTTTGTTGCAATAGTTCTGTGCTGCATTGATCATGAGCAATCAGCAGAAGGCAAATGACTCCTCGGATATGAATTCCATCAATAATACAGTGATTCTCCATCAATCACTGATCAATATCAATCAGTTTTTTTTCATTTTACGAAAGAAAAGTCAAATATCGATTCTTCTCATTTCAGTTGAAGAAGCCAAATGAAAGCTTTATCTTAGGGATATCCGTGCTCCTGCACCATCTATCTGCACCTGTAGCGTGTAATATTGTCTTGAGAATTAAGCTTAGGGCAGTTGAACGTGACATTAAAGCATACGATATTAATAGAAAGGCCTAGGGAAGAATTCAGCTTGTTCATTCTGGAGTTTCCCGTGCAATACAAACAAAAATCTTTAAGAATACCTATGAGAGGTGTGACAACAAATGGAATCATGCTTCGGATAAAGTAACATGTGGGCAGTGTAAATACAGCGGACAGTAGCTAGCAACCGCTATGAACCAAGTTTGTGAAATCACTTAGTGAAAATATTTTACATTCGCCTGATCCCATGCATTTCTGATGATTAGCTTTTTCGCATCCACACAACCAGTTGCTGACATCTATGTATTTAGCAACCACGACTTATCCCGTGAAACCTGGTAGACGAAGAAATAGGCTATTTCCCACAGTCATCATGAATGTACCGTAAATCTCTAGAAAAATGCATTGTATGGCAGCACATCTAGCCTCGAAACATGGTATGATACAGAACCTTAGGGTTAGCCGGCGAGCACAATAGTCATCGATATAGCAGAGATTGCCACATTTGTTCGAGCATGGCTTCACATTTGTTGGCAATGATCTCAAATCTGTTATGTCTTATTTAATGAGAGTGAATAGATTGATGTTGGCAGGATAAAATTTTTCTTTAGATGCCAAACGAGACGACTAATTTAAACCATAAACATGCGCGCATATACTATATAGATGACGGTAGCCGTTAGATTTATTGGAGAAAATTCATTATTGCATAAATGTTTTCAGAGCGCCAATGGAGAAATTAGGTCTGAAATCTCGTACTAATTACTGAGAGACTGCATTTAAATAAGGTAATAAGATACCTCGTGCGTCAATGTGGGAGAATCCCTGTGAAGAAGAATGAGTTTAAATGTGGCCAGAAATAAAATACGTACATGAATACACCCGAAATGAAGTCGCAAGAGCGGCACAGCCTACACCGACAGACAGTGGGCGGCCTTGTGGTCCCAAGGACACGTCAGCAATTCAAGAGCGTGTGGCAAGTATCAATGGTTTCTCAAATCCAGTTTTTATTCAGATCCCAAAAAATTAAATGAAACATTTTATAGCTGCGTAAAATATCTTCTGCAAACCGAGTACCAATTTTACCGAGACCATATTTGGCCAACTAAGCTATACTGTTTTTACAGATCCCTTTGTCGATAGGTACGAATTGAATTTTTTCCTTTTGGTATTCATGAAAATAGTTTTTAAATTAACAAAATTACAAATATATACTTGCGCGTTACAGCATTACATAGTAAGTCATTATTAAAGTACCTCCACGTGAAAGTAACCTGTGTTTAAAATTAGACAGATGTTTCAAGGGCTTCCTTGGCTGGTCCAATTGACTTTCGAGAGCAATGTAGTGTGGGAGACCAGTATTGGTATTAGTGCTAGGGAACTAGTATTTGTTGTTCAATGTGGAAGAAATGAATAAGAGAAATGATTCCACTCAGTTCCTAAAATCATCCTTTTATAACAGTGCCTACTCCTAGGGCGAGAGTCGTGAAGGGTCAGCGAGTATGACTGGTTGACTAAGCGGTCATGGGCAATCGGTTGGTGAGTGTCATGGCGCCTGCAGTCATCGCATCTCTGACATCCCAGTCCTTCCATGAAAGATCAAAACATTTGGCCGATCGCGAAATAATAATTCATATGGGTATGAAAATGAACTTAAATTATGAAATTTTTGTCAAATTCTTATTAATGTTGTTACTTTTACAAATACAAGGTCTATTAATTGGTGAATCGTGGTTAAAAATACGAGAAAGCATATAGTGAAATACCTACATGACCAGAACAAACAACACGGATTATGTGTGCCTGAGGAGGGCTGTAAATTACATTTGGTTGCATGATGTCTTCAACAAATTAATTGCATAATATTAGATCTTATAGAGATTCCCTCTCATTAATGTATCACTATGCACGAACAAAAAATATTCGGTGGGAAATAACATGACTATTCCGTGACGTACGTCATTTAAAAATCTAATGAAAAGTAGATTTGTCAGGGTTAAATAATCAAATGTTGAACTTCATTGCGTATAAGATTCTGATAGATGAACTCAAGAACTTAGCTTTTCATGTTTTTCTCTCATGTGCCAACGTAATTTCGCATTTTATTTGGGATAGGAGGAAGATAAAGCATCATGTTCAAATTTCCGCAAAAACAACATAATCATACTGAACAGACAGGTGTAATATTATTACTGCCATAATATGCTAGATTTTTCGTTCGCATATTATAATGATATATTTGGATTTTTAAATGTAATTCAAGCCACAGGATATTGGCGCAGGAATATGACCGATAATAAAATAGGTGTGTGACGACAGAAACAATATCTACCGCTAAAAAAAACATAATAAAGCTCGACTACTAATGAAAACTTGCTTGGGCCGTAGTCGCCTCGTGAATTCTCCTTAATTTGCGGAAAATGGGGATCATGGTTGCAGATTCATGCGGTTGCTATGTGAGGACTCAGTTGGCCTTGTGGATTCTGAAAATATGAATTCTGGGGATAGGGAGAAGACCAATAATTAAGAGGAAGTCACAGGGTGAACAAGTTGTGATTTCTTTTCACTAAAATATACGTGCAAATTGCCCTAAGCATAGACCTCAAACGTTCCCATGAAGAGGTCAAATGTTGCCATTGACGGTGTTGTCAGTAAAGCCTTTAAGGTTTCACACTTGTGAGTATTAATCCTCTCGGGGCCGAGATTGGGCCGACCAACCGATTTGGGCCATTCGCCGCGCTCTCCCCGAACAGAAGAAAGGTCGCCCCCCGTCCTCCTCTTTGCCTCCCACCAATCCTCTGGTCCTTGACTACATCTTGCTTCTTAGGCCCATGAAGGTCGACTGGGCGATACTTTTCAGGGTCCTCCGGAAGAGTGTGGACAAATATACAGGTATCCAGAAGATTTAGTAATACGGAAATCGGAACGATTTCCGCTCTTCACCTACGATGGCTTTCGGAGGGGGGAAAAACTTTTAAATTGGTCCAACCTCATCACGTGAACTGGCAGAATTTTCCTACACCAAACTTCAGGAACCTTTATGAACTTTTGTTTTCAGTGCTACTTTGTGTCATGACAAAACTGATAAACAATATTCAATTTCAAGCTGACCATGTGCGTGTACCCCGCTATTATTTCCGCAAATCATAATGCCTTTATTTCCTAGTAAATTTAGCAAATAACAACTAAATATAACCTAATCCGTTCTGTGTATCTTCGCACAAATGATATTCGTCAAATTTATAGTGCGATGCATGCAGGGTTCGTCCGGAAAATAAGTGTCATTGTCTCATTGTCTTTTTTGACAAAAGGGGAGCCGTCCACTACGAATTTGTACCTGAACGACAAACTGTAAATGCTGCATTTTACGTCCAAGTGCTCGACAGGCTTCGAAAACGAGTCGCCCGCGTCCGGCCAGCGATCAAAAACATCTGGCGGCTGCATCACGAAGATGCGCCGTCTCACACCGCGCTTGTCGTGTCGGACTTCTGGGCCAAGCACGGCGTGGCAACGCTGCCGCACCCGCCCTACAGCCCGGACTTGGCACCACCGGACTTCTTTCTGTTCCCGAAGATAAAGATGAGTTTGAAAGGAAAGCGATACGGACTTTGGACGCCGTCAAAGAGGCCATGACGACGTGTCTTCGAGAGGTTCCCGATGAAGCCTTCGCGGGAGCGTTCCAGGAATGGGAACGCCGCTGGAACAAGTGTATCGACTCAAAAGGGTGCTATTTTGAGGAATATTAGCTTAAGATATGTAAAAGTGTAATAAATTTTTTTTCCTAAGCTCAGCACACTTATTTTCCGGACGAACCCTGTACATTAGTCGGTGAAGTGAATATAAATGGTTAAGAACAAACAAGCCACACCATTAGCATTTTCGAGCACTCGTCCAAATATGCCGCACATAGAAAGTCGCTTATTTACTCGCACATTTGAGCAAGACAATAAATAAATGTAAAATATCATGTTCTGTTAACTCACCTAGATAATTATTCTCTTGAGTAACAAATCAAAGAGGGGGAACTGTGGTTATTAATGACTTTTCAGTGAAGTGGAATCCCGATCGTAGAATAAATCATGTTTTATTAGGAGTAAATTACGTGTAGCACCTGGAAATAATTTCAGGTATTGCGGAATAAAGAAGATTAAAAATAGTAAACTATTTAAAAATTAACAAATATGTGTGGGAAAATAAGGACTTTTTGCTATCCAGATTAAGGTAAAGAAATTATTTTTCTTTTCGAAGGTAGAATTAGAATGGATGTAGAATAAAGTTTGGAAATTGAACCACCAATTCAATGAAATAATCTTATAAATGAATGATAAAATTAGAGTAGGAAAGGAAGAAATTATGCTATAAAAGTTTTTATAAATAAAAAAATTGGTATTCTTGATAAATATAATTATATTATAAATAATTTAGGATACATGAAAATTGGATAATTCTAAATAGAAATGCTGACGAGAGGTTGGGAGAGTAGATCATTTGAAAAATTTATAAATGACCTACGTATGTTGAAATCAGAAGAGGTGTTGTTTGAAAATCAAGTTGTTCCGCGACCAAGGCTGCCTTCAATAAGCAATAAGCTTGCTAACATTATGGCCGGAATTTTATTACCATGTTTTAAACTTTGGGCCTGATTACATATTGAATATATTAAATTATAACTCTCCTTCTACCTGATAACTAAACTCCATTGTACATTAACTGGATAAAGAAAATAAATAAACACGTAAAATGACCATGGAATTGATGAAGAGGCGAACAGAATGTTATGTACTGAGAATATCTGTAAATATCTGTACGGTGAATTCAGTGTACGAAGTCGAATGATGACTGTTAAAACAATATTTGTTTCCATGAAAATTATTGCGAATGTTTCCAAAATAAATCCAGCTATTCAATTGTTTCGTACAAAAAGTCTTATGGAAATGGTCACCGTCAATTATACACACCATAGAACTTGATTATTGCAGTAATAACCAAATGTACAAGTAGTGCAGATTCGCACTGACTAGGAAACTTACGAACAAGACAGAAATTTATCTATTTCATTTCTGGGAAGACATTTGAAATTTTTCCTGCTTCATCATAACTTGCAACTGCCGTCGCGGGTAACTGCATTCCTGCGGTCATTAAGATTCTTTAAGGGAAGCTTTCATGTTGAAAACGAGATATGCTTTGCAATGAAACATTCTGCAAATTTCTAAAAGTAACTGACCGCACGTGTTTCTTTGAATCTGATGATAGAATCACAATGTCGTACTTAAAACTCCGAGAGAAGTACTGCTGCCAATATTGCTCATTGGATGAAAAGAAATGTTCAGTTGACCATGAAAGCACCCCGAATTTTAGAAAATTGCTTGAAACGATATTTATCTTACTTCAGATTTAATTTGGCGATTAATGGTAAATATTTACGAAATTATGGTGAAAGTTTTTCAAAATCACGACCTGAATACTGAATTACCCCAAGAGTTATTAAAAACTAACTGACAGATAAAAAATTGAAGCGTATCAACATTAATAAAATATAATGCATGGGTCAAACCTCAATTGTTTTATGTCTACATCTACATGGTACCCAGAAAAACCACCCCTATGTTGTGTGGTAGAGGGTTATTACACACCAAACTATTTTGACACAAAATACTTCCCCTTACCTTAGCGGGGTCGGATAATGTATTTCTGATCACTTATCATCCGTGGGAAAAATGACATGTTAACCCGATGCATATTGAATTTCCATGTGGTAGTGGAATTTCGCCCTCTTACTTTTCCAATTCTAGCTTGCACGTTTTTGGATAAATTTCTCACTGCATCCTGAGTTGCAATTATTTGTTAGATGACAGTATATGTATTTGCATGCACGTAAAATGAAAGGATTATTGCATAAATTTATACGGCACTGTAGATATAGGTTTGTATGTATGTGTAGATTATTCATGTGGTTTTGTTCTCTTTTACAGGTGGTGATACCCGCCACATGACCTTGCGACGGCTTGTGAGGTATTATGTAGATGTACATATCTGTTCTACACTTAGTTACTCTAATTTTATTTACATGATGTCTACTTCCGCATTACGATGGGGCAAATAATACATTTTCAACAGTAGATATCATAATATACATTACAATAAATTATTTGAATATGTTTTGCTGACATTACATTATATATTATAATAAACTTTTCGCTTTGCCGTGCATGAATCAAATGATGCTCTTATCTACAAAATATTGCGGCGGTAAAGCCAATCGGGATGACGACAAGACCCGGAAACAAAACGACCAGATAAAGAGTCTTGTAGTGAGTGGGATGAAGGAATGAAGGAAAATACTGGACGGGCATTAAAATTCTATGATGCAGTACGAAATAATAAACGATAACCTTCCTATCCTTAAAATATTACCTGCACTGTACAATCTATGAAACGTTGTGACATACCGTAACTATCATGAAACGAGGAGGAGTTGCACATACACCTTTTAGTCAAGGGAATCAAGTTTTTGAAGCAAGGAACGACGGCCCGTAATAATGGCGTAATGCAGCATAGGAAAATGACGGGGTGGCGTTGGCGTTCGAGGAAGGGCGGGGTCCTAAGGGTATAAGAGCGAGGCGTAGAAACGAAAGAATAGGCAGGAAAAGCAAAATCTGCAAGAGGAAAACGTCACTGTAGGGGATTGACGATCCTCCATGCTGTGCAACGATGGAATTACTGGTTCTGAGAGGCAAGAGTGCCGGGCAGTCCAAGGAGAGCGGGAATGGTGCGCGCCAACAGAAGGGTAAAGCTAAAAATTTCAGATCAATCATCTTAAACGCCCTATGGCCATAAAAACTCCCCAACGGAACTTACCTCTACGAGTCGTGGGGGCGGTTTCGCCAAAGGTGTCCAGAAACGAAGCCGCGGGTAGCGGAGAATCAAAGAGCAACCACCCGAAGAAGATTCGTCCCTCTCTGTGGATACCAGCTGGAGCCGGACGAGCGCCTTTGGAATTCAATCTGAAAAGTACACGAAAAAGGATACTCTTTCGTAATTAGTTTTTTTTGAACAGACAGAAGTCTAAAACTATACATCAAGCATCCATCATTAAAAATTAACTTTTTCTTTATAATTAGTTACAATATAAAATGCATGAATAAATAAATGTGTTTTTTTTAACATATGTATATATTTAAATTATTCAAATAACATATATGATGATGAAACAGAAGTGCAAGTATAGTGATCAATTTTCGCTGGAGATTACGTTTGATCATGATCTCTGCATGCCGATGCATTGCATCATCAAATGAAAAGTAACAAGTCCACGCTTATATTCAGCATTGAAACAGGAAGACGGTAGTCGGTAGGGAAGAATACTAGGTATTGGTGATCGCGGACCAGGGGGGAGGAAAAAGGATGGGTATTTGGGGCATATCGGTTGGCCATTGGTATCATGGAAATCAAGGTCGTTTTAGCCCATGGAAAATTACATTTTTTCATTACAAATATAAGAGTAATAAACTCCCTATCAGTTTTCATTCTTACCATAAGTCTTTATTACGTCTCTCTTAATGTTTCCTTTCAATACAATCTAAACAAACGGGCGATAGTGTGGAAAAATTTATTGCTCCTCGATGACAAATACCATTCTCCAACTGTTATCTTAAACTGTGCAATGTTATTCTTAATATGATCGTTGTCACCAGTAACTTACTTGTTGCAGTTATCAATTTACGTTTCCCTTATCATGTTCTATCATTTATCTTCATTAAAACCAAAATGAATAATCTATTTACTTCTTTTTATTATTTTCCACTCTACTTCTGGCCATGCTGGAACCTTGAACCCGGAAATTCGTGGGCGCACATTGCCACTTGATTAAGGTGAACTGGCACATAAGGTTAAAAAGAAGGACGGAGATGACAACGGAAAAAACATTTAGAAATAATGATTCTAATTTAGACTTATGGGGAGCAAATGAACACGGCGAATGGCTATTAAAATTTTACAAAGAATTTAAGGCGAAAAAAATGTAGGAAACAGTGAAAATATGAAGGAAATCATAGGTCATATTTCAAGACATGATATATTCCTAAAGACTGGGAGTAACCATAGAAAAATGCTCCGAGTTTACCCAAAAAAGAATTTTGGGAGACATTAGAGGTAAGATAGATTCGAATAAGAATATCTTGATGAAAACTAACTTTTTGATATTGCATGCCGGGTGTGTAATCACCCTCTGCCGCACGCCAGGATAATATATAGATAATGCAGGATAATATATAGATAGACGTAAGGCCGGTGCCGAGCGGGTTATGTTTCGGAAATTGTACGCTTTCCACTAACCGCCAGACCCCAGTGACACTATCCATGTTATTTGGCACGATACGCACGATTACAGACTAGAATTGGTTTATATTTAACTAGAGCCTTTAAAATAAATTATATATTTTCAGCAAAATTTTTTATATAAATTATCATTGGTTTAATTATTAGCGCTTCTGCACTTAATGGGATTTTGCCTCTTGTCACTGCATACTACCCTTCTCTTACATCTGTGCTTTCATGAGCAAAAATAGAAACAACAACTTGCATTTTGCATCAGTTTGTGATTTGGTGTCGGTGAGAAAAGCCCTCGTGCCGATGTAGAAGTTTCGAAGCGATTCTTACAGTAACTCTATCGGCCTGGAATTAAAAGTGTTGTTCTTCACGACACCGGTAAAACTTTTCTTCAATTTAAAAACTCTTTTTCGGACGTAATAATGATGAAGGAATAGCTTTGGAGATTTATTCTGCGTTAGATTAACGGAAAAATGGAAAAATGAAATGAAACTCTTTAAGTTTAACTTACTTAAAGGGCCAGTTTCGTCATCTTTGACATATGAAGGCAATGCATCGTTCAGTGAGCCCAACCAGTCTTCATTTCACTGACATTTTCACAAAATTTTCATTACTGTTACAGTCTTGCCGATACTTGTCCACCCTGCTCCAAAATCTGCTGCCATATCTTTTCACATCCTTCCTCTGTCAGTCGTTTAGTTCTCCAGACCATAAATATTTAATTAAATCTGATGGAACACCAAAACTCAATACAACAATTCATTTTTTATTGAGTTTATGCCTGGAAGTATGTTATAATAAGTAAGACTGGAAGTATATTATAAAGACTGCAGTTAAGAAAAAAGTATAATTAGTCAATATGGTTCTTTGAAATGGACAATTAAGTAATCATTCCACTTGGTGTCATCATTTGATAAATAGCTTCCAAGAATGAATTTAGTGTAGGCTACAGGGAGCTGCTGTAGATAGTTTGTACGTGTATATCAAGGTTTGGTCATACTATGCAGTTGTGCGAGAGGTGCCGTATGATTTTTTGTTCCATTTATTGAGGATGAATCAGGGTGTCCGCCATGTTGATAGGGGTTCACTCAAGAAAATATTTGGGAAAGGGAACATTTGAAAGAATTCGAATATAAGGAAGTATTTTGGATAGATCGGAAGGGTGGAATAATTTTATAAGCAAAGGAAAAATATCTACAGATGTGAGAATGACCATTCTACAGTGATTACAGACGAATTTTCAGAAAGAGACATGAATATATAAATAAATCAGACAAACTACAACATGTAAACGAAATATGCTGTAAGAGGACTTGGTGAAGAGGGGATGGAAGGAAATGGAGGACCAAAGATTGTGGAGAGAAAAGACACATTATTTATAAAGCCAACGAAGACTTTTGACTGGTGCGGACACGAATATGAAGATGAATCCAGTCAAAAAAGGCTCAGAAATATAAAAGGAAAGAAAATTATAGGATGAGAAATTAGAAGAAGGATAAAAACTTCCGAAAAGAAGGACAGAATATTAGGTAAGAACAAAGGAATAAGAGTTTTCATACTTAATTTTTAAAATTTTCTTTCTTCCACGATTTTAATTTGCCTTTACTGATGGCACGAGATACGACTAAATGGCTAATGATTTACGGGATGTGAATGTCCATGCAGGACGAAATGCAAAGCGGACGTAAACTTAAAAGGAGTTATAATAACTTAGTCTAGCAGTTACTGTGAATGTACGAGGAAATCTTGGCCAGATAGCAAGAACACCACATTGGCAGCACAATATGGCCCACTGAAAACTCTAACCTTCAAATGAGTTTCCCACCAACGAAGGTTGTTGCTTCCCCATTATATGAAAAAATTAATTATTGACATAAAATTTTTCCTTTTATATTAGAATAAAAATAACTAAATTTAGACAATTTTAAAGTTTAAAATTAATTGCCAATAGATTCAACAATTTTTGACATTCTCAAATTAACTAATTGGAGACTTGAAAACACTCTGTCCTTGTATTCCTCCACCAAGTTATCTTGGGAACGACACAACCTCTCGAAACTATTTTCATTCATTTTAAAAAGTAACTGCAAAAATTTAAGATTGTTTCTTCTATTAATCTGATCATTAGCAATCTTCACTGAGTAATGAGAGGCGTAGCGTAAGAGAGACGTAGGCATGAATTAATAATTTCATTATATTATACTTTGCACAATTAAACTATGCACACTAATGGTTTTCAGTGTTCACAATTATGGTGCCAAATGACATTGGTGTGTAATTTCATGGGGGAAGGGGGCTGGCGGCGGGGTGAAGACGAATAAGTTCCCGGTAAGTAACCCGCTCGGGGTCGGGCACCCGGCTCCCGTGTCTTTATGAAGGCGTCGTAATGTGCCAAAATGGATTGAATATCCACCCAAAAAACAACCTCAAAAAAATTATTTACCCTTAAAACTGTTGATTCTCCTTGCTAAACGTATGCCTCCTTCCAGCTCCACTTAAACAATTGGCAAACTGCAATGGTCTTCGGCTATTTCTTTGTCTTTTTCAATGCTTTTTTTCATCCCATCTGAACTGTTTTCCAAATTCCCAGAGATGGAAAGGAATATCTGTCACATTAATTTTTACTTCCTGATACATTTGACTTCCCTATAAATTTGACCACCGGAGTAAAATAAGATATACACTTTCACTAATAGATTCAAGTATTCGTTATTCCCTTAAACAATACGCAATTATGATTAAATTTGATGCATTAATCGAATGCAACAATTATGGCATGATTTATGTGAGCATGCATGTGCACGGGAGTTGTATATGAGCTAATATGCATTCAAGTGAACGTATATACTAATATTTCTGCATGCATAGCGCAATACCCTATCACCTCCCGCCATGCGCCCTTGCGGCGCCTGAGGGGTATTGTGAAATGTAGAATGTTGGATCCCACAAATAAAAGTTAGGAACGAGTGTTTTCACCCAACCGACCATTTTTAGCGCATGAGTTCTTATGACTCTTCAACTTTTGAAAAATGCCCTATTAATCATCCCATCCTTTCAGTTACCATAGAATTAGAAAAATAGTAATTCTATATATGTTGGTAATGCAGTCATTTAATAGTGGAGTCACGACGACAGTATTTCGGTACGAAGAAGGAAGTGGAGATAGAGGAAGGCGTGATTAAAACCTTTTTGTGAGATGAAAGGTTTCTGTGGAGACGGGAAATGTGTGCCCTTGGGGCGAAGTTGACAACGTCTGATCCACACTATTCGAAGGATTAATTGATTAAAACTTCAGAGTTTGTTAAATTTGTAGAAGGAATATTCAATTCGACGTTTTGTTGACCTTGGGCTACATCTATGACCTTTTCAATATTATTTATCTCATTTCAACTCAACTGCCTTCCGAATTCCTCGACAGGGGCCACTGGCGGAGTTATCATTTGCGACGGACCGGAGGAGACCTTCTGACGATTGAAAAAGGCAATCAACTTCCAACAAGGAATCTATATAAGTTGTCATTGTGTTTAAGTATTGAACACAGCCAATGGTTGTGTATTCGTTACATGTAAATATATGGAAATACTTGAAAATTATATTGTAGACAAAGTACTTTTTACTTACTGTTGCCCATTTTAATTATTTTTTGAAAATAATACGGTAATAATAGTAAACACGGTGATACAGGTATAAATAGCATCTTCAGATTCTGACAGAAAATGCGGAAACTAATCATGGGATTGTTTGAAATTTGAATTTATTCCTTAGTTGGCCTACACACTCGGTAAAAATGAAAGAATTCTTGTATGGAAATCATCCTGGTAAGAAGGAAAATATCTTGACTTCCTTTTTAAATAGCTGAAAGGGAAGTTGATCTTTTGATCAAAGGAAAAATCTTTGATGAAAGCACATGCAGACGCTGAAGATGAACGAGAAATTTAAGCCTTATAAAATAATGCTCTTAATGCAGCGAAAAAGCGAATGCCATACATAAACGCAGAGGAAATCAGTATTCCCTCATTTGGGAATTCGAATGAAATTATAATTTTGAAAAAGATAGACTTCCCTCCTATTTTTTAAAATGCTTACCATATAGTGCAAATGCTGTGAGAATGCGCACTGATACAATGATCGACGATGCAGAAATAACTCTCAGAGCAGTAGCTCATGTGTAATAAGTTCTCCATCCAGCTTGGAGATCCCAGATTTGGCTGTTTTTCTGTTATTTTGGCTTTCACTCATGTTATTCTACTTGTGAAATTTACAGGAATTTGGACGGTTCCTAAAGACTTTCACCTCAAGCACATCACGAGATCTTCTTTTGTTGTCCTAAACTATTAATTTCTCCATTTCTTTGTAACCTCTTTCAGACTTCAAGCCATCTAAAAAGCTAATTTTCTTCCTTCCTCTACGCAGCTTACTACCACGGCCTTCAACACCCTCCTACCTCTCAATGTTTCCTCCACCCATCTTAAATGCGTCTTTTGGATTTCCCCCTGGCAAACTTCCTCTACTCGCCCACCTCATTAAAAAAAATCAGCTTTAGTCTTCTTCTCCGTCCCACTCATTTTCTCCATTTTTCGCCACGCCCATTTTATTGCAATGAAACAGCAAATATTGAAGTATTTATTTTTGCAAAATATCAAGGAAGTAATTCATCTACATCTACATAAATGCCCTGTGAGCCACCAAAAAAGTTGTGTGGCAGGGGGTGTAGCACCAGGAGGAAAGGGTAAGGGATGAGGGAGTTGGGGTTTTTCAAATAGGTGGGGGGAATCTGTAACAAAAAATATTTATTTATATTTTTATACATATATATTTATTTATATATATCCACGCGCAGTCCCTAACCCGTACGTTAATACTTATTGTGTAGAACTGACTCCTGGGGGATTTCGACTATAGGCATTCGGGTGTCTTATCGTTCTAGGAAAAAATGACATTTTAAACCTGTCAGTTTTGCAGTATATCTCTCTAATCTTATGTTCGTGATCCCTCCGACCGTAATACGTTGGGGTTCGTATTATATTCTAGCGGGTTAGTAGTTTTCCAGCAATAGGAGAAATATTTGAAAAAATATTGTGCTCTATTGACAATTATACGATTTCGAATCAAAAATTTTTTTAACGTGACTTTAAGATACCTTTGGGTGAACATAAATGTACATATGTACACCATATCCAAATATCCAATGTACATATACTACATCCAAAATTTGATGAAATTATGGTTCCCATTTTGCTTCACTTTCCAAGCTTGCAAGAAACTGAAGTTGGTTACATTCGTATCAATACCATTTCAAGTGGAAATGGATATAAAATGATAAAGGCATGTAAATAAGGTACAAAATACTGTGAAGATTCTGAAATAATAAGTTTCATCATAGCATTTCTTATTTGTCAGCAATCACGAACCACACCCCTCATGTTGAATATTCCAGTCAATTTAGCTCCGTTAACAAAAGACTTAGGAATGAAAATGTATCTGATTAAATATACGCGTAATTATATTCATTTCACAATATTAAAAAAATTGAAACAAAAAAATAGAAAATTCCGCGTCTTTTTTGCTCGTTTTAATTCGATTATGTTATAATAAAATAAAGGGATTGATTAAGTCGGTACGTTTTTAAGGGATAGATGGTCGATTAAGTTCGCAGAACCTTGCTACAGATAGACAAAATCACACACAACGTATGAAACACGACGTACGAGTTCTTCTATATTTGTTGTTCTGCTTTATAATACCCTTTAGTAAATTTCCCTTTAAAGCTATTTCATCTCCATTTTCCCATCACTATTCTCCCGCTTTCCTTCGCCATTACGTCTTATATCTTGCAGTATGGTTTAGAAATAATATTTTATCTGGTTCTCAAATCTGTAGCCTATTGAAATCATTTCCAATCCAATCCAAGAGACTGTTCTTCCTATGCGTAGAATATCCAAAGAATATAGTCGAGTACTATTTCGTAATTCCTGAGCACATAGGTCATAAAGTAATTCAAAAAAATTGAGTTATTCTACGAGAAAGGAGTTTGGTGTCCTATTAAATGACCTTTACTCAGCAGTAGTTGACCTTCCTGCGGAACCAATGAATGCAATGGACAGCTCCTATTGTGAACGAACGAGAGAAACTGGAAACATTTTCTGCACAGCACATTAGACAACAACATAAACCTGTATTGAACCCACAGACATAACGTCACTTTCATCACAATTACCCGTGCGAGATAATATGATGTATAGGTGTGCTTGGCTCTTGCATTGGATAAGGAAGTGATTTATAATTGAGAAATTACCCATGGTCAAATGATAAGGTTATGAAACCCGAGAGAATGTTCCATTTTCCGTCTAATTCCAAAACTTGCTATAAAAAGAGAATACTGTGTTTGGGAATTATGTAACTACCGGGGAGTCTATAACGGTCGCACGAATGAAAAATTCACATTGGAAAGAATTGGTTAGGATTAGAATTAGTAACAGGTAATTACCGAATTAAAAAAGGTTATTGAATCTGAGCCAAATACAATATTTTGGAATTAAAGAATTTTTATAATGGTCAATGCACAGAAGATATCACCAAAAAAACAAGCAAATTATTTATCTTTAACGGGTTTCTTTCGTTAGGTACATCGGCTTTGCATATGCTATCATCGGAAAAAAAAAGTTTTAAAGCCGTTGACACTTACTCAGCCAGTTCCGTTCAAATTAAGGACGTCACAAGAAATCAGTCGAGGGTGCGGGTTTGAATTTTTTTTTCACGCAGTAAAATTTGAGGGAGAAAAATACCATAAAATTCCAGAAACATAAAGATACAGAAATTCCTGCTTTGTTTACAAAACATTTGAATAATTTTTCAAAGCATTACTTAAAAACTTCCGAGTTAAGCGGACTCCGTGCAATCAAAATGTCATAGTCAAAGTTCCCTCCTTACTTCTACTTATCCTCTTTGGGTACGAGTCGGTCTCGCATTCATTTTTTTTAGAACTGATACAAAAAACAGAACGTTTTCCGAAACCGCCGATGCCGCAAATACCTCCGAAACAAATTTGAGAGATTTTTCAACTGGGGTTTCAAGAGTTGGAATTTAATCCATCTGTGGTATTTTGATAAGACTTCCTCAAACTTGTTTCCACTTCTCTTCTCCACCATGATGCAATCCGAAGGGAATCGCTTCTTCCGACAGCTATTCCGGAATCTCCACTCGTGAGACGTATCGTTGCAGTGTGGCAGAAACTTCATTTCTTCTTGAGAGCCTTGAAGAGGGATTGAAATAACAAGTTGCCGCAAGAACAAGGAGATTAAAAAGAACGTACGTACTCACCCATAATCTGGGTGAGCCACATGTCAAATGAGAGATATACATCATCCTGAAGAGAGGCGATTAATTAAATGAAAGATGTTGGGCAAACCTCATCAAGACCCAACATGAGAGCATTTACAAATGCTTTTACTGTATAAAGTGATAGTTGGTACGTAATATAACAGTGATCAAGTTCATCATGAAGTTTTCCGCCTTCGCTTCCACATTTATTATCTAATATGCTCTTCGTGAACTTTGGTGGAAGTTTTCAATAGCAGTTCTGTTCATAAATTTAGACCTCAATGACCTAAAAAGGAAGCTTTGCATTTCGATAGTATATTTGAGCATCTAAGTGATAGAGGATAATTTTCGTACGTTTCTGTTTTGAATTGGATATCAAGAATAGCCATCAAACTGAAATTTCCCAAATCAAGAAACTGCATAAAATAGAAATGCCGGTGAAACAAAATTATTCCAGGCTTATTTCAGCCAACGGGTAAGTCGTTCAAGGTTTTGCACCGCTCTGGCGGTTTTTACGAGAGACGTGTGGATCTTGATGGCCCTTTTTTTGAGCACCAATAACGGATGCAGACCTCAAAGGTGATCAACTTAATAGGTAGTGCCTAAATTAGAATCTCAACGCGTGCGGAAAGGGTAACGAAAATTTTCAACCCGGAAACGCGGCAGTGGCGATCGGGGAACCAATTGATAAGTGGTTTCGGACGCTAATTCCCTTGAGAATTACCTTGTGACCTTATGGACAGCCAAGGAAGATCAGAAGAACGTCCTAGTTGAAATTCGACCCCACCAATGGTGTCTTCACACACAAGCAACGAATGGAACTGAATCCGAGTTTGTTTTTTATTAGATGACATATTATTGTTATTACATTATTTATATATTACTAATTAAATGTCAAAGGCACAATATATTTCGTAAAGAGAAAGACAAACATTTTTTTCAAATTGACAAATTCAATTGATTTTAAAAAATAATGGCAAAAAACAATTATTGCATTCGAAATACTCTTCGATTGAGTAAAGGGGTTTGCGTACCAACCAAGATGAGATTACATTTTTGAACCTAGTAACACCATTTTTTCCGAATTTTTCTGGTAACTTGTTCAAATATCCAGAGCCTAAATTTCCAAATTCAGCCTGCGTCTTTTATCGGCCTGCAATGAGGCACTTGAAGTTCACCATTAGCTCTAATCTTTTGAGAGTGGATGATTGCTCTTAAGGGAAAAGTATTTTAAATCGCTTCTTGACATAAATTAAGTTAGTGACAATGCATAAACTATACACTGCGAAAATTTTTTATTGACTGAAAAGTGGTTTTCAGTGCTGTTAAGGTAAAGTAATGGCATCATTGCCTTATTTGGAATGATTGGAGTACCTATTTAACCTCAGATGCGCATTCCCTTAGTAAAACGCCAACGGTAAGATGATTATGAAAGAGAGAAAAATTTACATTTCTTAAAAGCTCTGTCACAATTAGCATTTTTTTGTTTCCTTAATAGATATATTTTAGGACTAACAAGCTACATTATCAGAAGCACAGCAGAGAGGGGAAAATGCTGAATCGAATGTCATTACAAAAAATTCACTGTTCCCAGAAGATAAAAAAAATGCGCTAAATTATTCTACCACAACAATGGAAAACTGAAACGAATGGTCCTCTGCCTGACCTCGGATTTGATGCTTTGTTTGGGATTTGTGTGATCACTGAGCCCAGTCCCGTCGAAATCGAAATTGGGTGTTACGCAATGATCTCAGGATTTCAGTTTTCAGCAAGAGGAGTGATTACTAAATACAGGTTTCTTCCAAAGCAGAGAGGCTCGGCGACGGAACCGGTATCATGGGGTCATCGTAAATAGAGGCTGAGGAGCGTTCGTCCACGCCGGAGACGGATTCACCTGCACCAGATGACTTTTGATAATAAATGGATACACATTTTTCTTTCGTTTCTTATTTATTTATTACAGTTATCATCTATCATCATTAATTCGAGCCAAAGACTGTTTGACTGTGGTCCACCGTTTTTTCTCGACAATAACAGTTCTAATATGCCGAGATGGGCTCTTATGCTTTCTATATTTCTCTCTTGTGTTCGTATTTTTCCCATAGTACCCATAGATCTTGAGATACTTCCTCCCATTATGTTAAAAAAGAATTCATTCTGGTTTAAAACGATCCCAATCAGTCTATGTCCATTGTCAACAGAGATCACTTTTGATTAATAACGTGAGCCCGAGAAGGTGGGTCCTAAAAGGAAAACGTTACAAGCAAATCAAAATAAACACAAAGAGAAAATGTAATGTGAAAGTATATAAACGAATTCTATAAAATAAAGTATTTTCAACATCATCATCCTTTTAAATTTATATACGTGGGGATTGTATTTCATTTATTTTCTTTTGTGATATTGATCGGATTTGAGATGTCATGTTATTTTTCCAAGGAAAGTTTGACTGTAATACCGTAATGCTTGTAATACTTGTGTGCCACCTGATCATCTGCACATATGAGTTTTAATATAAATAATAATAAACAGGTCAGTATCAATTATGAATAAATACATATTATTGAAGTATTTAAAAAAGGACCTCTGATTGAGAAACACAAATATCAACCAAATGGTTAAAGATTATTTTCCGAGTTTCCTGAGCAATTATAAATGTATACATGCTCTTTCGTACACTATCTATAATCACCTAGCATTTCCTTGGTAAATTAAATGTTAACCTGGGGAAAAGCTGTCGTAAACACTAGTTATGAATTAAGTCTGCAAATAAGAAGAAACGTCGAATAATCGATGCAATGAGCGCAAATATTAAATCCTACGGCTTGCAATAAGGATCAAAATCGAAGGGAAAGAGTGGAATGATGTTGAGACGGAATTTTACTTAAAAACACTCACCAAACGTTGCACAGCACCCGATGAGGAGCCAGAGACCAGTTAGTATTGTGTTTATAGCCTCTTGATGATATTTATTTAAAAGCAAGAAGAATTATTCATTGAATGGTTGTTTGAATTCAGTCACCAAATACCCTTGATTTTTGGAAGTGAATTACTATTGTTTGAGAAACACACCATTTAAAGCTAGCAGACCGCACGAAGTTCATCCAATTCCATAGTGACACTTTCATAGGGTAAGTAGGGTTCTATGGCCTTTGGCCGTGCCGGCAAGGCCATAACCCCAAGGAAATAATGCGCATGAACAGACTCGCACCGAGAAAAAAGTCGCATACCGATCTCTAAGGAATCCCGCGAGTGCGGTACACGCCTCAATGACAGAGGGTGCAAAAAATAACACGTGCGGGGGCGTATGGATAGCTCATTATCCCGCATGCACGATGATTTTGCTTTCTCGGCAATCTCACTACGCGGGTTCATTTGGAAGCGATTCTTGATTAATGATACTTGACCATTTTGGTCATCGATCAACGTTTCAGTTACATTATTGAATGATGGAAATTAAAAAAAATACAGATCATCAGGTTCAAGGACTAAAGAAGGGGGATGTGGAGTTAATTGCAATCCGAATTAAATGCTCGTTTTTTTCTCCTTCAATGTAAAACGCTAAAGATAATCTAAAAAATGTTCCATGGGGTTAACACACTGCAAATTAAATAACAGAGCCTTGTACGAACTAAGCGGATGAAGTAAACTAAAATACAAATTAAAGCATGCTTTATTTTAAAATTCATTTGATTGAAACGGATATTCAAAATGTAGTGTGGTAGCGACGCCAATAAAACCTATATATATATATATATATATATATATATATATATATATATATATATATATATATATTCATGCAAAAGGAAATAGATATAAGGAACAGGGATAGGAAATTGGGGAAAGGTTTGTGAGGGGAACAGTTTGGAGGGGAGGAGTTAGGAGGGGGATTTTTAAAAGTGCGGGGATAAAATGGAGGGTGTTGAGGGCGGAGGGGGGATAAAAATATGTGAAGATCGGGTTAATCAATGTCTAATATTGACACCTGGACAATTCCAGGAATATAGGAGGTAGATGATGGCCTGCTCCATTGTTTTGAGTTTCAGTGGAGGGTCTGAGGGTGGGGGGGATGCTAAGATGGATAGGCTGTAATATTTATCAAAGGGAGTATTGTGTTCGGATGCGTGTTTGGGGATTGGGAGTATGCCAATCAGGGAAGAACTCTTGTATGAGGCCCGGTGGTTATTAATTCTAATATTAAGGGGCATGGTATTCTGTCCAATACAAAAGGGAGGGCAAAGTTGGCACTTGAGAAGGTAAACTACATTTCTGGAGGTACATGAGGAGTAGGGAATTGGTAAGAGAGAGTTAAATAGCGGGTGGGAGAGGAATGGGATTCTGGTTTTGAAAATAGGACTTGTTTTGCATCTAGGTTTATTGCAGGGCATGGGAGTGGTGTTGAGGCGGGGCGAGGATATAAGGAGTGGATTGGTTGATTTGAGAAGATCTGATAAGTTGGCGGGGTGTTTGAAAGTAACGGAGGGGTATTAGGGAAAAAGGTTGGTGGAGGAATTGTGGTTTTTCAGGATAGGAAGGAGGTATTTTAGGATGAATCGCAGAGATTCTAGGCCAGGGAAGTATGTGGTGCAAATTGAAAGAGGATGAGTTTTACATATATTGTGTTCTTTTTATGTGTTCTCGTGCTGTGTATTACTGTCTAAGTTTTTTATTCAACACTTCCGTGTCACTTCGAAGAAATCATCTCTCTCTCTCTCTATATATATATATATATATATATATATATATATATATGAGTAGGAAATAATCATCTTAACATGATGGAAACGTGAAGGACAACTTCTTTGGTTGTCTCTATCATCAAATCTTTAAAAATCGTTCAATTTTAGGTTCAAATGGGATCCTAGACACAAGAAAAAAGCACCGATTTATTAATTTTAGATCTCACGTCGTCGAAATTTTATTTTCCTTTCTCTCTACATCACGTACATGCTTCCAGCTGCAGCAATAATATCACCATGGAAACATGAATAAATTCGTTCCTCTGGGACTCTTACGACATATTGGCGCAAGCATTGCCTTACTCACTTCCCTTTCGGCACCTAAAGGGACAATTGCTCTGTCACCAAAAAACGTGAGCAAAACGATTGCAGTCAAGGAAGGGTTGAACAAAATGTAATAACGGAGGCCGCAATACCATGAAATCAGACGGGCAATCACGAAGGAACCAGCCAACTATTAGTCCTGTGCGAATGGGAAAATAAATTAGCGATTTGTAATAATGCGAAATATTCAAGATTTAGGGATATAATTAGAGAAAAAGAAGATATGAACTGACACTTTTTCAAAGACAAATAGGTTGGTAATCTGTCGAACTAGGTTATTATCTTCATTTGATTAGAGGCCACTAAGCCTGCCACACGGAAACATTCCAACCGACTCCGTCGCTCATTACACAGGCCTACAAAAAAATATTTTTGGTGCCCGGAATCTTTGTGCTGATTTTAACTATATTTGTAGATCTGAATCCAAATATGAAATCCATTTTTATTTAACAGCTCTACTTTTTTAGATATGGTACATCTTACGATTAGTTGTTTTAATATTTGATATATTCCGGAAAATAATTTTCAAAGTTAAATGAAACTATAAGTATACTAATTTATAACCTTTCTGCGGTGATCCTTTTATTCTCAATAAACTGTCAATAAGTTTTATGTATTATTATTATTAGGTAATCTACCGGTTAAGGTAGGTTTTTGGATGGACACAACTATCAAATAAACATTTTGTGACTCCCCACCTAGCAAACTAATCTATATCAGGTCCCTCTTCATCTCGGTGTACTTCTTTCCTTCCTTCATCCCGTCCAACATCCCTATCCTGTTCCTACCCTTACCTCGCTTGCCCAACATTCTCCCCTCTATTACCCTCTTCAACATTCCACTACCGCTCAATACGCCTTTCATCCATTTTTCCTGCCTCCATAGGATTTCTCTCAACAAACCCCTCTCCTCCCCCACCATCTCTAGTACTTCCTCATTTGTTTTCCTTTCGGTCCATTTCACCTTCTTCATTCTTCTCCACACCCACATTTCAAAAGCCTCCAATCTACGTCTATCCTCCTGCTTCAGCGACCACGTTTCCGCGCCGTACATAGCTACGCTCCATATCAGAGTTTTTACAAGTCTTTTCTTAACATCCCTACTCAACGTCCCCGTCATCAACTCCCTCCTCCTTGAGAAAGCCTCCTTGCCTAGCGCAATTCTTCTCCTTACGTCCCTACCACTTTGACCGTATTGGTCCAAAACACTTCCGAGATATGTAAACTGCTCTATTTTTTCCCCGCCTATTTTAATATTTAGCTTACCTTTTTTCTTTCTGGAAAATCGCATAACCTTTGTTTTATTAATATTTATTCTCATCCCATATTTATCGCACTGAACCTCCAATTCACTCAACAATGCTTGCAACCCCTTGGCTGACTGAGCAACTAATGCTTGGTCATCAGCAAACCTAACCGATTTTACGAATTTCCCTCCGACTTTCATTCCTACCTCCAGTCCTTCCCATGCCTCTTTAATCATTTCCTCTACATATACGTTGAACAGTACCGGTGACAATGGGCAACCCTGCCTTACACCTCTTCCTAACACTGCCCATCCGGACTCTCCGTTCCCCACTCGCACCTGAGCAGTCTGAGACATGTACAGGTTGCGGATCAGTCTCCTGTCCCTCCAATCCATTCCTATTTTCTGCAATACACGCATTAATTTTTCCCAATTCACTCTATCAAACGCTTTTTCGAAATCTACAAAATAGGCAAAAACGTCCTGATTGTATTCTATATTCCTCTCGACTAGTGATCTCATTACTGCAATGGCATCACGCGTACCTCTTCCTTTCCTGAACCCAAACTGATCATCCCCTAAGTAATCATTTGCCTTACTCTCTATCCTTTTGTTGATGATCCTGAGAATAACTTTAGCTGCGTGGGATATCAAACTTATTGTTCTGTAATCCTCACATGACGAAGCCTTTGCCTTTTTTGGAATAGGAACTAACACCGATCTCAAAAAATCTTCCGGCCAGATTCCTTCCCCATAGATACTACGAATCAGTCCATATATGGCCTTCTTCCCACCTTTCCCTAACCATTTCAACATTTCTACAGGAATATTGTCCACCCCCACTGCCTTATTTGCTTTCATCTCCTTTAATGCCCTTTCTATTTCATCGTCGAGTATGCCTGGACCTAAGCTATCTTCTTCTACGTCATGTTCCTTTTCTATGTCTAACCTTGTCGGCCTAAGTTCTTTACCATACAGTGTTTCTATATATTCCTTCCATCTCTCTTGGATTTTTCCTGGTTCAACTATTATCTTACCCCATTTATCTTTAACTGTTAGCACAGATCTTGCCTTCTTACTTCCCGATAATAACTTAACCTTGCTGTATAGAGCACCAATTTCACCCTTCTTCTGTAAACTTTCCATATCCTCGCATTGCGTTTTCCACCATTCTTCTTTTGCTTTATTTGTGGCCCTTCTCAATTTATTGTTAAACTCTTTGTACTTCATTTTGCCTAACTCTGTGTTTACATTTTTCCATCTTCTTCTCTCATCCATCTTTGCAATCATCTCATCCGTTACCCATGGTTTCCTTATCCTTTTCCCGTTAACTGTTCCTATAGTGTCTTTAGCGGCTTCCAATATCCCTTTCTTGATACATTCCCATTTTTCTTCGATAGTACTCAGTTCTTTACCGTCATCCATCATTTTCTCTACAACCTGCTGATACTCCTTCCTCGTTAATCCATTTACTGCTTTTAAATTCCATTTCCTAACCCGCCGCCCTTGCCTTATCTTCTTGAAACGAACGTTACATTTCATAACAACTAAATTGTGGTCAGAGTCCGCATCCGCTCCTGGGAAACTGTGCGTATTTATCACACTGTTCCTAAACCTGTGCCTAACCATAATATAATCTAACTGATACCTTTCTGAGTCACCTGGCATTTTCCATGTATACCTACGCCTTTTGTGGTGTCTAAACCATGTGTTAGTGACACCACAAAAGGCGTAGGTATACATGGAAAATGCCAGGTGACTCAGAAAGGTATCAGTTAGATACCTTCAGTTAGTTAGTTTTATGTATATTTCTATATTTTAGGCCAATGAGATTAAAAAACAAAAATACGGTACGGTACCGGTACCGGTACAAAAATAAGTTTTTATCGCACAAGGGAAAAGGATATGCTACCCTTCTTTACTCAAGAAGACAATCTTACATTTTGTTTAGACGTTAAGGGTCTTTTGGAAAAAATGGGACTACTATCACAATATGATGCTAGTGATTGGCGTTTGTTTATTGATAGCTCCAAGCGTAGTTTAAAATGTGTACTTCTTCACAATGGTAACAGGTTTGGCGCAATACCAATCGCTCATTCAACTAAAATGAAAGAAGAATACGATACAATAGCATTGGTCTTACAGAAGATAAAATACCAGGAACATCGCTGGGTGATTTGTGTAGATTTAAAAATGGTGAACTTTCTTCTTGGGTAGCAAAGTGGCTACACAAAATATCCTTGTTTCTTGTGCCTCTGGGATAGCAGGGACAGACAAAACCACTGGATTAAGAAGGAGTGGCCTAAGAGAGAAAACTTGGTTGTTGGGAAAGAAAACATCATTGCTGAATCTTTAGTTGAAAGAGAGAAAATCATCTTACCGCCTCTACATATTAAACTAGGCCTAATGAAGCAATTTGTAAAGGCTCTTGACAAGGATGGACCATGCTTCGGCTACTTAAGACTAAAGATGCCCCATATAAGTATTGAAAAACTTAAAGCTGGTATTTTTGAGGGGCCACAAATCAGACAACTTACAAAGGATCCTGCTTTTGTCGAGTCAATGAATGAGATTGAAAAAATTAGTTGGATGTCATTTGTTGAGGTCATAAAAAATTTTCTAGGAAATCGCAAAAGTGAAAATTATATTTAGCGGGTAAACATTATGCTCAGTAACTTCAAATCACTTGGATGTAATATGAGCACAAAAGTTCACTACCTACACAGCCACTTAAACAATTTTCTTGGAAATTTAGGAGACACAAGTGAAGAACAAGGTGAAAGATTTTACCAGGATATAAAAACAATGGAAGCTCGCTACCAAGGAAGATGGGATAACCATATGATGGCAGATTACTGCTGGTGCTTAAAACGAGACTGTTTGAACAAAGTGCACTCAAGAAAATCGCGCAAAAGAAGCTTCCGATGTGTTGAGTGATGTTTTTATGTATTTTTTTTTCAATTTGTTTTATTACAGTAAAAAATTTTAGTATTTGTGTTCAATTGTATTGTAAAATTCTGTTGTGTTTGTGGGTGATTTAACAGCCCTAGAAATAAATCAAGTCTTTATATTTAGTGGGTTTTATTATTAATATAATATTCCCATATCATCATGTAGAAGATTTTTTTATGTAAGTAACAGCATATCTATATCTTGAAAACTATAGCTGATAGGAAAAAACTAGTGTCATAATTGGATTCAGCACCCCAATTGTTCTTTAAATCAACATTAAAAGCTCCGGCACCAAAACCACTGTTGGCCTGTGTTATTTATAGCTCAAGAAGATATAATGGTCCCTTTGCATTTGAATATCTTATATTGATAAATAATTGAGTCCCAAAACCTAAAAACACATATATGCACCTATTCAAACATTTATATACACGTTCAATCTTCTCCTGAGCTATAAATTAAATCTCTTTAATATTTCTATGACTTTGGTGCCTTACTATTATGATTCCTTATGGTCCAGGGAAAGAATAAGTATTTTTATATAACTGTACTGGAATCTAGCTCCCTTATCTAATCATTTTAGTCTAATCTACTAATGTAGTGTGTGGCCTTAATAATTCCTTTAGTGTCATTGTTAAACTCGTTTGTTTTGGGTCTGGTTTGTCTGGGTTCTCCACCCGTTGAATGAAGCCGAGTTTTTTTTAAGCGGATCCGCATATTGTCCCGATATGTGCTCCCCATTAAAGGTGTGATGTTAGAACATGCCCCAAATATTTAACTTGATCGGCCATAGTTAGCACCGAACTCTCTACTTTAAAATTTATATCCTCTTCCCAACTTCCTTCGTTCCTAATTTTCAAATTACGTATTTTCCTATATTAAGCAGTAAACCCCATTCCTTACACCAGTCCGATATTGTGTGTAAGTCTCTAGAGAGTAGCTCGCAATCTGATGGACCCCTTATTTCCCTGTATATATCCGTGTCGTTCGCAAATAATCTGAGAATACTTATAACGTGTGAGCTTAATTATAATTGCGAACAATACAGTTGTAATTTAAATTTCGACGTTTACTATTTCGACGACTTTCGACGATCAACGTTATCATTAGGGACCAGTTGATGACGTTGAGTGTCAAAACCCGGATCGTGGCTAAATAAAATTCTGTGGAATTACAGCATTGTAGTTTATCATTATCAAAATTCAATTCAATCACAATGTTCCCAATACAATTTAATAAATTTTTCAAACAGTTTTTCAATAGAATTTAAATTTTCAATGGAAGTAAATTTAAATGTATATACGTACATTTGACTTTTGAAAAGTCCGCGCCACGTAGGGTTTGAAAGCGTCACTTTTATGTCATCAACGCGTAAGAAACTAGTTCTGTAATCTTTAATTTTTGCTAAAGGTTACTGACCCTATCTTAACGTGCCCGTTGCCAAATTTCATGAACGGTTCCACACCGGGGTTTAATGGAAGTGGTTTCACTAGAAATTGCACAGTCACTCCAATCAACCTCGTGTCACTCCCCATTGGTATGTGATTAATTAATAGATACAAAGGATAACAACTAATTAATTTTTGGTCAACTGAGTTACTTTCTATCGTGCGGTAAGCTAACAGAGATAGAGAGGAGAAGGTTAATGAAAGCTTTGTTTCACATATTTTATTGGCGAACAAAAGTGTAATACATAAAAATATTTCCCCGGAAATAAATATTTAAACAGGGAAATTGAACCCAATTTGTTATTTACCGTAATCGTCGAGCATTGGAGCGACGAAGTTGCTGTTTCAAGATGGATTGTGTGAGTCGCCCAATGCTGTGCATTTACAGACAAGGGAAATTTTTTGGTGATTGGCCACGAAATGGTGCCAAGAGGCCAACAAAAGTAGGCGGCACGGAATTGTCTGTTGATTTGATTGGTGCTGGGCTTCAAATCACCCGAAAGAAGATTGCACGACGTGATTTTATTTCCTTTGCGGTGATTGATGAATGCCAGACGGGGGAATTTGAGGCGCACGGCTGAATAAGGAGAGAGATTACGTAGTATATTTTATTTCGTAATCGTACAGTGATCCAAAATCGGAAGGGATTTTGAGAAGACTAGATTGTCTCTTCATTAGTACAAGGTTAGTATAAAATGTATCGATAACAATTTTTTCCTGACGTGTGCGTGGAGCGCTGAATTCAGACCGTCGGTTAAGTGTGCGCATGTTTGCAGATCGTATTGGCATTAATAAAATGACAGTGCACTGAAATCACTGAAAATTTGGAGAAAAGAAAGATCTGCGCTAAACTTGCCCCAATGCACCCAGCCAACCCTACTCCAAGGTAAACCAACTACCTGACGAAAAACGACATCGCGTTGATTTCCCTACCCCTTTTATATTACCGAATTGACACCAGCAGGCTCTCTCCTGGAAGTGAACTCCCAAAAGGGGAATCTTTCCTCAAAGGACACCACCATAGTTCCGTGTAAGAAGCTTGCACGCGTAACCTTAAGGACCTTCCGGAATCTGCCTACCAGGGAGCCTTCGAGTCGTAAAGGAGCCGCTGGAAAAAGAGTAGACGGTCAAGGGATGCACTAGAAAGGCGTAAAAGGAGAGCATGTGACGATTCAGGTAGTCTGAGAATCTTCAGGAGGCCATCGGACTTGGTCTACCGAACTTAAGTCCTAAATACAGTATAAAGGTCCGAAAGATGATTTAATAAACCTTCCCGTGCGTGGAAATATGTAGACCACAGTTTAAATCACATCCAGAGACTAGCGACGTTTCTCTGGGCCTGCAAACTCTTAAAACCTAATCTTTTAAATCTAAATATTTTATTTTATAATAAATTCGTAACAAATTTGCAAAATAGAATTGATCCGACACTTTTTTGAAACTCCTCTATTCATTTGATCAAGGCTTTCTCACTTGCGCTCGTATTCGAGAAACGGACACGCGTAGACAGATTGAGAAAATTGGCTGGTGGGGCTCATGAAAGTACTTACCGTGGAAGGAGGATAGTGAAATCTTGGATTTATACGTGTTGCAATTTACAACCACTTTATCAATTCCTCCAGTGTTGACAAACAACTGTTGGAAGAGTTTCAGTGAATAGTAATGTAAACTGTAGCGTATGTTTGGTTGCCGAACAGGTTAAAATCTCACCAAACAACCTTTATTTTGACAGGTATTGGACAACCTTTATATTACAGGCCCTATCTATGATAATACTGAATTTTCTGCCATAGACTATTTCAAAAGACTTTAGAAAATGCCACCAATTACCACCGGCTCGTTACGGCGAATCATAATTTCCAAAAAGGTACCTGAAGATGATTTAAAAGAGATTTGCTTCACCATCGGCCCATTCGATTTTTATGCAACAGAGTCGCCGCACTGGTGGATAGGTTTTTACACGTCGAACAAAGCTTTTTGAAAAAGAAGTCATGAACGTGGCAGCCATTGTTCGTCTAGTTGCGGTAAAGTAAAATGAATGCAATATTCATTTTATCTTGAAGATCATTGCGAACGTTTTAAACGACAACTGCCTTACACTCCACCATCATCGTTGCATACGTATACCCCACGCATTAGGGAGTTATGTGTTTCCTCCGATGAGGACTTAAAGATTATTTATGACGGGAAATGAACGTTAATGAAATGCTAAACAACAGATATGTGATCAATGAAAAACGATCAATGAGGAAGCTGGATGCCCACGTATGATGGACTTTTTATATGCCCAAGTACAAAGGATAGTCGTAGATTATGTTCGCTCTAATCAGTGTAAGTTATAACGGGCGTTTCCTAACGAAATGTCATCTCTTTTATTCCTTATTTAAATTTACAACGCAATACTGAGTTAATAATAAAGTTCACTTATGGTCAACACAATAGTTTGCAAAGATATTTGCAGTCCCGAGGATAGAGATAGCACATGAACTTAATGCAATACAGCGCTGACGCAACACATGTAAATTGGAATTAACTTACAGAATTTCGTAATAATGAAGTTTTGGAATAGAAAAATTTCTTCTGCCAACGTCTACTGCATCAAGAGTATCGAAAGTTTCGACTCCAAAATATTTAGAGGGTTACCTTTACTCACAACCTCTCTTGGTGCAATATACGTAGCGCGGAATAAGCATACAAGATACCATCAAATGAGAATTTCATTTAGGAAATGTGACGATAGGGTATTAGACCTACGATACCATTCATTGGTCAGATTTCATTTATATTATGCTACTAGTATAACGGATCCTCGTGAAGTTGGGTTGATTGCCGAATTAGACTGCGTGCAGCGTAGAAGAGCTGGACTTCAAAACGTAGTGATGAGTAACTTAGTAACGTATCTACAACATTAGAAAAGTAGGCTGAGAATCACTCAACAAGCAAAGATTAAATCACTGATATCACTCCTCTTGCATGATTGGTTGCAGGTCACTTGTTGAATGATGTTAAAAAGTATCACTAACCATGTCGTAGTTAATATGGCTGAAGAGATCAACCGAAGAACGAAAGATATAAACATTCCATGTTTCCCGCAAACGATAAGGCATCAGGGTCACTGTAAATGACGACAATATATTTTAGCCTTGTCTGAGTGGTATTTCTTTTATCTATCCCTTAAATTATTCCCCCTCTTAATAATAGCTCGCATGAATAGATTATTACTTAACAGTGGACACCGAGGTGTATATCAGTCGCTGTAAAAATGATCAGCATCACAAAATGATATTACAATAGTAGTGGTTAATTAAGATTAAGGCAAAACACACAATATTGATATGTCATGTCTGGTGTGCAGCCCCTGCCATAAAAACGGGGCATACCCGATAACACTGCAGACGCTAGACGCATGGCAGTTTCAGATTCAGCCGATTACAAAAATGACATTTTCTTGCAAGGAAAGCTTAATCCTTCTTCATTAATTACGTCTCATGCGAGTGTTTATGTTTTGCAGCACATTACAATAATTAAGTTTATTCTTATGTGTTTGAAACGATGATATTGTAGCTCAACGTTAAGAAGTTATACCAGCTGTTATATTGACGTCAATTGCCACTCAATTAGGCCTTTATTCGGAAGGTATCGTAGGCAGTGACCCTGATAGAGTAGTAGATGACGCGTGAGAACTATCAGAATCGATCTCTCTTGAGAAGAATTTACATAAAAGGCAATGCCAGAGGAGGAAAATAAAGATTCACGACGTGGTAGTCTTCTACAGAGTATGCTTAGGTGCTGAGGAAACCAATGTATACTTCGTATTGTAGTAATGTACTATCGTACAGAGGATCATGAATGATCAAGCAGTGGCTTTGATGATAGGCTAAGCACAGAAGACTCTAACGTGGTTATGTTTCAAGGGTGATTTTTTTTGGAGAGATTTATTCCATACATCGATATTTACAGACTTTAGTGTGATTTCCATGTGCGCGTGGTGACCAAGATATGGTTTTCCTGAATTTTTATCATAAGACCTTACAGTATTGTTGTTACATACGTTTGGTTACTAGTTAATTTAGTACACTTTGTACTGGCATATAAAATTCCATAATGTGAATTCTTTTATTAGTTTAATTTATTTCCAGAGCCATGCTTGAGATTCTCTTAGTGAACGTTTTTCTCTCCTTTTTCAATGGTTGCTTGGATTAATTTTGGGGAAATATCTTTCAAACTTGACATTGTATGAACTATTCTATTTGGTATTAACTTGAATGTACTCGTTTCTCTTTCAACTCATTTTCTAAGTACTAAATGTTAAATTTAATTTTCTTATGGTTGGATTATAGCCGTCTTTATTTCAACGGAACTTTTTATAAAATTTATTATGTTTCTTAATGCTAACTCCTTAAAATCGTGGACGAAGAATAATGAAAAGAATTATTCTCATAGCTTATCACTGAAATATTTAGAAAACAAAGAAATCCAGTTTTATAAGAATGGAACCTTCAAAGCTTTTTATTTTCGCCATATTAAAATACACCATAAAATTATGTACTTTCATGACAATGTAGATTGTGACATGCATTAATTGAGGAAGAAAGATTTATCTTGTCACATGTCCCAGCGTGAGGAGGGTACGTGCAACAATACCCCAGCTGACCTCGCCTAATCTAAAACGTCGGTGAGTGGAAAACGCTTCTTCGAAAGCCAGTCCGCGGGCGATGAAGGTTGGGACTGCATCCGAGTCTTCGTTTTTCCTCAGACATCACGCACGAGGAATTGTTCGAGTAGAATCTCGATTTGTCGGTCAGTCACACTGCCTAGTTTGACATGTGATAGATCGATCAGCCAGAATCGTTACTGGGACATTCTTACGAGCGAATTTTAAAACCTGTCAGCTGTATGAGATCCGTTAAGAGTTTATCTTTACATTTAGCGTCCATCACTGGCTACGTAAATATGCGGAGAAGGCAGTGGGAACCAAAAACGGATATTTTCTCCAAATACTTTTTTTTCCCCTCGGTAAACCAAAAATGAGGTCTGAAATGTACCTCTTCAATTTGGTCTGCCTAAATGAGCTCTCCGTCTCGCTGTGTGCCCAGAAGAATATGGGAAAGTGCAAGAAAATATGTATGTCACCGTGTGGCACTCGGTAGAATGAAGCCCTTGGTTTTCGGCTTCAAATCTTTTGAACGTTAAAATGTTAACGCCTTTGACAACTCTTACGTTTCGAAGTTTACATAAAAACTTCGATCCATTGATTTTTCGTTGAAGGGTGCTTGCTCGTCTTTTTTCCTTATTTTCCAGATTGTGCACGTCCTCTCCCTCCTACCTATGGGAGATGACGCTTGTTGTACTCAGGGAGAAAAGCCTCAAGCGTCTTTCTCCGCGTCGCCCCACCTCCCTCCCCCCCGGTAAGACGCCTGGAATGGATGAGCCTGAAAGCCCTGCAGCTGCCTCACAGTATCTATGGAGATGCAAATGGGTCTACGGTGAGGTGAGGATCGATGGTGTGGAACACTCGGCATCATTTGCACAAAGCCACTTCCATCACGGAAAATCTTGTAGCCATCACATCAGACCTGCACCATCTAAATGCACCTACTTTACTAGAAGTAGATATTTTAGAAGATAATATTGTGAAGGGAAATTTCCTATTAGGTTACTATAATTGAATGATTATTATACGATCATTGGTATAACTTAAGAAATTTAAAAATTATCTTTGCTTTCTACAGAAATAAAACTTTATTTGTCGACTAGTTTCGTTTACAACTGTAACATCCTCAGGACTAAGTTAGACTTCTTAAGTTAAACATGGAATTCTCTACAAAGTTAAGGCTCAACCATTCAGAGGACCATTGGTATGTTTCTCTGAAATATTGTTAAGCATAAAAAAGTAACTACTAGTACAGCATAAGCGTACGCAAGAGAGAAAATTCATTTTCCGTAAAAACCGATTAACGAATATGCATTTTTAAAACAAAAACTTGAATTTTTTTTACGGAGGTTGGAAAAAAATTCGGAAGAATGAAATGAGTTTTATTGTAATTGAATGTAGGACTTCAAGAAATATTTCTCGCATTGAACAAAGTAAAGAAGTCACCTAAATTAGAAGTTGAATCCACATTAGATAATACATTTGCCGCAATTTAGGTGAGAAAAACATTTCGCGATGCACTTATTCGGAGAGAGATAATTATGAACGATCATTCTTCGAGTGCCTCAGGACTACAAGCATTTCGAATCCATCTGACGCATAAAAAAACTTCGATGGTTGAGAAACAATTAAAACTACACCAACGAGTTCCCCGTGAAAGGTTGCTCAATGATCAGAAATATTATGAGCAAACAATAAACATTTAGAGTTCAAGAACAGGAAAAAAAACGACCGAAATGGAGTGGACATCAGGACGCACCAGGTGGATGAATTCGTAATGGATAAAGGTGCATGTGCATTTACCGGAACATGATAGAGTGCGTCATTTGAGAGGCGCGCGGAATAAAATCCGAGGAAAGGTATGAGGACAAGTAAATTAATGGATCGAGTTGAACTGTCCAAGGATTTTTGCAACATCGGACTCTTGTCTCGAGAGGGATTTCTCTTCCTGCCGTTGAAGGGCTTTAGAGCGAGCTAACACGTAGTCGAGGCGAGTTGAATCAGTCGCGCCGAGACGAAATCGCACGGTAAGCATATCGCACGAGAAGAGAAAGGCCAAAATCACGGCCTCTGGGAGCTCGGACCCTCGTGCTCAACATAGCTCTCGAAAATGCACGGACGCAAGAGAAACCTAGCACGAGATCGATGCCTAACGGAAACCACTAATTTGAAAGGACCTTTCCGCCCAAAAATATCAAGTTTAAATCGAGAACAAGACAAAAGTCCTCAAATGAGGTCAGTAGCACGATTAAGCAAAGGAAAAGTTTACATTTTGGTGTGGTAATCTATGCCTGGATAATATAACTTTAGTTATATCATTCTAAAGCCTAAATGAGATGTTTAAATCAAAATTATGGTGCCTTAATCAGAAAGACAGGTGACTGGCCAAAATGCGTATTGAATTTTTCTTACTTGGATACAAATTTTAGAAAGACGATACAGATATCATCAATAAAAATAATACGAAAAATGAAATGAAGGAATAGATTCTCAAGAAATGAAACTTTATAAACCTTTCTTCGCTCTCAGTACCAAAATATACCATAAACTACAAGACTGAAGGATGTAGAAAACATGCATAAGTTGGCAAGGCAGGATTTGCCAATGTCATATGTCAATGGTGGAGTGGGACACGTGCGATAAGACCCCTGTTGACCTCGGTAATCTGAAGCATCAGTGGAGGGAAGAAAATTTCCTCGAAAGCCTTTCTGCAGATGATGACGGTTAGGAGCGTATCCAAGCTTTTGTTTTTCTTCGACCATTGCGCACGAGAATTCTCGAAAGGTCGAGGAATGATAAAACCGTATGTTTGGAACCGTATGTTGTACTTTTATCAGTCGCTCACATTGCTCAGCAAGAGCCAACAAATCGATCAGCCATGGGATTAACATAAAACCATTCTTAAATGTGAATTTTTAAATTTATAACCTGCATTACATTTTGCACAACAATTTTTCATTAAATTTTGCAAGTTCCATTTAATTATGTCGAGAATTCAATGCGAAGTCAAACAAAATATTTCTTTTAATACCTTTTTTGTAGTTATTCGTTCCACTCGATTTTTTGTACATATTAGATATTTTATGAAACACTAATACGCAAGAACGTATTAATTTGGAGGTATTCAACAAGCGTAACCTTTACACAAAGAGACGCGTCCTTGCTGCATAATATATTTTGCCTGGAAACGCTTTTATTAAGTGAAAGGCATAAGGCTTGAAAACGAAAGAGAACCTATTGACATGATCATGCTGGAGATTTTTCATTTAGGCAATAGTGATTTTGGATATAGTTTTAATTAGTAAAAAGCGCCTGTAAAATTAATATTAGAAATCTCTGTATATAAAACAACATGAAATCTGTTGTTTTAGGCTAGTGGAAAAATATAACAGGACGAAAACCATGGAGAAACATAAAAGGAAAAAGTTACCAAAATCAAAAGTCAAATATTGGATTCATTTTTCCTATGCGTCGCTCCCTCTGATACGATTCATTGAACCCTTACGTTCGTCAAATTATCTCTTACAATTTTCTCTTCAATTTCTAACTTGCTGATGCGAGCTGCGGTTTGGATTGCTCTTTTGATACCGAAATTAACTCGCAAGACTAACATCCCTGTATTACCATCCCAATAAATATAGGAAGACGTTGAGTCTACCACAGTCTAAGGTCTCTCACCCCAAGTAACGCTTAAAATGCAATTTATTAGATAATTATTGCGGAAATGTGACGAGAGGGTCAAAGGGCGATGCTATATTTCGCCAATTAGGCCTCATTTAGAATATGCTGTTATCACACGGGTTAGCATTTGAAGTTGGATTAACTGCCTAATTATATCGCGTAAAAGTGAAGTAGCTAGACTTGTAAAACATTTTTATGATATCAGAGTAGCGTACCAAGATGATTAGAGAGACTAGACTGAGACTCACTAACAAAGCGAAGATTAAATCACAGATTAAATCTCTTGAATGAATTGGAAGTCGATTTCTTTGGCGATGATGTTGGAAATTAACGATTAGCCCTACCTTATTCCGGCATGAAAGGTAAAGTCAATAAATTTCAAGAGATTAATCGTAGAAGAGATAGACTTCAGATGTAACTTTCCCCAGGAATAATAAGGGGTAATAATAGCACTATCCGACTGCGGTAAAGAGAAAAATTATTTTTTCTTTTATCTTTCCAAGAAGCTTAGTAGGTTGTTTTTATTTCCACTAGTTTTAGTGAGTGTACTTTTCGTGGCCTATAGCTTCTCTCGTAAGCGTAGAGAAGTATAGTATAGCCCAATTAGATACCGTATTTCATGTACCTGTATAATCATGATCGACATAATTTGATTATATGTAAATAGTAACCAGTGATTTAGAAAAATTCAATTTTTGATTCTGCATGGCTGGCGTGAAATCACCTCCTGTCACAAATCCTTGTGGTGGATTGCAGGGATCTATAGAAATAGATAAATATTTTCTTCAAGAATGCTGCTTGAAAATGGCTTCAGTCAGCATCTATCTGAGTTTTACTTGAATAAGAACGCCTTGAGGTCTTTTATGGCATTTTTTATGCGACATCTTTACGTCAATTTTTGCTTTCCATTTCTGCCAATTCTTGAACCGTTTTTTTCTTTCGGAAATGGTCCAAATTCTCGCAGCATTTTAAAAATTGGTGTCCAATCAGGAAGAATTAGCGTACCTACTTCTTTCACTTTTTCCCACCGTTATCTATTTCCATTGGCGCGTTCCGTGTATTCCAATTACTTCGAGGTGACCTGAATTTTGAAGGCATTTTAATAATTAAAATTTTTTACATCAGCTACAATATATGAACCATTTATTATGACAATAGATCTTCAAATGCCAATAATCTAGCAATACACTAGCACTGTCAACTGTGCATAGCTCTGAAGGTGGATGTATGGCCCTTATATACGAGTGCTCGTATGTGCTTTGATTATCAGACAAAAAGGAGGCCGTAACATTGTGTTACACAAAACACGTAAAAATATTATATGGAAGGAGTAGGAGGAATAGAAAAACATAGAGGAAACATGAACGTAAAAATCATTATGAAGCAGAACCAGTTATTGAGAAAGCGATAAATTTCTCAAAAAGAGACATTGGATAAGCGAGGGCCTTACCCAAGAAAACAATAAGGTGATATAATGTGGAGATGAAGGAAGTATATTGCAGAAAATTAAGAAATACATTAATGAAGGAGTTTTAAAAGAATAAAGTGATTGATATGGAGCAGGGAATAAAAGGAAGTTTTATACCATTCTATTAATTGACGATGATGAAATAAAATCAACTTGATGCTGATGGCGATCAGTTAGCGATAGCTACCTGGCGGTACCTATTCTTTTCCACCAACAAAGAATGGCCTGAGATGACTGTTCAAAATTTTAAGAGACCATTAGGTGTGCACGATTTCTTCGGATGGTCATTCAAAATGCAACAAAGAGTCAATCTGGGACGAGTTTTGGAGTTTAATTTACCCAATCGGACACGGCCTTCTTCTCCGGAGGTGCATGGCGCGAAATAACTTGCAAATTCGGTTCACGGCTTCGCCCACTCTCCCTCCCGCACTCGCCCCAAGGGATCCACGCGCAGCGTTAGTGGGAGGGAGAGATAGCATCAGGGGGGGGGCGCGAGGAGAACTCCCAATATTCGGCGAAGAAAACGGCAACGGAAGAGAAGGTTGCAGCTACAACAGCCCACGATGGAGTAGATACGACCTACTTTTTTACGTCGAGTGTGCCTCCGGAGTACAGCAGCAATGGTGACATGGTATGACAAGGCATACCTCGACGCCGCCACTCTCATCATGAGTGCATGAGGACCATCCCCCTGATGGTCACTCTGCTTCCTTCACGCCCTTCTTACTTCTCACTCGACGGTGAACCCGAGGAATTACTCTCGAGAAAGCAGTAAGGTTGCAAACGCTAAACATTAGAGATGGGTGGCAGGTATGGGCAGTATGGTGGTAGGTGGGCATCTTAAAATGGTTCAGAATTTTAAAAGATACCACTACTGCCGCAGAATAAAACCGGCTCACCACTTTTTATTTGCTCTCGAAGATGCATGTAATGCATACTGTATTTTTTTCCAAAATAATGGCATTAATCTAGGAATTCATGGCATTAATCCAGCTTATGGTAATTCTATCTAATAAATCGACAGCATAAATTATACCTATCCTAAATATTATTGAAACAACATGGCTGGGTCTTTTATAGCATTTCTCAGGGAAACTCTCCCAATAAAATATGGAACATTTGCTCTGAAAAACTGCCGCCTTCTAAGAAATAGCCTTTGTCCATGAAACTGATTTTCATTGTATTTTTAATTGTTACTCTTTCGTGATTTAAAGTATAAAAACGTTTATGATGACAATAATGAAGCTTTGAAAGAAATCATATGAGTAATAATAAGGCGTAGGAAATTTAAAATGAATACTTGTGCATTATTATACAAAATTCGTTTTATTTTTTTTTGGGTTGGGTAGTCCAATGCTGAAACGTAAAATGATCACTAAGAAAACTCTCGAAGAATCGAACTATTGATTATTATTTGGTAGTCTATCGTTTGAGATAGGTTTCGGCTGGTCATTGACTAAACACCACCGCAATTTTTAACCACACCAAATACGAAACACCGGACATGTCACACATGCACAGACATCTCACCCATCAATGCAAAGAATGATTTCTATCAGAATAAACAACTACCTGCGGGTAAGAGTACTGGTCTAAACTTACGAAAGATGTTAATTGAAATTAATATATGCATAGGATTTACGTACCGACGGCTGTGAGAAATGAATGCTCGGAGTAGCAGAGAAAAGGAGAACTGAAGCAATAGAGACGTGGTGCAGAAGGGATAGTGACGAGAATAATGGTGGAAATAAAATGGATAGGCAAGGCAACAAATGAAAAGAGATCTCTGTGGAGTCAGCGAAGAGATAAGTCTATGGAGGGCACAAGCAGAAGAGGGAAACTATCTTGAGCCAAGATATTTTATTGAAGACCATAATTAAAGGAAGTGGAGAGAAAAATTACGGTGGACGGCCAAGTGTGAACTAAGATAAGCGACCGGCAATAAGGACACCATTTTTTCAGATAAAGCTTAATTATATTTATTTTACAGTTTTTAACCTAGATAAATTACGAGAAACCCTTAACATCAGCGCATGTGCGAAAGATCGATAAGATTGACAGTTACAGGATATCTTGGAGAATTTTCACAAACTAATACTCGAATTAATATACCATGGTGATCTTGAGACGATTTTTTTAAATATTCTGTGCTTGAAAATACATTTGTTCGAATTTATAATTCGCGAGAAAACAACTTAAATTTGAACTTTGTCCCTTCATATTTATTAGACTGGACAATACATTTCGAAGCTACCACGTCATTTTCAAAAGACGTTGTGCAAAGAGTATACCTGAGGCACCTAAATATGACGTATTAAGGTCTAAACGCGCTGTACACTGTAATAAAAGTGTAACGAAAAAGTAAAAATCTAAGTTCTTTTTTTCGTGATGAATTATCACAAATTGGAGCCATTCACAGTATCTGAGATTATGAACTCGTCTTCCAACATATTTTTAATACGTCTCTCAGGAACCATTTACTAGGTCACTAAATTCAGTAAGTGGATATTACACCAACAACCGCAGTTTTTAACTCGAAGGTCGGTTTGGTAGTTGAAGATGGAGCTCACTCAATACTAAACCCAACGGCGTGGGAAATTCAAAATTCATTGCAATAAGGGCAGCAGTTCCTTTCCCTGTGCCGCCATTGGTTTCCCAGGAAGGTTTCTAGAGAGTCCTAAGGAATCGATCTCAGGTCTACATCTACTTAATACCCCGCAAGCCGCCGCAAGGGCGTGTGGTGGGGCATGTTAGGTCACCCGTAAAAAGAACAAAGCCACGTATAAAATCACCACATGCATGCAAAAATACACCCACAGTGGCGTATACACTCATGCAAAAATCCCTTCATCTCACTCCCATGCAAACATATTCAATACTCTATCATCCAAAAAACAATTGTACCCCAGGATGCAGTATGAAATCCATCAACGAACCAGAGTATCATGGGTATATCCACCCATCAACGCGCAAGCCAGAATACGAAAAGTAAGAAGGCAAAATTCCGCTACCACAAGGACATCAACATTAAACGCTCTCCTCCCCAAGGACACAGGTAGGGAATTTGACCCAACGCTGCAGGTAGCAGGAGGGTTTCCCCACTGAGAGGGACCAGGGATGGTAAGGCCTTCTGGTAAGAAGCCCAACGTTCTACTCACTGGACTATCACATCCCCATAAGTGCATATATACCCCGTCCAAAGTATCGTATGAAAATTGCCTGCATTAGAGATTAGTAAGATTTTCCCAGAGACGAGAGGTGATTGAGTAATACTGTAGGTCTCAGCTCTGAACCCGTATAAGAAGTCCAATTTGTTATGCCTCGTTATTTTTTCCATCCCTATTGGTCTTCCGCATTTGCATTAGATTCGCATTCCAGCCTTACTCCTTGTGGGAAACGGGAGGAGAAAGGGGAAAGGTGAAGAGTAAAATTGAGAGTGGTTCCCGTATTTATCTCTACGCAGGACGAGGAGGGGATGATAAAGCACGAGGCCGCCGGCGACTTCGCCTCCCCCTTCGCCCAGTGAGTGCTGTGGTGAGGGCAAACAAAATATAAAGCAAGCAAGAGGAAACAAGTTAACGAGAATTCTTCCGAAAATTAGAGCAAGTTCTGCCAGAAAGAAAATCCGACCCCGTCATGGGGCGGGTGTAGTAGAAGTCGTTCCTCTACATTTGGAAACGGGGGCGTCCGATGATTTGACTTTGAGGCGAGCCGAGCGGCCCATCCGTGAAATAAAAATCAAACCACGATGGATAGGTGACCCAAATATCTTTTGAATGCGTGTTTTGTGATGGAAGCCCGAGGAGTGTTCCGCACTTGGTTAAACAAGAGAGCTTCTGAATGGGTTTTCGTTATGTTCCATTCTACTCGCGTGTGGATGCCACGCTTCCTCCAGGATTTTTCTCTCGCACTATCGGTGTCAGGACGCGGATGCCCAGAAGTGCAGCACGGAATCACCCAGTTCCAAAACTATGTTGAGTATCCAATTGGCTGCAAACGACGTCATTTCCAAAGGCTTATCAAAACTATTAAGAATAGTATTTTGACAAAAAATCAGTGATATTTCTAAGACGAAGAGACAGTAAACAACACGCTGAATAACTGTTCGTTTTTTTTGCCATGGTTTCTTTAGTACACATGATTATGCTGTTAAATTTTCCTTATTTTGCATAAAAACTATCGATTTATATTTTTCAACAAAAAGTTCAAGCACATATAGATCACCATTAATTTTATCCATCGTATTTTTGAAAAAAATTGATTCAAAGTGGCAGTCTTATACTTCTATGCGCCTTATCCATACTCGGAAGAGCTGTACTACTTTTAAAAAAGAAGTATTAGTGAGCTGAACTAAGACGAAAAAGCAAAATTTCTTCATTTTACTCGTCCACAATGAATATTTAACTAATCATTTTCCTATATGCACCAAACTACATCAAATATACGAGTATTATCAAAGGATTTTCAATGAAAATGCTTAGTAAATAAACTTGCGAGTAATGAATGCTAGAATATGTTGTCTCAGGTATAACTTTATGGAATTTGCATAACATATTAAAATGAAATAATTAACGCTTGCGCGTGGAATTACTAAGTAAATTATTTCATTTCATTTAAATATGTAATGCCAGGATTATTCAGCTACACATTTCCACTAACTGAGATAAATCTAACGTTTTACTTGGACAGCTTAAAATTTGCAGTGCAGAAGCTCACATTTAGAAGATGGAAAATCAAAATACATAATCGTGCGTGTTATTTTGATTGGATGTGCACGTCAATAATACTCTTTCATGAAGCCGAAGCTATCAAATTAACACTAGGTTCATCCTATTGAACAAAGTACATCCAGGTTAGCAAATGGTTTTGTATTTTTTAGTGTATTTTAGTCATTTTTAGTGTATTGAATGTCTGGAAAATTGTGGGCAAGAAAAAAATAACAAATATTTTTAATGATTTGGAATAAAATTTGGCCAATATTAAATTATGATCGTTGAAAATAGTTCATAAACTGTTTAATTTAATTAATTTAATTTAATTAAGAAGCACTGTTTTAATTTGAACTTAATGTTTCCTTTGTAGCAGGTATGTATGCCACAGAAATTTTCTATTTAGTCTGAATTCAACGGGAGTTCCAACTCAACTGCTAAACTAAATAGCTTAACCACTCATGACTTCACAGCTTTGCAATGTTTATCCGAGGATAACTGAAAAAATGTCAAACCCAACTGAGAGAAATAGCTGAGATTTAATAATGGTTTCCGGCGTGACTTCGAACAAATTCCATTTTTTTCTTATCACTTTTTTAAAGTTGGAGAGAATACCAAAAATTCGGCCAATTTTTCTACGAGTAAACACGGGAAATAAGAAGTTTTTGAAGGATCACAATAGTGTATAATAACGAAGTACAGACCGTTTACTTGATTTGCCAATATGAGAATTATTAAGTTTCGACATCAAAACAATCTGTACCCTGGCACTCAGGAGACATTTTGACAATGAGGGCAAGGAACTTTTTCTCTCTCGGAAGTGATTTTTATGTCCAGATATATTGGCGGGCCACACGCACCAAAAAAGCTCACCACAGTTGAAAATAAATTGATGCGCTCTGAAACTAAAGCGATATCATACAAAAACTCGGCGAACCAGAATACAACCCTTCTAGATACCAACTCCTGAGTTGATATTTAACAGATTGCGTGCCGCTTCCAGAATGAAACGCGACCGTTACCGTTCCAACACTTTTAAATCACGCAAGGGAAAGATCTTTCGGAAAGATCCCGAAGTGAGCCTGTGCTCGGATGCGAGAGTGCAGAAAAACCATGGAATTGCGGTCCGATGCACTAGTGATTCAACACGCTCGAAGTACTGTAATTGAGTATCTCCTCATATTTTTATCTTTTGGATTATATCCTATATCCTATACAATGTAATTTCACTCCTTAAACTACAGCCATCTTCTTTTCATTTGACGTCTCAGAGTGTTAGGGATACGACTAAAATTAATGCACCTATGCTTAATTATTAATGGTAAGATTAAAAGATTACGCAATAACAGACGGGTTTTTGGACCCTCAGAAATAAGCAATATTCATCCACAAATTCCGTCAAAATTGCTAGAGAATCAAAAAGCAAATATTTATTACGTAAGGAGAGTTTAATATGCCCAATTATTTAATTTGCACGCTCGTGCCTACTCCGTATTTTGCTCTTATTTCTCTTCATTAAACGACCAGAATAATGAAAATACTTCATGTTTTTACGCAATACGAAATAAGCTATTTAATTTTTTTCGATTTAATTATGAGCTCCTCTTCTTGTTGGGCGGAAAAATAAGTACATGAATGTAACAGACACAACAATAGAACATGTATTACAGTATCATAGGATCCTTGGTACATTGTTCAAATGTATACACCGAGTTTTTTTGTACATTGAGATTAGTTTTAAACCGTATCGACATTGAAGTGGGTCTTTTGGTCAAACAGGTTACTACTTATTATTTGCCTATGTGCCTACTTATATTGCAGAAATAAGTTACAGTAAATATAATGACAAATATTAAGAGATTGAAAAATTTTCATTTTACTTTGGTAAGGCCACCTTTAGAATGGGATTTCCATTTTTTTTGTGGCTTGTATATGGAGAAAGTATTAATTTTGCTATAATTTAGTGAAAAAACGCTACGAAGAAAGAATAACTCCATTGCAAGAAAAAATAGAACGAGTGTTCTCACAAACATGAAGCAAGATACAGACAACGTATGCAAGCAAGATGTAGACTACGTGGGGAGTTTTTGACTAGTATTCTACGTAAAAATATAGAACATTTGACATTCTCCCGAGCTGAGAGATGACCAAAAATAGGTGCCACCAAAATCCTATATCTAATCTATTTTGTGGATTAATGCTGAAATTAACTTCAAAGTCCCTTCATGTTCTCCCAGAACCATATAATAAAATAAAGACATGCTGCTTTGAGAGAAAAATTCACAAATGTTAGGGTCGCCGCGTGGACGTTGGAGATTTTATCTGAATAAACTGGGCTCGTTCCAGTTACCAGAGACTTAAAACAAAACTTGACCAATTGAATGAGTTTCGTACGACGAATTATTTTCTTTAATCCGCTTTACTAAATTTGATGTGCGCTCTAATAGTCACAAAACGATGAATTGCACTTAATGAAAGTATGCACCAAATGGAAATGGACGGGAAAATGAAATGATTTACTAGGATTGCCTTAGCGGTGAGATTATTGAAATGATTACCGTCACTTATAGCTTGAAGGGGAATGTTTTACCAGCTCTACTAATTACGGTATTATTATCTTTCGATTTTTATTTGACATAAATACCCACTACAAAGGTGTGCGGCAGGGGGTGCAAGCACCAAGTAGGAAGGGTAGGTTTTAGGCAGGATATGGGAAAGGAAGGAGAAAAGGAAAAATATTTACCAAAAATCTGTCAAATAACGTACAAATTTCTCTACATGCTCTGTTCGAAAAATGGGTTAACTCACCTAATCAATTAGTTGATTGTTAAACGCAAAGAGGGAATAAAAAAGTACCAAAACCATTTTTACGGCAGGTCTCCAACATAACAACACAGGTCATGCAGAATTGCAAAGTAAGAGGGGGATATTCTGCCATTACAACTCATAGTATCCACCCTTAATGTCACAGGTAGGGAATGTGACACACTGCTGTGGGCTTCAGGCGGTCCCCCCCCACCCACAGAGAGAGACGAGGGTTGGAAGGATGAGATACAATGGATGAATAATCAAATGACATTCTAAAACAATCTAAATTGTTAAATCGTTACCGATCGTTAAATAGATACCTATTGATCAGAGATCCCAAGAGCCAAATTTCCTTTCATTTCCTTTCATAATTATGATTTCTCGTCGTCCCTTGCATGCCCGTTTCCTGTACGATACACCCCGTTATTCCTGATGCTGAGGTGTAGAGCTGAATGTGGACGTTCGGAAAGGAACCTGCGAATAATGTGCAGTTCCGCATCTTGTTATTCATATTTTTCCACACGTCAACCCAGCACATAAAATGATGTCCATACAATACACAAAACGTCATGAACATCGCCTGGATGGTTTATGAAGAGCTAAGAAGGCCCGCCTAATCCGAATTTGAATGCTTTTGTTGGAACGTCTAGGTAAAATGGTAAGGATTCACCGGAAAGACGCAGTTTTACTTCACTTTGGAAATGAATGTAAAAGAATTTCAAATAATAACTGGAATGCTCACTACGTCGAAATAATAATTGATAAGAAAAATATTTCAAATTTAGCGATTTTCTTTCAAGATCTTGACATTAGTACTAAGTAAACAAAAAATGATAAAGCGTCTCTTTAAAACGCTGAAAAAATTCATTCCTCACCCAGCAACCACATGCATCGCATAATTAATGATTTTCCTAAAATCATGTTATCTGATAGTTCCTTGCAGAAGATAAAAACATTTTTACTTAGAGGAAATTAAAAAAATGCGGTTATCTCATAGACATATCAACTTTAATTAGACAAATTATTCAAAATTATAATAAACATCCATATTCAGAACATGAGACCTTTCCTTACATTGTTAGAGCGTTGACATATTTTGACGGATAATTATTGCTACTTCTTCTTCTAAGTTATAGGTAAATGGATAACGAGAAAATTGTACTTTTATTTTGGCATGACGATATAAGAAACTACCCTTCTCCATTTTGAAAACTCATTGAGTTGATTTTGAATTTTTACCAATATTTCTTATGGAAACCAAAAAACAGTATAGTATTGTAGGAAAAAAAATTATTCATCCATTCTCTTACGTGCGTAACAATCTTTTTAAAGTTTTAGGTACTCTGGTGAGTTTTTTATATTCTAATCCACGTGAAATACCAATTACCTTTGGTAAATGAATCTGATATCTGCTTCTGTGTCGGCAAAACAAATCTCAAGAGTCATTCAAGATAAATATGGAGAAACACGTTATTGAATTGATTTTAATTCCATTAAATCTTTTATGAATAAATACATTAAAATATCTTTAATTTCAGAGAAATAAATCTCACGCAAGGATGAGAATACAGGAATCTCTCGGAAATTTAATAAATAGCGAAATCTTGAAAAGAAACTATCTAGGGATGGTATTTGAAGCAAGATAATAAGAGTAGATTGGAGGCTTTTGAAATTTGGATGTGGAGAAGAAGTGTGTTGAAAAGGGCAGAAAGGAAAACAAACGAGAAAGTGCTAAGGCATGATAAGGGAGGAGAGAGGATTGTTGAGAGAAATCAAAAGGTGGCAGGAAAGGTGGATTCAAAGCGTATTGATTGTCAATGGGATGTTGAAGACTGTGATGGTCTAATAAAACACAGTTGATTGTAGCGCCGAGTTTCAGGTTGTGATTTGCTGGGTGAGACAAGAGAACTGTCGCTGTACCGTTTGGTAGCTTGTGTCCATCCAAAACTTACCTTAATCAGTAGATTACCAATAATAATAATGCCACTATTAATACTGCCTTATTATGGTTTTCCTAGCATCCAAGGACTCTAAAATATATATTTTTAAAACGAACTTGTTAAATTAATAAAAATAATGTCCCCAAACATTTATTCTGCAATGAAAAGAGAGACTTATAACAAAAAACTTAAATGAAGCCATTATTTTTCAATCAAATTAACGCATGAATTATAATCTTTAAAGGTAAATGACATGGCTGAATTACTCTTTTCAGTAATATTTTAATTCAATCAAAGCACACTAACAATCGTAATTTGAATGGAAGTTTATTAAGTTCGAGTAATTGCGTGTGATAAGTGCTCTGTACCGTGACAGCACATCTACGTACTATCCATTTCAAAACTTTCTTTCACTGTGCTGAAAAATGGTAGTTGTTGGAATGATTTATTCAACTCGTACGTATGTCTTCTCTCGTGTTTTCTCGGACTGCCCTTCTCTCATAAAGCTGAAAATAATGCATAAACCAGAATTCAAAACCATCCTCTTGCGATACAGTTCAGTAAAATAGAAAAAAATGTGGAGAACTCTGATTACAGAGGTTCTATTGTGTGAGGAGGGACCCTGCCTCCAGTGTTCCACGCCTAACAATGGACTAGGCCCGACTCTCGACCGGCAAATTCGCTCTAGGCCATCTTGCATCTCATAACATGGTGGGCACAGCATTTCACCGTTACCCAAGTGTGTGGGAAGAGTATAGCCATCGTGCCTCCTGGCACATTTTCCTTAAGGTAAGAGTAGGGTAAGCGTTCCGAATTTATTTTTTCTCTTTCGTATCATTTACAACTGAAGAAACAGGTAGCAATGATTTATGATACAGCAATTTATCCCAACGACAATAGGAGGTGGGTTTCTCAACAAATTACAATGAGTGAGCACAAATGGTGCGGCGAGAGGATGGACCTAAGCGATGTCAGTTAGCACAAATTCTCCGTCCGCCTCGACCTCTGACGAATGAATTGTTAGTTCTTTTAAGTTCACGTTTCATTTTGAAGAATTAGTCGCTAAAGAATTATCGGCGTCAAGTTTGGACAGTATCGTATCTAAAACGTAAAAATAATTAATGATGTTCCGGTGTTGTGATACCTTCCAGGTTAGGTCTCGCGAGTCCTGCTTCGACCTGATCCAAATATAGGGAAAAATTATCGGTGTTGGGCATTTCGGTTAATTGGGTACTGTAGGTGTCCTTGCTCGCAAAAATCTCGAAAATGGCTTGATACGGAAAAGATACTGAGCACTTAGCAGTGCGCTCCATTTCAGGTCGATAAATATTACCAAGACGGTAATGACTTGGGGGAGGGAGGATTGAGGGCTGACGTACTTCTCAATTTCTCTCCTTATCTTATTAGTTTGTCTTAAAACCAATTATTCTCCTTCAATACTTGACTCATTTCCTACTAAAATACCTGAAATTTCACCATTTGAATTTTTTTTAGCCGGTTAAAATTTGAAAAATTAATTTGCTGGGAAAACGGACGTAAAATTAACAATTGAAGCACATCAAGGAGTCAAAACGCGTCTCCCTCTACACCATTAAAATTAGACCCCATGATACACCCTATCGAGAAGGATAATTTCAAACTGGAGTACCAAACTACATTGCCTCCACCAAACCAGAACCTAATCAATTCTTCTTGAGCAAACAAAGTAGTCATAAAAAATCTGATATTTACAAACCGGAGTGCAATAAGATTATAGTCAAATATTACATTAGAACAAATAAATTGTGAGATTATAAATTTAATCAAAGGATAATTTCTCCTAGATTACTTCTTCTCTTTTGTAAACCCTCAATTGGGAGATCTGATCCGTCCAACATTCAATTATCAACGGTCACTGTAGTAGTTTAGTGGTCTCTCCGAATTGAACGAAAGGCATTAATGCTTGACACTGTGGAGAAATGTATTTGAATCCTCAATCACGAGAGCTATTCTAACCTTGCCAGCGAAAATCTGTTTCCCTCCAATCATCCTCATAAAGTATCCAATTGCGCACACATCCAACACCACATCTCCTCCACGGGATTCCTCTTATATCGCTCATCCCATACTCCCTCGTCCTACCAGAAAATTTTGCGTCATCGTTGAATTTTCCCTCTTTCACCCACCCTTGAACTCCTTATACTCCTCCATCCCCTCTCGGGTCCCTAACACGCTACTTATACACTCGTATAAGGCCTTTTTTATTTTTAAAACCAATGTGTCTTTTGCACCTGGATGTGACGTAACACACTAAATCTGTTGTTCAAACAATAAAGGTGACTTCAGGATTTTACAGATTTCATTTCATTTTATCCCCAAAGTGTGTTGTTATGCCCAAGGAGGTGAAGTCCGTCGACTCCACGAGTGGCTGGGGTTTCACATTCGGCATAGTTTGTGTGACATCACTACATAAAACGCATGTGGCTTAAACCTTGGAGGGCGGATTTCTTTTATGTTAATGTAGCCTACTTAAAAACCACTAAGTCTCAAATGTTATTGTTTGTTACCTTTCTGCTGCCAATATACAAACGGTCACGATTCAAACATTTCCTATATTTTCTGAAGGTTTCCAAACTGTCGTTGATGATAAATTTATTCCATTTATTTATTCCAATCGGTAATCCAAAGTTGGAGGTATATTATTCGTCCGTCATAGAGTACCGACTTGAGCGCATTGCTCCGCTTAAATGAAACCGCTGGAAGTCACGCCTCGGGACACATCCACAAACCTCACCCTTGTCTGTGTGAGGGGGAATTTGGGGACTATTTGACTGGCTCAAACAAATACTCAATGGCATGACTAAATTAAACAATCAGATCCAGCGTTCAATGCTACTTGATGAAGAGATGTTTCCCACGTCTTCTTTGCCATGATTAAAGAAGATTAAAATTATTTCCTCAGCTGTCGAAAAAGCACATTACAAAATTTAGAGAGATAGCTACCATGTTCATTTAACATTTTAATACTCCTTTTTTTATTGAAATTTTTAACAAGCATTATTTAAAAAAAAACTTATTAAAATGTTTGAAATAAATAATAAATAATGAGAAAGGAAGAGCAAAAGAATCAATAAATTGGAAATTAAATTAAATTATTCAGTAACTGAAGCTTCCAAAGCGATTCATTTCCTGAATTGAAACATAATCAAGAAATAGTACTTGCACAGTACTAGTGATTGCTGGAATATGTTGAACCTTATTGAGCCAAGTTATGAAAAAATAATATAGCTAGATTTTTTCTCAAACGTTATTTTCACGCCTACGCAGACGTTTTTCCGCTAGTCTATGGTACATGAAGTCACGATTCCAAGTCTAATAACAGTTGAACTTCAGAGAAGACGTTGGGTTCAACACAAATATTCCCCCCCCCCAGAATTTCACGAAGTAAGACCTTGTTATCTGAACAAAACTTAACCATAATAAACATTCGAGCATGTATTCATATCGGCATCAAAACTAGGATTTTCTTTGTGGAGAATCGTACATTTAAGTTTCTATGCTCATCTCTACTGATATGCTTCACGAGTAATTTTACGGAGTTTTGGACGGTGAGGGACTTCACAGCTAACGCCTGCCCCCCACGGTGAGCCATTTACAGTATCTTACAAAACAACTTAAATTCGCACCATCCTTTCTTAATTTAAGTTAAACCTCTATTTGATAGGTTATGGGAAAAATAAACTCAAAATAATGATTAATTTTTCGACCCTAAACCCCATTGGGGTGAATTATCTAAAAGACTTAAAAATGGATAATTGGTAAAATCGACAGGAGGTAATCAAGAACATAACATAATAGGCATTTAATTTTGTCGCCACTTTATCCGGTAACTTCGGAAAATAACTTCTCAAACGTTTTGGGAATTTCTTCGTTCCTTCACGACCTGAAATCATACCTTGACCTCAACCCTCCTCTAGAACACCATAAACTGTAAAAAAAAAACTCAAGTTCCCGTTACGTCATATTTGGAAATTCTAGACAACGAATAAAATGTTAAAATTCAAAGATAAAGCTATAGCTAATTCATTGAGATACCATTTGTAGACAGCTTATTATGTTGACTTTTCTCTTCCAGACGAATTTAGATTCATACATTTAATAGATTAGATTGGATTGTAAATAGAAAACCCTTTGTTGGAATTCTGGAGCATATTTAGAAACGTTTTGGAATTATGGTCAAGTCAAGAAACTCCCCGGGAAAAATGGGTGAGTTCGACTCTAGTTGCTCATAGTTTCATGCTATATCTACATAAGATTAAGTAATCCCCATTTTCGTATTATACTTACACGAATACATACACACGTACGAATTCAAAAAGTACCGTCATAAAACCACTAAAAGTAGACGGTTAAAATATAAAGCCATCATTTAAACCTACGTGATGTCCATAACTCAAGACGCTGTCGAAGTAAGTCTTAAACTCGATATAAAAATAACCCATAACTTATACATAACTAATGGAATTAGGGTTTCATTTGTGGAATCGTTCATTCTTATAGAGGTAAAACTCTAACCTAACCCGAAAAATTAGCACGAACTGTTTTTTCCTGAATTTTTAGTTGAAGGACTCTTTTCAGTACGAAAGAGGATTTTTACCTGGCCATGCACAACCATGGTAAATTTACATGTTAACCAAAAGGTCTTCAAGATCAAAATATTGGAAAATTTTAATAGAGCCGCAATATAATAGTGAGCCATGCTAAAAATAACTGCGCCGATACATATAAATGACGAATTATCACGCACGTAGCCACCAAATCAAATAAACATTTCTCCGGATTTCAAAAAAATTACATTTATATTTCTGAAACATAGAAAAAAAATTACACCGCATTTTTTTGGCAAAAATTATAAGGAAAATGTACTTTTGCTGACTATAATTTGTACATAAACTACTTCCAAAGTGATTTCGTCAATGAGTAACACACTACGCACGCCGTGCGGACAGGGTACTTCCTCTTTGTGAACATAAATTCTAATTAAACCTATAGCAAGTAAAATGGAAAGGAAGATTGAAATTTGCTTTTAAAAGATGAAATAAATGTTATACATTTGTCTTTTCAAATGAATTTCAGGTCACATGATTAGGTTTCAGATTCATCCCATTGTATTTAACATCTGATTTAATTTTGACAGTTTTCCTAACCTAATTCCAGAAGAATATGATAATCGTTCTCCTCTAGTTTCATTCAAACTAAAAACCCTCTCAAAAAATAACATTTTAAAAAGTATGACTGAGTAACTTTAACGTCAGCGTAGACTCGTGCTAGCGAAGTGGTCAATGGATCGAAGCCGCAGATGTCATAAACATCTCGAACCATCACGCAAACCAAATAAATTAGACACCAGTCAGTTAATTTTCTCTCACCTTCCAATATGATCTATTTAAACCTTCGGAGGGCACTTGTTATTTAAGCAATATTCCTTCAATAGTTAGATATAATGGCTGTATTGTAGAACAATCCTCTTTTCTCATACCCAAAGTTGCACAAATATGCTGCCGATAAATAAGCGTAAGGTTCGATCAATCTTAGAAATGCGACGTCATTGAAAGACATTCTTTTAGGACGGCCTTACCTCATGGTATGTTAAAAGCGCCCCTTTCCCTCCGAAGGGTCAAAAGTATGAATGTTGGCATCTGATAAAAAAAACATCATTACAAAGGTATGCAGTGGGACGGGCACACCATATTTCGGAGATCAGTGCCCAACAGTCCTAAACCACGTTGCGAAACCCACATAATTATCTCATACGCAAAGGCATTCCCGTTTCTTAACGATGTAGTCCTTCCAAAATCAATGCAGCAATTAAAAAAACGCTGTCCTTAGGAATCTCCAGTGTTCATCGCTTGGTCTTGGGATGGAAAAGATATCAAAGACTTGCAATCTTTAAAAATGTGAGTCAACGTAATTTACACTGCCCGAATTGGGCATCAACGCATCATTACGTATGACCTAAAGGAATGTCATGGTCTAAGAAACAAAGGAATTTTTGTGGAGGAGACATGGTTCGAATAGGAACTCGAGCAATCAGGAAAGACGAAAAACTCCGACGAAGAAATTATGAGTAAACCCGGCGTAACAAGGGAGGGACACGACACCTTGAGAAAAATCGTCCTCAGAACTGACGATGCAAAGTTTACGTTTCACCAGGTAGGCATTCCTCCGAATTTTTCGACCTAACTCGAGAGGACGTAATCACAAAAAAAAACAAAGAAAGGAATCCCTTACGTTCATCCACCGAAACGAAAATATGAATTTCTCTAAGACTAATTTTTGCCACGGAGGAATTCGTAGAAAAGCCAGTAAGAATGGTTCCAAGGACTCCGCTTCACTTCGGTGAAAACGAGGGACAGGAAAAAAAATCACAAAATAAAATGAAATGAAAGGAAAAAGGATAAAAAAAACTGCGGACGCTCGCGCACCCGAGCGCTTCACTCAGGTCTCCTTCGTCGCGACAAAGGGCCCCCTACCTCCATCCCTGCTACACGAAAGGTAATGACTCCTCTCCCTCCTCCGCGCCCGAGAGAAAGAAAAAGCCGAAATTGCACCTTCGCGAGCGGGCGCGGGGGATCGATTGGATGTTCCCTCGAGAATTGCGGCCGTCGTTGCACAACGCACTTGGGGAGGGGGTGGCGGCGGACGGTAGGACGAGGGGCGTGGGGAGAGAACGACAACAACAAAAAAAAAATATAACGCGATTGCGTCGAATTACGCCGAAGGTCTTTTTTCCTTTCCTCCCCTCCCCCCTTTCACCCTTCCCGAAAAAACACTCTCCCCCTCGTTTTACGCGGGCGCGCCACGCCGTTTTCGAACGAGAGCCTCCCGCACAATGGAGGAAGTGGACGACGGGCAACGTTTCCACCTTCGGAGGCGACTGTTGCGACCTGCTGCGTCGCTTAGAGCCGGGAAGGTAGGGTTGGGGTAAAATTAGAAAGGGGGGGGGTTTGAGGAACACGAGAGGGAAGGGGGAACGTGGACTTGGGGTGGGGTCGCAGGAGGGGGTGATGAGAAGGCCCGGTTGGGTGGGGGGAAAGTGCAAGGGGAGGGGAAATAGCGAAGGAGGTCATCAACAAATTAAGGCTCTCTCGAATAAAAATCCCAAGGCCGTCCATGTAGAAAGTTTTCGGGCCCTCACGTCGATGGAAAAGATTGCCGGCGAGGTAAAGAAAAGGCAGATAATCAACGTAAAGCCCGAAATGCCGAATAATCGAGGAACCACTCATGGGCCCACACCAATGGCGTCTCTGAAAAACAATCACGTGGAGAGGTAATTCACCTCTTGAGGATTTCGTCCAAAGCACGCCTCATTTTTGCGTGAAATACTTCACTCCGAGCCATTCAAAAGGCTAAGCAATACGCGGTCACAGTGGTCGTGAGTCATGTTGCATCAAAATACAACGGGAGATTTATTTTCATGAGCCCAGGGGGAATTATTCTTCAAGCAAGCACGCTTAAAATGCTTTCAGACACCAAAATGTGCAAGACCTCATTGAGAGGTAACGTTGTGAGGATTATCAATATAGCCGCAGTGCAGGAAACGCTAATTTCTACGTGGTTTCCCAATGAAAAGCATACTTAAGATATGATCTGGTTGTAATTATGTTGCCCCAGTTAGAATTAATTGCGCATCCGATTAGAAGAATCACTCGATTAGAACTAAAGAAGTTGTTTTATCAGAATAATCGAGTTACACAAATGCTTTAGAAAACTTTCCAAATGTGTGGCAATGTTACTCCAAGGACAACGAAAAGCTATCTGCATTACGAGCTCGTAAAGCAAAAATAACAAAAATTTGGCAAATCCTTTCGATTTTAAACATTTAGTAACCAGTTATTTACACAGCAGTTTTCCATGTGACTTAACACGAATTATTCGTTTATAAAGACGAATGTGCGAAGTAGTTGACACATTTTCAGGATTCTTATTCTTTATTTTTCTGCAGATGGAATTCTTCTAATATGTCCTCTTTATAAATGCAAACAATTGCAGGATCAACTAGTTCTAAACTAGCTCGATTTCAAATTTAATTGACATACAGATTCGGTGTTTTCCAAAGCTGGACAACGAAAGGGAGGAGGGAAATGAATGTGTTTCGTGAAAGAAAAAATATACGTGTATTCTTTTACTCCTAATGCCATTTCTCAAGAGAAGATATTAAATCCTCAATGACTGAATAACTCTTACCTTTTCTCTCTTCACAAGTGTACCATAGCTTAAGCTGCAAGCATTGCTGAATGCCTTAGAAAGTCAATGATATAGTTATGGGATAAAAATAATTGCAAACAAAACGAAATTATGCGTTTTTCGGAAAAGAGAATAGCTTAATTAAATATTAAAATAGGAGCTCCTTAAATAGACCGAGTAGGACATTTTACCTTTCTGGGAAGTGTTCTGGACCAATGTGGTCAAAGCAGCATGGGTATAAGATGAATAATTGCATTAAGCAAATAAGCTTTCACAAGGAGGCAAGATTCGATGAGAGAGACGCTGAGTATGTATGACAAGAAACGGTTCGTCCAAATTTTAATTAGGAGTGTGGCTTTGTATGGCGCAGAAACACGTTCATCGAAACAGGATTATAGGAATAGATTGTAGGCTTTTGAAATGTGGGTGTGGAGAAGGATGGGAAAGGTGAAATGGACAGTAAGGAAAACAAACGAGGAGGTGCATAGTGGGCGAGGAGAGAGAGGATTATTGGAAGAAATCCAAAGGAGGCAGGAAAAACGGATGCAGAATATTTTGGTTGCTGATGGAATGTTGAATACTGTGATAGAGAGAAGAACGCTAGGGAATCGAGGAAGGGATAGACAAAGAATTGATATGTTGGAACTTAGGAAGGCTGGAAGTTTGTAAAATTAAAGAAGGGTGGCGTTGGATGTCAGGTTGTGTTCTGTTTGGAGAGGCGAAAAAATGGTTGTTTTTACTATGGCGTAATTTGTGTCCATCCAAAACCTACTTTTACTGGTGTAATATCCTTAACACTCGTAGTAAATACGTGCATAGGAATCATTCAACCAAGTGTAAATATGTGTTTTTTTTTTAAATACTGCTATTGGAAAAGTAAAATATGCACTTTATTTCCAAATTTTAATCAATGGAACTTAACAATGCGATCTATTAACATCTACAATTGAGCTGTAATAACGTTTTTATGAAGGGTAAAAGTAATTTGTTACATTTCATTTTATCTGTCATTAGAATAATTTTGTTTACAATGATGAAAGGCATTTGAGCACTAGCAGTATTATTTTGGTTTACAAATTGAGCCACCGTGCATTTCTTTATTATCCCTTTGAAATTAAATGCACCAGTAAACCATTGTTTCAACCAAATGAAAAGCAAAATGCAAAAAAAATATTTTTGATTCTTCGGTCGGTGTCTTTTCATATCTTATTGATAAAAAATATACTCTCTGTCTTCCGGGAGTGTAGTAATTGGGAAGGAAAATTTGAGGGTCCATGGGACGTTATCGTTGAAAACGCGAGTACAGATTTATGGACCGGGCCCGCTGGGACTCCTAAACTGCTTCCTTACGCTATTTAAATGTTTCATTGAGAAAACAAGTTGCACAATTGGGTTTTTCATGCTTCGTGACAAGGAAACGAAGAGAAAACCTTTTTCGGAATTGACGCCAAGCCAAAGGAAGGAAATTATCTTCACATTAGAGGAAAACTGTCGCTAGGTTTCATCTTTCATTACTGCGCGTAAGAAGCTACGATGAAAATGCCTTCATAATATTAGCATTCGCCGTTACTTGTACCATTCATCCGCTGATACAATACCGGGTGTCCGCGAATGCTATGTATTGAAATGGAGCAACACGAAAGCTTACCCTTTCCAATTCGAATTATAATTAAAAAAAAGGATCCCCACCGCAGTAACAAGATCAAAAACTGGGATTGATAAGCGACAAATGGGCCGAGCGAATATCTAATCTCTCAATTAATCCTTTCACGCTAATTAAATACAACAAATTCAGGGTAGGGAATCCATTTTATTGTTCTGTTTCCTGCCATTTAATTTCCTCGGGACACTAATACTTGACACGGCATGATAGCACACCAATTGAATTATCACCCAGGAAATCTCAATCACAACCACACCATACGCTGGTTTTAACAGATGAAGGTAGTACACACTTTATACTTAGTAGTCCTATGAGGTGTTTACCACACAAGTCAATGGGTTAGCGTTCCTAAATGTATTGCCATGTTTTAATGCAAAAAAAGCATATTTGGATTATACAAAGCACTTATAGGCGTTCTTTTTCACTTTTTCCCATCCCTTATTTCCGTATTTCTTTCATTCGCTTACTGTGAGCTGCTTCTGCCTCTGCAGATAATGTTGTCCCGATCTTTTTCTTCAGTTTTTCGTCGAAAAAATTCAAAGTCCAAACCAATGCCAAAAGTCTCTGATGGAAGATATCGTAAAAAATCTTCGTTAGCCCTTGTGTTTTCTGAAGAAGTGAGTTTACAGAATCCAATTAAAATCAACAGTTTTTTTTTATCCACGCATAATAAAATAGCAAGCAAAGTTCGCTATATTTCTACACAGGTGGAGTATCATTCTACTTCTAGAAAGAAACAAATAGAAAAACTACCAGATCAATTTCTGACGCTCTCATCAACGCCCACCATTATTCTAATCAAATTGATTTGTACGTTAAGAACTTGAATATCTACCCTGGGTCTCTTTGACAGTGAAAATGGTATATATGGTATGTATGTACAACCTGCTAACAAACTTCAACTTTTACGGTTTTAAATATGGACTCTATCACCCTATACCTACATTTAAGAACGATCAAATTTCAAAACTATTTTTTTCCCTTAACCTATGTTTCTTCTTAAAATAATCACACATATTTGAATATTCTATGTGCGTCAGTCTAGTGAGTTGAGCATTCAATTAATGGTCCCGGGTTTATATCCGGGAGGTGCCTTTTTAGATCCTCCAAGCTTCGTGTGCAATGTGTTATTTATAAGATGGTTCATACTAATCCACATCCACCACAGGGAAAGGAACTGCCCCTCCACCACTACCCTACAGGCGTTAACTTGACAAACGCTTTACCTCAGTTCCCACCATCTGGTCAAACAGATCAACCTTGAGGGTTATCTATTTTAGTGGTGGTAGTGGATTAGAATATTCAGAGGCCGACGGGCGTGCCAAATAAAAAAAAACAATAATAAATTCTAAGGTAGCATTATCTCTTTCTGCATTTTTCAAGCGAAACTTCGGACCCATAATTTTCTATGGCGCCTAAAACCACCACGATGGGAGTTCAGAGACACGAGAAGAGGGGAGAAGTCATCGTCGCGGTTGGATGCGCAAGGAGGGACTTGACTCTTAGTGGGGATTGCCATCAGTCCACCTCTTTTTGCACCCTTCTTCCACTCCTCTAATGACCGTGCCATCCTACTGTTCACCTTTATACCACCCTCCCATCACCCTCCCACCCTTGCCCTTATCTCCATCCCGGCACATCCATCAACACACTCCCCACCCACTCCTCACACTCACCTGTGCTCACGTTGGTACGAAATAAAACTATGGAACTCAGGTGAGCACCTTAAGAGGCAAAAAATTCACATGCCCACCAGAAGCTGCGCCACATTAAACAGGCGATGCGTCTAAACACGGAATCTGTCGTTAAAAAATACTCACCTGCCCTCGTGGTTTTGGAGCAAGCGAATATAACTATTAGGATTAAAATTAGAATATTTTCACCCACGCGGACAAAATGTTTTTATGCAAAAGCTGTTCTCTTTCCACACAAGTTATCATCAAAACTTTGAGAAGTTATAGACTAATTTCAAGAAACTGCGGGAGATGCCGCAACAGTAACTTTAACTGAGTCATCCGCTACGTGTGCATTACAATGCAACAAATTTGTTGCATCGTAAGTTATAGGCTGTAAATCGAAGGGATAATGTTGTTCAAATTACCTTTGATAGTTAACGATAGCCTTATTTTACTAATAATTTGCATTCCTGTGAAAGGTTTAATATTAGAGTTGTTGATCATTTAAGTATACTACGAGATATCAAGAAATATGACGAAAACCACATGAGTAAAATTTAATGTGTTTCTGCAGATTTTACTCTACTTATTAAAAATCACGATCAGATCAAGAGTTGAAGAAGGTAATAAATGATCATTGGCACAAACAAAGTACATATTATGCATATTGGTTATTCTGTTTTATAGATTGATTATTAGCAATCGAATAAATGACATAAGAGTTTTTAGATCGCCTCAAGTAATCTCCATTCATCATGAAATAATCCATGATAGATATATGGTGTCAGTTCAAGCATTGAATCGTTTCAAAAGAATGGATACATCTACTTGTCCTTTCGCCTGTGCAGTGAAATAATCTGACTTCATCGTAATTTCGCAGAGCGAATTTGCAGGAAACGCCAATTTATTTCACATATTCAGCTTATAAAACAATTTTAAAAGAATGCGAACATCTCGTGTATTGGTTTGAAAATAACTCAGCGCTCGAGTCCTCCAAGGACAAGCTTTTTTCAATGACGTCGACTTTCTACCGGGGGTGACTTGAATGAGAAGTCCGAACATGGCGCCTGTGTATGAATAAAATTTAATAAGAACCTACGTTTGGATTTCGAATACGCTACATACTGAAAAAAAATTCGAAGGAAAAGTATGCTCTGTGGTTTCCTCTTTCAGAGTCCAAAACACGCTAATATGGTGCCGCGTAACGTGTGATTAAGTTCAAGTTACCTTCAAAGGCAAGAATCCACCATAATTGGGACATTTTTTCCTAAAGAATGCCAACGAAAAAAATTCCTGTACTTGACCTCAATGTTTATAAGAATAGAGGGGAAGTTCTGGAATGGTAAGGTTTTTAACGTTACCGATGGTCATATAGTAGGATTTGTCCGAAGAAATTTGATTTTTCAGTTTCCGATGCTCGAACCCGAAATTAAAATATGAATTCACAATTGCCAGCGGCTCTTCACTTTCACGACCAGTAACGATGAGCGCATGGCATGCGATGAGCGTGCCTTTGAGGTGTATTACGTGCACATTTCACCCTTCCTCAATTATTCCGTCATTGTGTAGTCGTTTTAGGTTTTACTCTAGGCATAGTAAGGGTCAACTCTTAAGAGAAGGGCCGTCTTAATTAGCTGATCCTTCTGATCATCTTAGTAATTTTCACTCTTGGACACTTTAGGCCGAAAAAACTTACCGCCCGCTGCGTCCCGCGGTGACGGTAGAAGACCATGCATGTGTGGCCGTAGGGATTCGTCGTAGACTATATTTGCACGTCTACGCGAATGTTTTACACATAATAGCAGTTTTAGGGGATGCGACCGACAGCTGAGGTCAATTACGCCGTTAGGGGTTAACAGGAAAGGATGAAGGGTGGAGAGAAACCCGGCGTCGGCATTAGCGTACTAATAACGAAAGGCGCCAAACGGTCCACAGGTCAACGTCCCATCCGACGGACGGCGTACTCACTCAAAGTACTCTCCGCAAAGCACCTCAAGTAGGGATACCTCTGAAAAATATCTGTCGCCTCCGGGATATTTTCCTCTGGGTGGGAAGCCAGTACGTTAGTCACCGCACCATCCCGATCCGTGTTTTACTCGTGTACATATTTTCTGCATTGTGTTAACAATATTCAAAGTGGTCATCTAAATAAACACCCAATGCATATTTATAATTTATTCTGGAAGAACTAAACGAAAGATGTTTTTAACATTTCGATTGATAAACTGGTTGAGGTTGATTGCTCTTAATTATGCCTCCGCGGCACTTAAAATTAAGTGAGCAGGAATGTGGTTTTACTCACATTAAAGATAGGAGAGGAAACCCCTTTACGTAAAAATATGATGAACTATCCAAAAAATACATAAGTGGCATTTTTGTAACTTTTCCTTTGTAATTAATTTGTTTACACTGTCACAGCTTATCACCTCTACCTGAATACCCACTCATCTCTCAATCACAAACCAAATCCTCAGCACCTTTATTATTTTACCGCTCGGTGACGACTGTTTTTGTGTGGCTAGAATTGTTCCGCCAACCTTCTGTCTTGGAGAGATTTTATTGACACCGCCAAGTATCAAACGTAATTCCCTGACACAATGGAAAGACAAAATTTTCCGTGTGGTTTACAAAGATCACTTATTGTACGTACTTAACGTTATCTAGTGAATTTTACATGTAATTATAGACAATATCATTTTACGCGAGGGGGTAAACAATTGATAGTCACACATAAAACGAAACAACTCCAAAAGCATGCTCTAAAAATCAGGGAAGAGTCTAGCATGGGCAGACTCATCATCAGTTCTTCAATTCAGTTGCATATAAGTAACATACAAAAAATGGCAAATATTCGCTATTTTTATAGATGTTAGTTGAAAGCAATCCTACAAAGGTTCGGGATATAGGAGAAGGAACGTTACTATTTTACGAAGACGATGGAGCAGGTACTCCCAAAAACTTACATCTACTTACAACTGTTCTCAACCCGGAGGTTAGTTTGATGAGGGCAGAGTCCACTTTATACAGGTACTAAGGCTAACTGCGTGAGAAATTCATACTTTAGGGTAGGGGGCAGTTACTTTTCCTGAGCCGCTTATGATTTCCCAAAAAGATCTGGTGTCCGAAAAATTACACAGCTTGTCTGAAGCTGAGGGTGCCCACAGATTTCACTCGGAATCGAGCCAGGGTCCTACGGTTAGAAACCCAGCGATCTACTCACTTGATTTTCACGTCCTCTACGCATATACTCATGCAAGACGATATTTATAATAAATTAACGATTCACTATTGACAATTAACAAATTCCATTCAGCAGTCATAATGTTTATCACCATAACAAACTTTTGGAGACCAAGGAAATCGATCATTTGTTTTGTCGATTACGAAGTTTCACTACACTTACAAGCCGCTTGCACTGGTTTCAATCAGCGACAAGTTTCCAATATGATATACAAAGACAGCAAAGAGGCACTGGTAATAAAATTTTTTCATGTGAAATTCGCAACAAGAAAATAGTACGCTGTAGTTATGAAACATCATGGAGGGGGACGATTGGGGTGGGTGTCCGTTTCACGAATAAGACAAAATTCTTAGTGCAGTTTGTGTGTGGCGCAAGCCAATACGGTGTCGCCTTCAGCCCAGGACGAATGTTTACTTTCGCGCTTCGGACGGGCTAGCCTCACCGCCGATCGGGATCAGTGATCGGGAGGGGGAAGGTGACGCGAAGGAGGAGGGAGAGGAGGCAAACGAACGCTGGAGGAAGAGTCGCTCCACATCTTGTATCTTCTTTTTTTCACGACAACACCAGAAAACTTCTCATGACGTGGGTGGTTTATGCAAATGAGAGGATTGAAAGGATTGATGCATGAAATGAATGGAGTGGGAAGGTTTTGAAGTAAGGTGTTTTTCGCATGGGAGGAGTGGGGATGAGAGAGATACATCTGTATCTACAAGTCAACCTAAAAGTCGCCACCGGAGCGTCTGGCATGGGGTGTTAGGTCATAAATTATTAGGGAAAGTTGCGATTGTAGCATGAAATATAGAATGTCATCAGGCGGAATTTTTTTAGTTGAGCCACGTAAGTAACCTTTACTTGTATTGATTGATTACACATCAGTATTAGCGTGCGACATCTTTTATTTGTCTTCATTTCGATTCCCAGACCCTTCTTACGTAACATTTTTAAGCCATTAGTAATCTTTCATTTATACTTTAGCAGAAAATCATATATTCCTCGCAGTAGTCCAAATTTCGGAAGTATTTGCAGCTGGGGTTCAACTAACACCTATCATTTACGATAATTTCAATGCCATTGTTCATGTACGTGTGCATCACGGATTCACAAAAGGAATAGGAAGTGTCACTTCAAGACCCAAGTGGAAGTCTTTGAACGATACCCTCCTTTAAATTTCCATTCGAATATTTCAGCACCGTTTGTTTCGGAGGCGAATGAACGCTGGTTCACAAGTTCTTCCTCTATCTCATCATTTCATCATGAAGGTCAACGGAAATTTTCCAGAAGTGTGGCCGCCACATAGACGAAATCAGAATAGGATGAGATGCATCGGATGCTGGAAGGGTCGAGAGGAAGCGTGTTTAGGGAGTGGGTGGGGCAGATTCCAATGGGGGTTGATGGACCAGGCGAATGCACCGCAACGGACAGCAGCAGCCTTTCCCCAGCCGATTGGGGGAATGCCGCCAATGAGCTCCTCTCCGCTGCAGGGGGGACAAAGGGGACCTCCCGCAGCCGGAGGAAATCCGGGAGGAGGAGTTCACTCTGGAAGGCTGTGGGAGGGAGGCAGGGGAGGCGCCCGGCGTCAGAGGAATAGTGGAGTGCTGGGTGGGAAAGGACGGATACCGGGGGGGAGTAAGGGGAAGAGGGGGGAGAGGGGCTCGAAGAAAACCTGTTCCCCCGAAGGTCAGCGCAACTCTTCGGGAGAGGTCTCTTTCCCTCCGTCTCCCCCGTGCCTGTCCCGCACAGGAAGATCGCCAGCGGGCAACGGACCGGCCGCCGCCGCGCACCCGCTCTCCTGGTAGTCGTCGCGGGTTCCCGCCCGCCACACGAGCGGGGAACTTAGGTGGGTGAGGAGGTTGGCGGAGGATGCGTGGGGAGAGTGCGGCGGTCATTTTCGGGGGTGCGGTGCAGGCTGCGGAGGTGGTGGGGGGGGACGGGTAGGTTTCTCTACTCCTGCTCGCTAGGAAAGTGCCCCGCTCTTAATGCTCCGGGCGTGACGGCACCAATACCCCACCCCGACCCGCCGAACAGGTTTGCGAACGAGGAAAAGGCTGCTTCAAGCCTCCGTGGTCTCTCCCGCTGCGCGGATGTGCGCGGCAATTGGAAAACAAACGCGGTTTTCCCATCCCTCGACGGGAAAAAGAAACAAATATTTGCATCTTCCCTATGACGCCAGTGGGTTACTTTCGCACGTCTCCGCCGTCCACACCGGCGATGCGAACGGACTTCTCGTATCGGCCGCGGGCGAGGGGGCGGGTGGAGGATGAGCGAAAGAAAAAATGTAACAGGTGTGGGTCGCCCAGATGCTTACGCAGACGCAAAGAAGGCGTAGCTAGGCTCATCCTTGTCCCATGTGACGCCTTTGCCATTTCATTCCACCGAGGCTTAATACCCATGCCCGCAAGCATTATTTTTATTTTGAATGATATCACTGGAAGTGATGACGTATTACTCCAGCGTCGGATTGTTTTGGTCATTCCCTCCCTCGTATTGAACAGGCTGACTTTCTTTGTCACGCAGATATTACGTAATCGTAGAAATTTTAGTGGTATGTTATAATTAACTGAAAATGAATAAGATCAATGCACTGTGTGTCGATGTATCTGTTCCGCAAAGTGAGGAAAGAGCGTGCAGCCAATTACGAAAAAATACACCGTGTCGAGAGTGTCTTTTATATAAGTAGCAAACGCTTGGAGCCAATGTGTATTTACGAAGCATTTATCGGCGCGAGGAAATAATATGAGTGAATGAGAATGTGACAATGATTGATGCAAAGTAATGGTCACACTCTATTCAATAGAAAAGTACAATGCGTACCAACCTTTTTTTCTCCGACTGTTATCCATAACTGTACGCAGGAAAGCAACTCTCCCTATCCTTTAAAAGTAATAAATAAGTCATTTCGGCTAATAATTTTAAAAAGGAACTAATAGGTACTTAATAAGATGCACTTGGAAAGATTGTTCTCGACTTCATTCATCTCTTCCGCTAACGTTTAAAATGACTAGCTTCATGGAACGCCTCATGTTAGAGATTAATTAGTTCAGCTACTGATCGGAGAACCCAAGTTCCATTCCGGCTGACTTTGACCAGATTCATTCAACCTGTGTCCCTTTCAGAAAACCACATCTTCTCGGGAAACCACAAGTGATCCAGGGAAAAGGACTATCCTCTCTGATTCGTAAATATCACACGCAATAGTGCCTAATTTGTATTTAGTTCCACCTTTGCCTATAAAAAAAACCTTTTGGTGGATTACGGATATTTAATGTCTGAAATAATTACAAGACTGGCACCGTATCCGTCGTAAGATTAATTGGCTTTGAGCTCGCACAATATTGTATTAAAAAGAAAAAATTAACCACAGACAATGCGGAGAACAACGTTTACCTTGATTCCGTCAAGAAAATATGATAATTTACAGCTAATTTGCACGGTCTTTTAAGATACAATAGCTAATGGCAAATTGACACCATCTCATTAATTTAGTTCAGTTTAACAACGCATGGAAACACTATTGTGATACGGAGCCTTAAAAAAATAATATAATTATGAATATGACCTTTTAAATATGTTACTTGTTCCAAAACTTTATTCGTTTTTTCAATTGTACTCACGTATTATGGGTACTATACTATGTCCCGTTTGTATTACAAATTTTCAAGGATTCGGCGTCTCGGAATGAGCTAGATCCACAACACGATACAAAACAAAAGAGGAAGTAGAGAGTCGAGCCCAGTCTTCCTATCCTTTATAGAATACGTTTAAAATAACTGAGTATCAATCGCTGTAATAATCATGTCAACCCGGATTCAAGAATCAGCGTTAGATATTGGAAGAATATCGATGAAATCGAATTGGTAAAAATAAAGATGTTGGCTAAATTTGATATGCACGTAATTTTTCAACTAAATAATAATAAATAAAGTGTCAACCAAATATTTCAACATGTTTTTATTTGTATGGAATAACGAAATTTACCGTTCATTCAAAGGGACTAGTCGACAAAAGCAATTGGTTGGACACACCTCCAAAATATAAAAAGACAGAAATCAAGGGGATTTATTGATCAGATCCTATTCCAATAATTCACCGATAAGCACACGCCTTCGGGTCTTATAAGCTACCAAGCGAAAGCATAGGAGATAAGTTACGACCTCTAGATTCGCAAAATTTAGGGCCGAAGTTCACCATTAGGAAAAATTACGTAGTTTCTTTCATTCCACCTGTCACCATTTGAACACCAAAATGGTTATCACCTCGCACTAGAAATTTTCGATATAGGTCATTCATTATCTTTAGATACATTGTCTGGAAAAGTTGCGTGAAAGAAGGGCTAATTCAATTAGGTCGACTCTTGGGTCCCAATGCCTAAGATAGTATCTCCTCACGCCGAAGTCGAAAGGAACACAATATTACTTTTGGTTCGATATCTCCAGTTAAATTGCGAGGGTAGTAGTAATAGTTTTTAGGGAGGCGACCGACAGCTAAAGTCATTTGCACCATTAGGGATGCCTGGGTAAGGAGGAAGGGTGGAGGGAAAACCGACGTCGGCATTAGCCTACTCTAAACGAAAGGCGCCAAGGGGTCCGCAGTTTAACGTCCCATCCGACGGACGGCGTACTCACTTAAAGTGCTCTCCACGAAGCACCTCAAGTAGGGATCGGAGTGCCACTGAAAATTATCTGCCTTCCCCAGGATTCAAACTCGGGCCCTTTCCGTTGGAATCCCAGCTCGTTAGCCACCGCACCATCCCGATCCCTTAAATGGATGTTTTTTCTCTTTTCCTCACCCTTTAAGCATCCTACTTCTCCCTTATATTCTAAACCTTTCCACCAGACGATTGCACCCTCTGCAACCCACCTTTTTGGTGGATCGCGGGGTATTTGTGTAGATGTGAATAAATCCTTCGAAGTTGTAGGGCTATAGGAATACTAGATCTGAAAATAACGTCAAAAATTGATTATGAATCGGAATGAGGGTCCGATTTATCCAAAATCAAATGTCCGCATTAATTATCCACCATTTTGATAAAGAATAACAGTTAATAGTGACGAAGACATCTTTAAGATTAAAATATATCATATTTAAAAAAATAAAATTTGCAATTGGAATGAAAAAAGAAATGAGGAAGTACTGGAGATGGTGGGTTAGGAGAGGGGTTTGTTGAAAGAAATCCTATGGAGGCAGGAAAAATGGATGAAAGGCGTATTGAGCGGCAGTGGAATGTTGAAGAAGGTAATAGAGGGGAGAATGTTAGACAAACGAGGAAAGGGCAGGAACAGGATAGGGATATTGGACGGGATGAAGGGAAAAAGGAAGTACACAGAGATGAAGAGGGACCTGTTATAGATTAGGTTGCTAGGTGGGGAGTTACAAAATGTTTATTTGATAGTTGTGTCAATCCAAAAACCTACCTTAACCGGTAGATTACCTAAAAAATGAATGAAAAAAGATATGTAATTTATATTTGCGTAGTAATAGATGTATCCGTCGATCACCATGAAAGATCCATTCATTAGATTACAGATATGCAAGAACTGAATTGTAAAAAAACTTGACTCAACCTTTTTTCTAACATCTCCCATCCTGATTCAAATCCGTCATTTGCGTATGGCCAGTCTCAGACATGCACAGGTTTTGGATAAGTCTCCTATCACTCCAATCTACTACACCTATTTTCTTCAACACATTTATGAATTCTACCAAATTCAATTTATCGAACTCATTTTTGAAATCTACGAAACAGACGAATGAATTCTGATTGTATTCTATTTTCCTCCTCTTAGTGACCTATTGATGCTGTGGAATCACGGGTGCCTCTCCCCTATCTAAACTCAAACTGTACTCCCTTACTTAATCATCTGCCCTTCCCAAGAACCGCTTTAGCAGCGTGTGTGAAATCAAACTTATTGTTCTACGTACAGCCCTCAACTACGTTTCCCTTTTCCTTCTTTCTGATGAGATCAAATACCTATCTGACGAAATCTTTCGGTCAAATTCCTTCCCTCAAAAATGCTTCGAATCAACCCATAAAAACTCTTCCACATTCTTTTAAAACCTTGCGTAATTCCGCGGGAATGTTATCTATCCCAACGACCTTATTTGATTTAATTCCCTTAATGAAACGTGGGTGTGGAGAAGAATGGAGAAGATGAAATGGACCGAAAGGAAAACAAATGAGGAAGTACTGGAGATGGTGGGTGAAGAGAGGGGTTTGTTGGGAGAAATCCTATGGAGGCAGGAAAAATGGATAAAAGGCGTATTGAGCGGCAGTGGTATGTTGAAGAAGATAATAGAGGAGAGAATGTTAGACAAACGAGGAAAGGGCAGGAACAGGATACGGATTTTGGACGGGATGAAGGAAATACACAGAGATGAAGAAAGACCTGATCTGCATCAACTACATCAGGTCTCTCTTCATCTCTGTGGGTTGCTAGGTTGTGTTTGTTTGGAGTCACAAAGTATTTATTTGATAGTTGTATCCATCCAAAAACCTACCTTATACGGTAGATTACCTTATTATAATAATAATACCCTCTCTATCTCACAGTTATGTCTGGACCTAATCTATCGTCACCTAAGACATATCGTATTCTCCTTCTATGTGTAAACAATTTGGCCTAACATCCTTACATATACATACAACTTCTATCCCTCCTAAATATTTCCGGGTTCCATTAATAATTTTCGTTCCTTTCTGACAATGTGCACGGATTTTCCTTTCTTGCTTCCTGAAAGATCTTTTACCTCTTTGTACAGCGCATTCATTTCGCCCTTCCTGTGCCAACTGTCCAGGTCGTCTAACTGCGTTCTCCGTCACCTTCCTTTTCCCTATTAGTTTCCCGAATGAGTTTATCATTTATCTTCTTGTATTTCCTTCTACCTCATTCCGTTCACATGTCATGTCATTTCAGTCCTTTCATGTCCTTATTTCCTCTATCTTTTTACTCTTCCCGTCAAGAAGTCATACTTTCCTTATCCTATTCCTCTTAAGTGCTCCTATGTTTCCGTTTTGCGGCTTTCGATAACCCTTTATTGATACGTTCCCATTTTTCTTCTGCAGTACCCGTCTCCATATCCTCACTCATTATCTTTTCTACTGCCTCCTGGTAATCCTTCCTTTTCGTATCGGTTAATTCCTTTACATTCCATTTCCTCATCCCTATTCCCTGTTTTACGCTATTGAATGAGATATTACACTGTCTTTAGTATATCATGATCAAAATCTCCATCCGTCTCCAGGAAAACGCGAAAGGATATCTTCCAAGATCTGTGCCTAAACACAATACAGTCTAACTGAAACCTCTCTGAATATTTGGTAATTTTTCATGTACACCTACCTATATTTTAGTGTTTAAACCAAGCCTTCGTTATGATTAAACCATTTCTCCTGCAGAACTCCGTTGCTTTCTCTACATGGTCCCTTCCCATTACTAAGCCGTAGTGCCCTACCTCACCCCCATCTCTCTCTTTGCCCACCACCGCATTCTAATATTTCATAACAATCAAATATTTTCTCCCAGGAACATCCTCAATTATTTCCACCAAGTTATTGCACGCCCTATTCCTCCTCCCTACGGTTACTTGTTGGCATACTATTAACGAGCATTTTTGCTCGTCTCGTAGACCTGTATAATGATCAAGTTCATTGGTTGGTCCTGCTTATACTTCTACCAATAATATGCTCTTTGTTTACTACGCTTCTTGCTACGTTTTTGATTACTACCACTGCCACCCTTCGTTGTTTTTCTTCCCCTCCGCTTTATTTAGCTCTATAATTACCACTCTAATCATTCCCGCCGTCTTTTCATCTCACCTCGCAAATCTCTGGGTTATCTTTGCTTCTTCTCTCCATCTCTCGCTTTATATTTTTTAATTTCCCTTTCCTCAACATAATCATAACATACCAAATATCTTTTCCAACTGGTTGCCCTCCTTTCTGTTTTCTTCTCTGCTGCTGATGTCGGATACGTTTTGCAGAGATGTCCTGTGATGACGACCGCGGAAGCATTAACTCTCCCGCTACTGGGCACGACACACGACCCAGCGGGCCGTACTCCGTATTTTCCAGGGCACATTTCTATACTCTTGTCCATCAACATTCCTTGGGGGGTGAATAATTGAGATGGTTTCCTGTTTTTTTTCAACAGTGCTTTAACGTAGCACCATCATTAGCGTGATATATAACCACAGTAATCACCCCAAAGTTTGGTTTGATAGTTAAGAATAGAGTGCACCTCGTGCAAAACACAACGGTATGTGAAATTGACAGATCATGGTACGGAATCCAGGTCCTTTCCCAGTGCCATCCATGGTTTCACGTAAAGATCCGGTAACTGAAAAATCACTCAGTTGTGGGTGAAACGGAGAGTGCTAAGAGACATGTCCAGTAGTCGAACCAGAGTCCTTCAGTTAGCACCCCAACACTATATCACTCGACTACCACGTCCCATCAAATCATATTTATTCTACCTAAATTTACTGTCGCATATTAATGAACCAAAACCAGGACTAGTTTACGATGGCAAACCTTGTTATATTTTTTATCGAAAATTCTAAACTAGAAAGGAAAATTACAAATCGTGTTGAAATCACCCCTCGCGTTCCGTCTATGTGACAGGAAGTTTACCTCATGATTAATTGTTTCAAATAAGCAAAAAAACTAGATGTGCGCAATTTGTAGAGCGAAGATGAAGCCAATGAATGGATTATGCCCACGTAATATTTCTCGCTGCATGAGTTTTTATCTGCAGGAGTAATTTTTTTTTCCTACCCTCTTCGAGTGAAATACCATTCAGATTTCACTATAGTAGAACAATGTGGACGATGCATTTATCACTTTTTTCAATTCTTAATGGATCATTCTTTCTTCTGTTATTTTGATTTTTATTGTCGTGATATAATTGTCTTCTCAACAGAGAAGCTAGAAAACTCTCTTTCATTGCCAGGAACACTGCAACATGTGAATGAAATTTAAGTACTTTCCAAATTCCTGAAACATTTATGATGCGTACTTGTATTTCTCTCATGGAAGAATACTGCATGTATTTCAATAGTTGCAGGCGTTTTTTGACAATTAATATAATGCATTATTATTTCATAGTTCATAAAAATTAATCAAACGATTTGACTGTCTGCATTTTATTGAAACTATACAATACGTTTCGACGAATTGCATCGTTCTCATGTGACTTAAAACTCACTTTAAGGCTTGATAGACGTGGTGTGGTTTCAAATAAAATCAAATTGTGGACATCGCAATCTTTATATCGTGAATTAAAAAAATAATATATATTTCATCTGATGCTGCTAACTTTTCCTTTTAATTAAGAATTTTCAACTGTGTTTTACTTCCAATATCGTTGGAAATATATCACGACCTCTATCAGATCCATTTTATATTTTGAACGACACCTGCTAAGTGCTTCAACACAAACTGAGAATATAAGCTAAGGATGCTTCTTAGATCAAACCGAAATGATGTGCGGGCAATTTTTTTTATTTTTGGTAACTCTATGACAGTGCGGCCCACAACTAGAAATTCGTAGGTAGAATTGAACTTATCGAAGTGGATCGGTTTTGTACCCAATGGGATTGATTCATTTTGTTATAGCCGACGTCATCATCTGAAGAAAAAAAAGGCCAATCAATTCATCACAAGTAGAGTACATTGCGTTGCATTGGAATAATCAAACCCCGCCTGAAGCCTTTCTGTATCACAATCGCCTTAAGAACCCCTTCAGTGACGACCTGGGTGTGGCTGTGGGAGGACGGGATAATCTTAAGGTTGAGAACTAGGCCAGGAATAAAAAAGTTAAAATTTCCGTTGCAGCTGAGCGGTCTTTCATGCCACCAAAGCAAAAAAAATTGAAGTTACCCGGCAGCCTTCTCCCTTCTTTGAAGCAAAAACAAGCATTTCACGATTTCAAGTCGTGATTGAGAAGCAGCCCAGGAATGCTAGAAGGCAAGACGCCAAAACATCCGCAATCAAAATAAGCTAGTACATACATGCATATCGCTGTAATTACAGCTCATTATTTCGCGTTCGATTCTCTACGAACACCATATTCTCTCTAACTACACGGATTTTGTTAAAAATTCTCGATGAAAAGAAATCTAGAAGTACTTTCATGCGGTATGGAGTATTTCGATGTTAAGTTGATATGAGGATCATATTTCCGCGGGTAACTTGGAGCATTTGAAGAAGCCAGAATATCAAAAGAATAGATCACAAGAATTAGCAACTCACGATGGTGCATACATGAATACAAGGTTTGTATAAAAAATATCGGAAACAATTTTTTACTGACGCGACTGCCCGTCGCAGCGTGCTAACTCCGCGCAGGCTTGGTGGTGGGCGCGGGTCTGACCTTCAACATGCATCAATCGCTTACGAGCGTTCGCACAGGCTAGATCGCGTTTTTAGTGGACCCCTGTTGAGTGACTCAGGGTAATCGCAAAATGCAGAGAATGATTGAACAGCGGTTCACCCTCAAATTTTGTGTTGGACTGGAGAAATCGGGTACGGAGATGTTGAGCATGATTCGCCAAGTGCTCAAGGATGAACAAGCATGCCACAGACTGTAGTTTTTAAGTGACACAACCTCTTCAAAAATGACCGAGGGAGTGTAGAGAACGATCCCCACGCTGGATGGCCGTCGACGTCAAGAACTGACGACAACGTGAAGCGGTGCGTGAAATGCTGTATTCAGACCGTCAGTTTAGTGCGCACATGATTGCAGATCGTATTGGCGTTGATAAGATGACATTGCACACCATTTTCACTGAAAATTGGGCAATGTGAAAGATCTGCGCTAAACCAAAGTCCCGAAGGACTTGACGGGCGACTAAAAGTAGAACCGAGTGCCTGCTTACAAAGACCCTCTGCAAGACTCCGACTTTGTGGACAGCCTCGACTTGGTATCAGCAGACTATTTCCTATTCACTAAAAGTGTAATGCCTCCTCAAAGGACACCACCATGGGACCCTAATTGCCGTCAAAGAAGCTTTCACGAGTACCCTTAAGGATCTTCCGGAATCTGTCTACCAGGGAGCCTTCGAGTCGTGAAAATGCCGCTGGCAAAATTGTGTCGACGTTCAAGGGGTGCACTCGGAAGAATTTTGAGGCTTTGCAGCTATATCTGAAATAAATCTATTTTTCCCCGGAACTTTTCCCAATACTTTTTATATCTACCTTGTAAATGCCTAACAAATCACACACAGGAACACATTATCTCCCAAATTCTTCATTAATTATTTTGAAGAGGCTACTTGTATTCCGTATTGGTAGTTTTTAGGGAGGCGACCGACAGCTGAAGTCATTTGCGCCATTGGGGATGGATAGGAAAGGATGAAGGGTGGAGAAAAACCCGGCGGCGGCATTAGCCTACTCTTAAGAATAGGCGCCATGGGATCCGCAGCTAACGTCCCATCCGACGGACGGCGTACTCACTCAAAGTGCTCTCCAAAAAGCACCTCTAGTAGGGATCGGGATACTACTGAAAAATATCTGCCGCATCCGGGACTCAAACCCGAGCCCTCTGGGTACGTTAGCCACCGCACCATCCCGATCCCCTTGTATCCCGTATACACATATCCCGTTTTGAATTCATTCTAAGCATAAATATTTTTTTTCATGCATAACTCCTCCGATTTTACACAAGAGATCAATGCGATTGAATGTGAAGTAATGACAATAAAAATTGAAGAGCTCAGTGTTGAAATGAACTAAATATTTCCCGCATAAAGAATAAGTTTCGACATAAAAAATTGATAATTAAGTTATATTCTTACAATTGAAATGTTCGGTAAGATTCTTACGAGATATTTTTGAAGAACCACCATTGCTAATTTCTATGCAGCTGTTTTCACTCAACCGTTTTGGTCCCATTTTAGGCGAAATAATAGCATTTGACACACTCCTACCCTCAAATTTGACGAGTTTAATTAACTAGCTGAAAACTACCGACATACGTTTGCCTCACTCGATCAATATGTCCTTGTCACAACTCAGCTTCGCCATAGCTATCATTGACGATGAAGAATAATAAATACCCCCACATTGTTAATCCCAGTCACGCAAATGTCAGAAATCAAAATGGACAATTGGAAATGAAACATATAATCATAGATTACTTCATAAATTCTTGGCTTGTACTGGCATTGCTGAATGCTTATTAGCATTAATGTCAGGAAAAAGCACTTTCATTTAATGATTACGTATGAGTGTTCTGAGGAATTGGTAAGCGTGGTGGTAACGTTCCTCATTAAAGCGATACATATTCACCTGTTATATTCATCTGCATGGACATTGACGCACAGGCCGAAGACAAATTGAGAGCCAGAAATTTTTTATGGTAAACCACGGTCATCTCTTACCTCCACAAATTGCTGCTTGTGGGAGTCAAAAACCAGCACGCAGTAATTTTGTGTGAGGAACATCGCGATGATAGGTATTCACCGGGGACGCCTCGGCACGTAAATTACCAAAACGGCTTCAATTCAAGGGGGTGTAAATTTGCTCTAGAGGTGTTTAGCAGTTCAGCAGTTTCGATAATGACAAGTGAAGTAATATTTGGACAAAATAATGTCACCAGGGCGTAACCTCACTCTCTTTGGAACGACATTGCTGTTACTTTACATTTATATGCTCGAAATGGAGAGGTTGAAAGAGAAATAAAGATTAAGGAGAGCTCTTGAATCGTAAATTGACGAAAAGAATAATTTCTCGATTCGTTGGTTACACGAATGACCAAACACCAATGCACACTCGAATATTACCCGGGAAAACTGAGATGGAGTTCTTTCGAGAACACATGAGAACTACACAGTGGCTCATTTATCTAATTAGTTTGGTACTCAGGAAAAACAAAGATAAAACTATAAATATTCTATTTCTCCGACAAGCTTTGCGGCCAAACAATAGGCAAAGTCAAACCAGAACACATAGCAAAATATAGCATTTGGTCTACTAATGACCACTGCCTCATTCATTTAAATTTACCCAGTGAACATATTTATCAACAATAAACTATTACTTCTACCATTTAATTTCAAAATACTTTTGCTCTGACAAATAATAAATGCCTAATTTTATTACTCATTCGCCGAAAGGCATGGGGCGCCTGCTTCAATAGGAATCGAGTGAAATGGAGCCTGCTGTTGGAAAAATAGCTATTCTGCTGCTACTCGAGGCAAATACTATTAGAAACAACATTTGACAATGTTTTGTATGTCTTCACATCTAAACGGCTGACGGAAAGCTTAGAAGAGAGAAATGTTAGAAAGAAACGTCTAGTAGAATCATCGTAGGTGAGTAAGGAGACCTCACATATCAGAACTCTGTCCCCTGCCAATAAATCGGAGGAAGAAGGGACCATGAAGTCCCAATGTCGTCCCCAATAAAGTTGTCAAATAAATAAATGAATTTCGATAATTTTATCCTCTAGATTACCTGATATCTCCATAATGAACACCGTCTTCAGTCAGTAGGCAGTAGACGTAGGTCAAAATGACACTAATTTGCTAATGCCACTACGGACCAAAAATTGGTTTTATATGCAAGGGTGGAGATCACCTTACACATAGTCAATGGTTGTGGAAGTTGCACATCAGTGTGATACTAGGCGCGTTCAAGTTCTAAGGCCATCCAATTTTTTCTCGGAATAGGAATAGAAAAAAGATTTAGTTGAGCCTAAATTACACTGGCATTCTTTATACATGGAAAACATACAGATGGCTGATTCATACGGTACACAGGGTTTGTATAGCTGCCGTTAGATTGGGACATGTTTTCAATCCTCAAAAAATGGCGTCGTTTGATGTAGTAAAACAGCATGTAATCAGCAGCAGCGTGTAATCAGCCATTATTTTCAGCTTTTTTCAATTGGTGACTTCGACGGTTCAAAGAAGGGCAAACATCGCGCGACAAATGAAACCAAGAAGCCACGGTCACGACTCAGATGATTTCTCCAGTGGGAAAGAGGATCATTCTATAGAAGCACTCACGGAGGTCGTGGAATCATGACGGTTCGACTAATGTACATTTCTCAAAGGAGATTGTGTCGAGATGTAACAGAAGTTTCAACAATCTGATATTAAGCAGTCTGTTGGAAAAAAATAAGACACCTTAGAACTTGAACGTACATCGAAACAGGATCAGTTCCTTTCCCAGGACCACCTGCAGATTTCAAAGGAGATGTGTTACACAAAATATCACACAACAAAGCCAAAGATGGAAGTGCCCGGGGGCATCACTCGAGAATCGCGCCCGATATCCGAAATCTCCATCCATTATAGTACCCCGCCTCCCCTAACCAGTATGAAGAATCATGTTTCTTCGCTCCACGACCATTATCCGTCATATTATCTGCATATAAGTCACAGCTCTCAACCTGAAAGCTGGTTCGATAGGTGAAGTTAGAGCTCACCTCGTAAGAAGCCCATAAGCGTTTGAAATTCAAAGATCAGGGCAGGGCAGTTCCTTTCCCTTGAGTTTGAGTTTCCTAGAAAGACCTGGTACCCAAAATATTTGGGTGAACGCGAAAGTGTCCAGAGGTGTCACCCGAAATCGAACCCGGGCTCTCTGATCAGTTACACCCTGCTCTACACACCGTACTACTAAGTCTCTATCTGCACAGAGACAAAATTACCCGCAGTAAAATGTCAATTACTAAACTAATACTCTTTACCTAGACATCCTACTTGTCGTAGTCAATATCAAAAGTTGCCGTTTCCACTTATTTTCCTTCAATGAAAATATCCTCCCAGTTCCCCCACTTTTCCCTGTTACTCTGCTATCGAATCTCAGTAACCTGACCAAAAGGTCAAAGCTCAACTCGAATCAGAGAAATAGAATTCTAAAGGGCTCTGGCTCTCGCGCAAATAGTGTTTAGCAGCATATTGCACTAGCATTCTATGCGTTTGAAGGACGCCCTCTTTATGTCTGCCGGTTGCATTTGCCCCAGCGCCATTCGCCCTTTCCTTTTTCATGCACATCAAATGCAACTGATACTATTTTTGGATGGTACACTCATTCATGTCAACCGCTTTAGAAAACCGGCAGAACTACTTCATTTTCACAAGATTCTTTATGACCAATACACAGGCCTTTTTTATGTAAGATATGTTGCTAAATAAATTAAGGCAAACAGCTTTGTGGAAATACACATGTTATGGCACGTTTCATTACTAGATCAAATTGGATTTAAATATATCCACAGAAATAGGTTATATCGGTGAAAGTTGCCTGAAAGAATGGATTATGGGACCGTAACCCGAAAGAAAACCTCCTTGATATAGCAACGTTGCTTTGACGGATTACCAAGCATTTTAAACAAAAATTAGCTTTAAAATAAAATATTAATATTTTTTCAACCATGAAAAGCACTCGTATAAAAAAAACCTAATAAAAATTGGAAAATTAAATTTCCTTTAGAATCCCATAATTTTTCATAAACACAATGTAAAATAAAAACATAGACGTCAAGTGCATATTTAATTGCAAATTTCAGAATTTCTAAGATTACTGTACCCAGTATATCAAAGTTAAGACTTTTTGTTTGTGGAACAAGTGAAACGCGTCCACACATTAATTTTTTACCCATTTGTGTACGAAAATCATTCGTCTATCGAAATAAGAAACTTTTCTACACACTTTTTTATTGTGGAAATAACCGTGTTTTTTTAATAAAAAAGAAATACCGATGTAAACAAATTTTACGATACATGTTTATTTTTATTCGATGATTTTATTTATATCATTCACACTCGCTTCTCAATCCTTGCTCAAGCAGTCTTGCCCTCTTGCGTTACACCTTAACTGCAACCCCCCCACGTTATTGTTGTTGACAAATTATCCAAGTTCCATTAGGAATTCACACGGAAAATAAGTTTCCAATCAATTCACTATTAGGAAGTGGGTCAAAAACTGCTCTCATATTCTGAATGCAACAAAATGAAACTAAATAAATACATGTTAAAAGCTATTATGTTTTGAACATAATTATACATTTGACAAAATTCATCCGCGAATTCGAATATAATCCTTAATTTTACGTAGTTTAATGCAAATATGGTCAACAATTAATGCTTATTGAAAGCAAGTGGTGTCGTAATCAATAAGGCGCGATGAATCAGAAGGTACTAAGTGCACCACAGTATAAAAATAAAACGTTTCATGTATGACTGATCGGTAATGTTTCTAATTACGGAACATTCCTAAATAGTCACGCCCCACGCAGTTGGTACTGCTTTTAGGGGCAACACTTCCGAGTACAGCCAAAGATGGAAAACCACAAATAGCAGTGTACGTACTAAAACAACAACGCAGGTAAATCGCGAGTTAATCTGGCAGGTAGGTATAGAATGCTTGTACATGGCTATCGCTAGTGAAATAGTTTTCCCCATTGCCAAAAGATGAGTAAACTTTATTAAAATTTTCTTCGTTTTCATCGGATTATTGAAAGAGTATTACTTTACTGCAAATTAAATTTCATAGCAAATATTATGGTAACTCAGTGTCAAGGAGGGAAAATCTACATCACATTACTTCATGACGCGAAAAATCATTTCATTGATTAAGAGATTATAAGAGATCAAGGATAATATTCGAAATTCAAGACTTTAATTCTGTTTTATTTCTATCGCTTTAAATGAATGTCTATCCATCTTCAATGTATTTATACAATTCCTTTTACTTGATTTGATTTAATTATAACATTTATTTCTTGCTGATAAACATCGCCTTGGACTAGAAAGAAAGTAGAAGGCACAAATAAATATACCGTATGGAAATTACTGGTTTTTAATTCGTCAAACTTCAAAAGGAAGTCTATTAAAATTGGTGAAACCTATAACGTGCTCTACTTGAGATAAACATTAAGTCGTATTTTAATGCAAAAATACGGTCAACCAACATAGAACGGTAATGTGAACATTTATAAACAATCTAATCCGGAATTCCCTTAGGTAGTACACTCTTGGATAAACCCAAGGAAAATAATGTGCAGGATTCCGCTTCAGGCGTTAGCATTGAAACGTTTTACGATAGGGATGATATTTTTTACTTAATTACTTCAACATACGACCTCGACGTCAGAGAACAAAAACTCTTGAAAGTCTGCCATTTAAAATTAAATCTCCAGAGACATTTGGAAGAACTATTTATCTTTATATGTTAAATTACATTTGAAATAACAAATATCATGCTACAATCAACGTCTTTAAAGGCGCGTTAAACTTAAAAACGTACGTATAAATAAATAGATTTCATGTCATTACATTAAATTGATAGTAATCATTTTACAAATAGCTATACTACGTCACAGATTTCAGGGGAAATTCATGTTCAGAGAATTTTAGACAAGGACGTGTTGAACTTCAAGAATTTATCCGAGAGTTTTTTCACTCCCAATCCTAACACCTTGGAGAAATATTTGAAACCATCGTGTTTGTGTTGGTGCTTTAGGGTATTTGGAGGCGGAGAACTCCACATTTTCACTTTCCATTTCACGGACAGTGTATCACTCCTAGTTATCGCTGGACATATTTTCCCTGGGACGGGAATTAGATATTTTCAAAGTCACATTCGCATCGTACGTTAGGCAAGCCATAAAACAATCCTCCACCCCAATAAAAAAGTTCTCCATACACTTTAAAAAAGGAAGATGAACTTAATCCCGTGGTAAAAATAACCGATTATGGTATTCTACCCGTTAAGGTGGGTTTTAAATGAATAGAAAAGAGGCTGACAACAACTACATTCCTAATCTTCATCCAACTAGACACCCTAACACGTAACAGCAAACATTACATTACACCATTCTTCAATGTTGTATACTTTTTGCCTCGCATTATTCCGTTCAACATGCCTAATCTTTTCCTTTTTACGTACCTCTGCTTTCCCATCATTCTCCCCTCTGCCACAGTCTTCAAAATTGCATGACTACTCTCCATATGTCGTGCATCCACTTCTACATTCTTCTAATGTATCCCATTAACCCCCTCTCCGCCCCTATCCATACATTGGAATTTGTGTTCCTGCCCGTGTTTTTCACTTTTTCCATTCTTCTTCATGCCCAAATTCCAGAAGTATTTAATTCCCGCTAACAGAATGTAAAAACTATGGATTACTGTAAGCCGCTAAAGCTGCAAATAAAAGTGATATGTTTCCTTTTAAAATCCTTCTACCAATGAGGGAACACATGACAAATGGAGTTGACCATGGCCACACAATTTCTCATAGTTAAAAATTGACCAGATCCCTGAGGTCCGAAAATAGTGAACGGACAGTTTTTCGAAATTAACTGGGAAATTATAATAGATATATATTATCTCTAGAATTTTCTATTTAATAGAAGAACATAATGTCAATTTATGACGATGAGAATAGTTCAGAATTAATATATTGCAATTTATATAATAGAAGGCGGAAGAAAGACGCGAGTGTTTTTAGAAATATCACCTCGGATTAACTAGCCTCTCCAGTGACCTTGCTGTCGCAACGGGGATTAAATGTGGCGAGTATCACGAAACTCGTGTGGCTTTTTAGTCCTTGCGAATCACATCACCCCAACCCAAGAAAGTCACGAAATGTGATATGATCCCCCCACGATGAAATGACCCAGCCGATAGCAATCGGGTTTCTACGCCTGGCTCATTCGGTGGTGCAGCACATTCCGCAAGGGAAACCCTCGCCACCGCGAGCAAATAGCGATTTGTCGAGATTTCGCCTTGGGAGTAATGACGGGAAAACACTAAAACGAGAAAAAATATTCTGTCATGAGGACAGAGATTAATAATGCGTAGTTGAGTCGGGAAAATTCCACAGACATTCTGTGCAGTCACTCTATAGAGCGTAGTGCAGTGGGCGAAGCGGAGCGTAACGACATCGACGGTGTAAGAACCGAAAGAAATATTTCGTTGACGTCACTCCTCTATGATTACCGCGCAACCCCTTCGCCCGCGCATTTTGTACGACACGAGTACGACACGAGCACTGCCTTATGGTCCGGACCCCCGCGGACTGCGATTTCTCCCCCTCCAGTTCCTACATGTGCGTTCTTATATATATATGTGCGCGTATGTGTGTACACAAATATGGCATAAGGGCTCCAAGCATTCCGTTTGGAGAGCCTCCGTCCCCCGCCTTCCACTCCGGCGAGTGAATTAACCGACTGCCCCATTCATTCCCTCCGTACTCTCGGGAAATCGCGGAAGGGGCCCAATTTGTTTACGCGACTGAGGGAATTCCATGAATTTCGCGCCAAGGTTGATTTTTTTAGAATTATCTCAAGGCACTCGTAATGGCCGCGTCGGCGACGGAGTACACTTCTCCTCGTAAGACTGAAATCGTTTAAAGGCATCCATTCCTCCCACGATAGGAATTTGGGATTCATCATGAGCGTCTGTGAACATCGGAAGTGATGATTCAATATAGTTAAAGAATTATTGCGCCAGATTTCCGGGATGTGAGGAAGTCCTTCTGTTGGGTAACCATCGTCATCAAGACCGTATGTTTTTCCTGCATTTGATTCAAAAGGTTACCATTAACATAAAAAGAAACTTGAGAGAACCGGTGTATGATGCGTTCCCGCGATGCATATCCAACTTAATATGTTCGTGAAGGTGTCATTTCATTGAAGGAGGCGTGATGGCCGGATTGGAAAGCGAATTTCGAAATTGCATAGCACGGTCAGCTATGCACACGGAGCAATAGTCGGCCTTAAACTACACCATTTTTGCCTGCAGCATACAACGTTTAAATACACAAGGAACGTAGATACGGTCGTGAATCAATGTAAACAAAAAATACCGGTACCGTAAACTTGAATGGCACCAAATAATAATAAATACTAATAACAATATATAAAAATAAATAAATGGAATTTCTTCTCCGAAGAGGCCTGCTTTGCAGGCGTAACACCTGGTGTCAGGTTTTCTCAGGCACTTACCTACCCACAATTTTAGTTCTTTAATTTTGTTTGTGTGATTGACGGGTCCCTGCCATAGGAGGAATCCTTGTAAACCCTGAATGAGTGAGTGCGTACGTTTCCCAAAGGTCGGATACACCTGAGTGATTGAGTTATTGCGTTTTTACCGAAGTCCTTTATTTCCGTTTAGTTATTTTCGTGTGATTGGCGGGTCCCTGGCCTAGGAGGAATCCTGGTAAACCCTGAACGTGTGAGTATATGTGAATCACAAAGGTCAACGTTTTCGAGCATACCTGAGTGATTGAGTGACTGTGTATTCACGTAAGTTGCATCCTTTAATAATTTTCATTTATTTATGTGATTGACGGGTCACTGACATAGGAGGGATCCTTGCAAACCCTGAGTGTGTGTGTGAATGTTATTCACGAGAGTGAAAGTTATTTCGTAACTCACTCTAGTGATCGAGTGGTTGTAAGTTTGTTTTATTATTTTTTTATTTATTTTATTATTATTATTTTATTTCTTTAATTATTTGTTTCGAATTTGCGTGTGTGTGTGTGGTGTTTTTTAATTTAATTTTATTATTTTTTAATTATAAATTTCATTATTATTTATTTAAATATATTATTATTATTTATTTTTATTCCATTTATTTATTTTTATTTATTATTATTATTTATTATTATTTGGTGCAATTCAAAGTTTACGGTCCCGGTATTTTTTGTTTACATACACCGTTTCATTGTAAAATGAGTCCATATAAATTTATTAGTGTCATTTTATAAAGAGCCATATTCGATTATTTTACTAGCATAATAATTTTAATGGCATAATGCCTAAGGCCAACAAGCACAGTGATCAACCCGAAGATTGGTTTCATATGTAATGATATAACTTACTTAATACTTATTCTAATGGGGCATAGAACTTGTTTACCTGGGTTAGAGGGTTCCTTTCCCTCAGCATGTGGTTTCCCAGAAAGATCTGATACCAAACAGATCATACTGCTTTTGTGCCTCTGACGGTTCTAGAGGCATTACTCGGAATCGAATTCGGGCAACCTGGCTGGTTGCCTACCACACTACACCTCCGTCACTCCATTTGAACGGAGTGGAGATTGTGCGAAGTTAGAAATAAAAGTTTACGGTAATTATGGAATTTAATGTCGCGTTTGGCGAGTCTTAGAAGAGTGGCTACGCTTAGTCCAAGCGTCCGCCGTAATTCCATTTTAACCAGTAGACCGAGTGTGTTTACGCGATAAGTTGACCGCACTTCTTAATCTATTGGAGTAATATCTCTCGTCTACTTAACTCGGTGTTTCAATACATTCTACTGTTTCAGGCTTCATTTCGTGGAAGTATTTAATATCCATACCAAAAAAAGGAAAGAAATATTTGTACTTTTCCACAGATTTTAAAATCTGTGGAAAAGTACAAATATTTCTTTCCTTTTTTCGGTGTTTCAAGTTCAAATCCATTATGTTGTGAGTGTTCCCGAAGAGCTCAACTAAGTGATTTCCATTGTCAGAACTTGAAGGGAAATCAATAAACAGCACAGAGGAAGAATGGGACCTGAATGTGTAATCTTGAATGTGTGACTATCACGGTTCGTGACACTAGGTTGCTAATATCAGGCAAGTTCTTCCTTGATAAACCGTCTCCGTCTAATATCAAGTTTCTCCCTTGCAATCGTGACGCAATGTCCCCATCGTATATACTCTTCAGTGTGAACTGGGCGTGATATCGTTATTTGGAAACGCATTTACGCCACTAAGAATTATCGAAGAATTGGTAAGGGTCCGAAAGGGGAAAAGGGAGAAAGGTAATTGTGTCCAAACCTCCCGCTAATCAACGTTTTTTGGAACAAGCAATGACTACGAGAGGGAGTATTTCGTATTTTTAGCCTAAATTTTCAATATTGAGCTCCAAGGATAAGTGTTACATAAATAATGAATGCAACAATTTGAGAGAAACTTTTAAAAATAATATTTCATTAACCAAAGGGGCGAATGATCGTTAATCTCCGCCTCACCCGGTGTATCAGTGTGATAACATAGTAGTTTTTAGGGAAGGCAACCTTCAGCTAAGGTCATTTGCACCATTAGGGATGAATGGGAAAGGGTGGAGAGAAACCCGGCGTCGGCATTAGCCTACTCTAAACGAAAGGCGCCAAGGGGTCCGCAGTTTAACGTCCCATCCGACGGACGGCGTACTCACTCAAAGTTTTCTCCACAAAGCACCTCAAGTAGGGATCGGGATACCACTGAGAAGTATCTGCCGTCTCTAGGATTCAAATTTGAGCCCTCTCGATGGGAAGGCAGTATGCTGGCCACCGCATCATACCGATCCCCTATGGAAAATAGGTGATATGATTTAATAGGTTCACTGAAAAGAAAATGAGGCCAAAAGTAAAATGTACAGTGAACTGTTAAGCTAGCCAATAAGTTTAAAACATTTTATCTGCATTAAAACAAACATTAAGTATTGTTCAGAATAATAGACTCTAAGGTGAATTGAGCGATTTGAGCACTCTGTAATAAATCAGTACATTAGATGCAAGTCGAAAATTAATCCAGAATACTCTCAAAACAAATCTTTTGGAGAACCCCACTTCCTTTTTACATTCCGACATGACAATAAGGTAATAGGATGGAACACAGATTTATTCTGCACAAATCTATAATGATAGGCCAATACACTCAGAATTTTCTTTGATCCTTCCGTTTAGTAACACTTAATAGTATACTTTTTATTCAACCACTTATAAATGACCATTTCTAGCAAAACCTTACACCAAACTATTCTTGCTTTAGTTCTCACGAAAATCGTGGATATAAATGTTTTCCACCAGATGTCGGTATGCAAAATATCTCGCACTTTTGCATTGAAAATTTATATTATGGACTTAGCACATTTTTCATGATTCAAATCCAAAACACAGGTATCCCTGTAGTACGGAACAGGAAGCATTCAGATGGAAATTGTCACTTATGTCATTCCAATATACCTAATCACGACAAGTAACCCACCATAGTAATCAATCTTTTGTTTTTGTTTGATTTTTGATGGTTAAACATCCCTCATACGGGAACCCTATTACGTGTCAAATTGACTCATTTCAGGAAGGAAGCAAGCTGCATTACACAGGTTTCTTCTAAGGTCCCCTATATTCGAACCATCACCCTTCGGTTAAAAACCAAACCACTAAGCTACAATGCCAATATAGATGGAATTACTACCACACACCACAGAACCAACCCGAAGGTTGGTTTCTGATGACATCTCATTGATGAAGGTTTCCCGGTTCCTGACTATTCACCAATCCATGGTCCTGCTGCTCAATCCATCCCCTCTCTTAAGTTACCGTGGGTAGCCACGATTCCATGCGATAAAATTTTCCATGGCCTGCCCATTGTTCAGAGTGTCAAATCCGACCGAAAGAAAAATACATGCTCGTCCTTCATAGGGAACGCAGGGTCACCGAGTGGGCGAACTAGTTTGCATCACTTTTCCGGAAGAACTCTTCCTTCATCCTTCTCCCTTGGTTTGCTGATTTTGAAATTTGTTCACAGTGATGAACTCAACTCTTTTTCATCGTTTTCTACTGATGTGTGTGTGTATATATATATTATATATATATATATATATTAAATATATATAATGTACATGGAGTTAGTATTAGCGAATAAAGACAAAAACACAAAAAAGAAAATTAACTCACAAGTTTTCGAATTGGTACAAGCCACCTTTCTCAAGGAAAAGAAGGAACTCTCTCTCTCGCTCTCTCTCTCTCTCTATAAATATAAATATATATATAAAAGAATAGATTTTTGTACTGATATGTATTTAGTGTTTCTATCTTTTAAAAATCTATCAGTGTTTTTATATATTTGTGCGTTGCCAAAGAGCGTTCTAGTTCGAAGATATATATAGTATATCAATAAATATATATATTTATTTATATATATGTATATATACAGGATGAGGCAGAATGGATTCCCGGATTTGACGAGTAAATTGTAACAAAAGCAACCAAGATAATTTAAAAAAATATTTTTTGAAACTATATTTAATTCCATTTTTTCATTTGGTTTTGAAAGTTATTTCATCCATGTGACGACCTTGGTGAGCGATGCACATAATGAGTTGTTCAAAAAGGTTTCGAAAACTCTTCTCAGCATATCTTGCGTTATTCCAACGATAAATCCGCAATTGCCTCCTTAAGAGCTTCCAAGGTCCTTGGTCGAACTTTTTAAACCTCAGCTTTGAGATATCCCCAAAGAAAAAATCACATGGGTTTAAGTCCGGGGAGCGAGGGGGCCATGGAACATCCCCTCGTAAGGAGATCAGGCAACCGGGAAATTGTTCTTGCAGGAATTGGCGTAAACAACGGGCTGGATGAGGCGTGGCACCTTCCAGTTGAAACCAAAAGTTTTCTGTATCATATTCCTCACCATAGTATTCCATTTGGGGAAGTAATAAGTTCAGTATCTCACAATAGCACACTAAGTTCTCAGTAACAGTTGAACCTTGAGATTCAACAAAGTAAGGCCCAATAATACCTATTGAAAACACAGCGTACCAAACTGTCACTTTGGGACTATGAAGAGGTCTTGAGGCAAGTTCATGAGGGTTATCGGTCACCCAGTGACGAAATCTTTGCTTATTTACTGAGCCGGAGAGGTTAAAATGCGCTTCATCGCTGGGCACAGATTAGTGTCACATTACACGGGGATTAGGATTATCTTGCAAGCATCTGTGCCTTTCACCCAGTCTTCAGAACTCAATTCTTGAACAACCATCATCTTGTAGTAGTGTGAGTGAAGGCCAAAGCGTAAAATTCGCCTTACCGTTCCGGGCGATATTCCAAAAGCAGCCGCATGTTTCCGCGCAGAGTGCGATGATTAGCGGAGTAGCATTGATTGTTCATTTGAATGAACAAGGGGATTACCCCCTTGTCCATTCAAATGAACAATCAATGCTACTCCGCTAATCATCGCACTGGCATTGCATTGGCCTATGTTCAATGAAGTGCATTGTTTGCATGATAGAGAACGTTTTTCGAGAGACAATTGGCGTTGGAACGAGTTGGGGGAGGGCAAAGAGGGGATGTGGGGAGAAGGTAGGAGATCTGATAAGCAGACATACTCGTATTTTGCATCGGGGGTGATTGCAAGTAGGGGAAGGAGGAGGACATTTTTCAGGGAGGGGCGCCGAAGGGTTGTTGGATCTCAGAATGTTTCCGAGATGGTGGGTCGTCAATATGCGAGAGTGGGGCACTGGGGCAATTAGGATGAGGTAGCGTCATTATCGTGTAAAATAGAAAACTAATATGGAAAATATTCTGGTTTTGAAAATACGACATGTTTTGCACCTAGGTTTGTCGCAGGGCATGGGAGTAGTTTTGGGTGGGGCGGGGGTTTAAGGAGTGGATTGGTTGATTTGAGAAGATCTGATAAGATGGCGGAGCGTTTGAAAGTAGCGGAGGAGCATTAGGGAAAAAGATTGGTGGTGGAATTATGGTTTATTAGGATAGGGTAGAGGTCTTTTAGCGTTAATCGCAGAGATTATAGGCAAGAGAAGTATGTGGTACAAATTGAACGAAAGATCGATCAAAAAGATTTAGTTTCCGCGGTGGAGGAAGGTTTGGGAGTGTAAGCATGTCTTCGGATCCTTTTGTTAAGGAGGGATTCACGATGACCTCGCTTGAGGAGGGAATGGTGGAGATTTGAGAGGAATTTATCGAGGGAGTCAGGGTCATTGCAAATTCTGTGTCCTCTTATGGAAAGGGAATAAGGAATGGAGCGTTTGGCGTGATATGGGTGGCAACTGTTATAATGTAGGTATTGTTGTTTATTGGTTGGTTTTATATGCACAGAAGTGTGAAATGTTTGGTCTATTAATGATACGTTTACATCTAGGAAGGTGATTTGGGAGGAATGGGAGAAGGATTAGAATTAGAATTGAAGGAGACAGAGGACGAATCATTGAGGTCGGAAATGAAAGCTTTTAGGGAATCATTACCATGTAGCCATAGAAGGAAAATATCATCGATATATCTGAGCCACAATAGAGGTTTCAGGGGTTGTTTTAACAGGAATTTTTTCTCTGCGAGACTAAGAAAGAGGTTTGCATAGGAAGGGCTGATCCTACTGCTCATGGCACAACCCTTGATTGGCAAGGAGAATTTATCATCAAAGGAGAAGGAATTACGGGTGAGTTTGAACTCGGTAAGGCTAAGGAGAATTCTTGTGTATTACTTAAAATTTCTCTTCAAAATTATATCCGAATCAAATACATGAGAAATATGAGAAGTTAAATCCTAAGAGGTCTAATTTTATAACTCTGCATTAATTATGCCCATTCGTATGCTTTATCATAATGCAATTCAATAAACCAATTTAACCTTTGTTCCCGTTTCTGTATATATCATTGAGAAATATTTTTAAATACAAAGAATACAGCGACGCACGGTCTTCAAATATAATGCAGTAAATCAGGAGAACTAAGTGGACCTTTTTACGGTGGATAACCTTGTATTAGGAATCCCTAATGCGTGCACAGCAATTCATGTAAGAATAGGTATGCTGCAAGCACCAGATTTGATCATAGAGATTAAGGTAACAATAAAGCAAAATCAATTTGTAGAACGATTCCAGAATTGAATGATTAATATTTTCATTATAATGGACGCTTGTTCAAAGAATAGCACCGATGTTTTGTATGTGCTCCGAATAGAGAAAATCGCAGATTAGAAAAGAAAATTAATTATGTATGCATTTTATATCAATGGGGATTTTAAATAACTTGATATAAACTCGATTGTCATTCTTCATATTAAACATTGGAAACACGGGTATATATAACTAATCCAATTATTTTTTGTACGAATATAATGTGAAATTGAACATTTTTACATAATGCTTGCGTCACATCAGAACAAATATTGAAACTTCGGATGGATTACCCTTTTCTTGTCACGGCTTTGTACCCTTCAAACGTAACCGAACTTTTACTGTATATGATTACTTATAAATTTACATTTTCTCTACTCCGATGATGTAACACATCCACATATATCATTAGACACAATCAGTCAATCATTACCTTTTGACGTAATATTTATTAGCATTAATTGATATATTACGTACTTATTCCAATAATATCATCAACGGGCTTAACTTGAACGAAAATATGGCATTTTAAATTTACCCATATTTTTAAGATGTCAGATCATTCGCATTCCCTGAAAGAGTCATTTTCTCTGCACTAAATACTCTTTCAAATTATGACATTCATAAAAACGAATGTTTTATTTCCATAACAAGAAAAGAACGGGAATGGCCATTAAAGTAACAGGTTATTAGTCAGTGTTTCACTCAAGAAACAAGAAAATTCTTAAAATTTTTCTGTTTTACCCTCAAATAATAGTGACCCTTCAATTATGGTTGCAAGAGATGTTTAGAAAAGAATGTGCATTTGACTTCATTAGTAAATATCACATTGCATTGCAAATAAAGAGCGTAACTTAACTGGAAATTCTATTAAAAAATGAGTGGTTTACATTGCTCTGACATTGAAAATAACTCAGCTGTTCTATGCACCTCAATACCTTTGTATGGTTAGGATTTACATGAAATAAATTCGCGAAATGTTTTCGGAAGTCGACCTAAAGAAAAGTACGTGCTCACTATTATGAGAAAGTTATTTTTGGCAATTTTTCGGCGTTAGTATATCTTCAATGCTTTGGAAATGGAATAATCTAAACACAGATTTATGTAAAATGAAGTACAAAGAGTTGAGCAACGAATTGAGACAGGCCACATATAAAGTAAAAGAAGCATGGTGGAAAACGCAGTGCGAGGATATGGAAAGTTTGAAGAGGAAGGGTGAAATTGGTGCGCTATACAGCAAGGTTAAATAACTATGGGGCAGTAAGAAGGGAAGATCTATGCTAACAGTTAGGGATAAGTCGGGTAAGATAATGGTTGACACAGAAGAGATCCAAGAGAAACGGAAGGAATAAACAGAAGAACTGTATGCTAAAGGACTTAGGTCAAGAAAGTTAGATGTAGAAAAGGAACGTGGCGTAGAGGAAGATAGCTTAGGTCCACGAACACTCTACGATGAGATAGAATGGACATTAAGAGATATGAAATCAAATAGGGCTGTTGGCGTAGACAACATTTCTGCGTAGTTACTAAAATGTTTGGGAAAATGTGGTAGGAAGAGTATATATGGACCGATTCGTAGCATCTATGAGGAAGAAATCTGGCCGGAAGATTTCTTGAGATCAGTGTTAATTCCTATTCTGAAAAAGATAAAGGCTATATCATGTGAGGACTAAAGAACTTAATGTTTGATTTCCCATGCCGCGAAAGTGGTTCTCAGTATCATCAACAAAAGGATGGGGAGCAAGGCAAATGACTACTTAAGGGATAATCAATTTGGGTTTAGGAAAGGGAAAGGCACGCGCGATGCCAATGCAGTAGAGAGATCACCAACTGAGAGGAATATAGAATAAAATCAGGACGTACAGAAAATAGGAAGAGATTGGAGAGACAGGAGGCTAATCCAAACCTGTACATGGTCTCAGACTACAGAAATCTCAAGTGTGTGGGGAACGGAAAGTACAGATGGGCAGTGTTATGAGTATAAGGCAGGGTTGCCCATTGTTACCGTTGCTGTTCAACGTACTTGTAGAGGAAATGACTAAAGAGGCATGGGAAGAACTGGAGTTAGGAATGAAAGTCGGAGGGGAATTCGTTAAATCAGTTAGGCTTGCTGATGACCAAGCTTTAGTTTGTCAGTCAGCCAAGCGGTTGCAAGAATTGTGGAGCGAATAGGAAATTCAGTGCGATTGATATGGCATGAGAATCAGTAGGAATTAACCAATGTTTATGCGTTTTTTTCCAAAAGAAAAAGGTTAAACTAAACATTAAAATAGCAAAATGGAAAAAACTAGAGAAGGTAGAACAGTTTACATAACTCGGAAGTGTATTGGACCTACATGGTAAAAGTAGTAGGGACCTTAGGAGAAGAATTTCACCAGGTGTCCATCCAAAATCTACCTTAACCGGTAGATACCCTAATAAATAAATAAACATATATACATATAATATTAATCAGGTCAATAAATGGCATAAATTCATGTGGTATACATGAGAACGTAGAAAACAGAATGACTTTTGCTTCCGTGTATTTTTGTTTTTTAAAGTTGCTTAAAATTACATTATTACATTCCATTGATTACATTAAGATTATTAAACATATTTAAACTCTTCATATGTCTGAGAAACGTCAGAGTAGTGACCGCTTCGATAGCAGTAAGAAGAGGCACAATATTACCCGGGAAACTGAAGTGGATATTGTGAACACATATGAGAATGGTAATAAGATTGTTGACATCGCGCCGAAAATCGACGTTTGAGTCAACATTAAGGACAATGATTCCAAGAAACTGCGGTAGATGCCGCAGCCGGTCAAGGTGAATGATTCTTACACTCTGAAATTGTTACATTGAAAGGACAATGATCATTTGTTATTATAAATGAATCTAAGGACATCCAAGAAGCGTATCAAAGATGTAAACTTTAATTATTACGATATGAAGAGACATAGTTATGGAATAAATTCTTTTTTCTATTTCATTTTTGAATTTAAGATCAGTATCAAAGACGCATGTCATTAAGCCTTGGACTGATAAAGGAAAAAAACTTGAGACTTTTTGAAGAACTTTAAAATAACCATGGTGCAAATCATGATTCGTTCAATTCAAGTTCTGAATTGTCCAACAGTTTCAAGAGTCCCGAAAAATTACATAATAAAAAAATCATTGGAGAGACTACTAGTGCCGACTCAGCAGCAGCTACTGAGATTCCCACGCGTTTAGCAGAAGTAATCGAAAATGAGTGTTACCAACCACAACAGGTGTTTAACGTGGGCAAAACTGGGCTATACTTGAAGAAAACGCCTGATCGCTCGTATATTGCGAAAGAAAAAAGACTATGCCGGGATACAAGGCATCTGAGGACAGGATAACACTCTTTTAGAGGAAATGTTACTGGTGACCACAAAAAACTCTTGTTAGTCTACTTCAGTGGAAATACCATAGCCCTAAAAAATTGCGAAGGCATACGCTACCAGTGATATGAAAATCAATCACAAAAGGTTATGTAACTCGTACAATTCTACAAGATGGTTTTCCCACAGTTTTCCCCGAAGTTTAGACCTATTGTGAGATAAATAATATACCCTTTCGGATATCGATGTTGAGTGACAACACCCCAGGTCACTCAGCTACCCTGTGTAAGGATTATGAAAATTTCAAATCAATTTACTTAGTTCCAATCACCAGTTCTCTCGTTCAACCATTAGAACGAGTCATAGTAAATATAAAAAATATTATTTACGAAAGATACTCCGCAAAGGACTGAAAGCTACTGAAAAGGAGAATAGAATATCATTGAAGCAGTTTCAGAAAAAAATATAATATTTATAAAGTTGTTAAAAACCATGATGCTGCATTGGCATAAAGTTACTGTATCTACCACGAATGCTAGTTGAAGAAAGCTCGTTCCTAAGCTTATTCAAAAGTACAGAAAATTTGAAGGGAAACATGGAGTTGATGAACTTGTGAAAGTGGCCAATAAGCTAGAATTAAATGCCGATGGAAATTATTTTCGTGAATTAGTTAACTGTGACACAAAGGAGTTTTACGAAGATATCACCGAGGCTGTAAACCATACAGAGAAAAGTGAAACTTCAGATCAGTAATGGGACGATAAGCCATCTAAAAGATTTGAGTCTAAACAAATGACAGAAAGTTTTCACTTGATAGGAAAAGCACTGATCGGCTTTAAAGCGAAGGACCTACATGCTGAACAGTTCGCGATTGTACGCTAGAATAGATCATGACGTACATGCGTGCTACAAAATGATTTACGATGAAAAGAAAAAGCTTTTTTTAGGCATCAATGAATAACTACGTCGAAAAACAGCAAACTAATTTTTTATATCAATATTCACCAGCCAAATTATGAAATGGCTTTATGAAATGAAATTATTATTCACGAGAAGGTCAGTGATTGCTCCGTATTTTCTTTTATTAGTATTGCTATGTTTTCATTACCATTTATATTTTTAAAAACCAATGAAAAAATTAATTAATTCACTTCTTCTATTTTGCGTTGAGTTAGAAATATTTGTATTTTATCAATAGTATATGCTTATTTTATTATTTTTGTTTTCGTGACTCTTAATTAGCGAGAAGGTCACATCTGTGAAACTGCGATGAGGGTGAACGCCACTCGAGGAATTTACGAGGCACATGAAATTGGATTTATATATGTATGTATATATAAATACTTATATGTCTGTTTATATATATATATACACAAGGAAATCTTATTATTTTCCCTGAGATCCATGGCTTCTTAATCCTCTTCGTATTTAAGATTTAAATCATTTTCAATGTATCTCATACAATGGCATTTTAAAGTCTTACTCACCTCTCCTCTTCAGATTCCATCCCTTTATCTCTACTTAAGATTTAATTTTACTAATATATTATCTGTATTACTCCCATTCAGAATAAGATATTTAAACTAACCATTCTCCTAACATTTTGAAATTTTAAATTGCATTCCATAAATACTATGATCCGAATCTGAATCCGGTCCCAAAAGATCTTTAAATTGATCATACTTCTCCTAAAACTATGAACCACTATCATTTAATCAAACTAGTTTTTTCCTACTTCCCTTGGTATTTTTAGTTTTTAACTGTACCTTAGATAATGTTTGAACCTGGCATTGATTCTGATTGATCGGACTCTTTCCTCTAAAAAGTAAAATTGATTTCTCTCCATTTTTTCCTAAACCGCACTGCCCCACCTTCCTTTTATCTCTCCCTTCACCTACGACCGCATTCCAATCATCCAGCATCACTAGGCGTTTCCTTCCCGAAGCTTTATAAATTATTTCTTCTAATTTATCATACAAACTGTCTACTTCTTCCTTCAGGTGACTATTTGTTGGCATGTGCACCTATACTCAGTAGTTTGTTCGTGTTTGCTGTTATACCTGTTATGCAATTCAACCACTCAGCTGCACTATATTTTCTACCCATCTTCCCATTTTCTTCCTTCATACTACGGCTATCGCGTATTCTAAATACTCTGCGTCGATAATCCTCCATTTACCACAATTTTCAACCAACTAGGGTTTACAAAGTTTTTGTGTAATGCTAACCGCGAAGGTCTTGTCTCTTTCCCTGCTTAACACGGAACCTGTTCCGTTTGGCTGAATCTCCTAGCTTCCAGGATTCATTATCCATTTTTTCCATTGATATTATTGACATTGGAAAAATAATTGATATATTTTACCGTTATCTTTCTCAAGAGTGATCTTAAAGTAACGCCACAACTTGGCTCTTCCACTGGAATCAGACTTCTTTGCAGCCATCTCAATGAAGAACACAAGTGGACTATCATTTTTCTGGACCCTGCACTTCGACAAATCTTGAAGGGGCGACTCTAGTAAAAGTAGCGACGCTCGATTCACAGACGAGGTTAGAGCTCATTGAATACCCATCCCTATAGGGTACATTAAATTCACATAGAACAGGAGGGAACAGATATTTTTCCTGTATTACTTGTGGTTTTCCAGGAAGTTCTGGTATCCGAAAAACGATACTACTCATGTGAGGCTACGGTTGCCCAGAGGCGACATCCGAGTCCTTGGGTTACTATCTCTGCTCACTATAAACGATACTAATATGCATTGCTTTAACAAAATAAGAGTGCTAAAAGTTTAAATGAAATAAATGGCAAATATATTTGCGAATTGATGATATTTTCTTTGCTTTTGTAGATAGTGGTAGAAGTTTTAATAGTTTATTATATTCGCATTTTGATTTGTTTTAGGAAAGGAAATTTGTCTTGCCAAGGGTGTATACAAAAATTATAACAATATTTACTTCTCACTTAACTTATGAAATCTCTGAAATATTTACTCTTCTAGAAGCACTGAGTTATTGCCGTTTTAAGGGTACTATCAACAGAAAAATGTGGTTATTATTTATGAAGGTGACGCACTGAGGATTCCATTCTTTGATTAGGGTGGGACAAAAACGTTAAAAGACTTTCAGGAAGACAGCTTGGAAGTAAATCCGGAAGAATAAACAATGGAACGCTAAGTTCCATCCGAGTAGAGCACAAATTGAAGATTTTAGTATAATCAATATCCCGCTAATGTTTCGGCGGGCTCAAGCGTCCAGAGCATTTGATCCCTCCTGGGCGTCCAAAAACTCTCACAGATGATTGAGAAACATCGTAGCGTTGAGAAATGGAAAAAATTATTTTGTGTGATTTTTTTGGACGCTCGATAAAAGTTTGCTCGTGTGTAACGAACTTCACACGTGTCATTAGCTGCCCGAAACGACGCGTAATAACATTTTGAAACATCATATTCTCGAAATGTTCTGGGCCCGTCATGACCTTTTCCCCTACGCCGTCGCCGTTCGAATACTTTTAGACAGCGTTCCGAGAGCGGAAAAATGCTCCTTCACGGGTGCTACTGGAGACTCCAATGACTGTCCCTTCGATGGGGCTTTGGAATGCCTGCTTGGTAGTTTCGTTTTCCCGAAGGAATTCTCCACTCTATTTGTACGCGTCTGTCGTCCGTTATTGCACTTGAATGAGGTTTTAGTGAAGGACATTACCACGAAAAGTCACCTTAAGAATTGCTTCGTCACCACAACTAAGGAGGTTTTTAAGACAGGACGTGTGCTTTTCGGCTGCCATGTAATTGTTTACCCTCTGGAAAGCCAGCGAAGGCGAAGCAGTGGCCCCTCCCACTTGGAATTAGATAACCTAAAATGAGCCAGAGGATTGGGAGACAAAAGCGTGTTGGCAGACTCAAACGGGTGTTAAGAGGCGTGATCGTGGATGCGGAGACTTCAACGCCCGTCTTAAAGAGGTCAACAAGTAATAGCCTAAATAATGAATATAATCGACATAATATTAATTCTAGTATTTGGTCGTTTCCGGAATATGATGCATACAATGAAGGTATGCTTTGAAATGGGAGTGATTCAATACTTCGTGAGCTTTTCGTTGCTTTTAATTTATTAATTACTTAGTTTTGGTGGCACAGCGTTTTTTTGTGAAACACTTCAAACGTCAGCAAAGAAAATCGTTGATTTATGGCACTTAAAGGACTTTTTTTTCTCATAAGGGATTGTTTTTTTCCAAACTTTAATCCTTATGAATAATGACATTAAAAGCGGTTAAAAGTAAGATTCATGGAATACTAGATGTTTATAATCAATTGCATATCGTATCTTTCCGTTCATCTCTGTAATATAATAGATTCTACATGGGATAGTTCAATTCATTCTAATTTTAAAAAGTGAGAATTTTATTTTTTTGTAAACTCTGACTATATATTTTAAGGGATGAAATATTTTTGAGTCTCTTGAAGCACTTTTAATACCTTCGACATTTACTGTAAATGTGAGGGTAAAAAATAAGGGAAATTTTACACTTCCACGCACTTTTAATGTTCTACGACCATTTTCGATTCTGCGCATCACCATGAACCGTGGTCGTAGAACATCAAAAGTGTGTTGGAAGTGTAAAGTTTCCCTTATTTTTTACCCTCATCATGAAAGAATTCCACATAATTTAGGCTGAAACTGTTAACTTTACTGCATATTTTATAAATACAAAAGTATAAAGCTAGTGTATAAAAAAGTAAAAAACTAAATGGTTATCCAATATGGTAGAGTACACATTTTCATAATACTTCTATGTTTTCAGCGTGAAAGGAAAAAATGCTTTTACGGGGTTGCAGGCATTGATGAACAAGCTAGTGGTGACCTAGTGGTTTGACTAATCTCGTAATTTGGAGTTGTAGCCCCGGGGAATGAATTATAAAAACTCCATCTAAAATCTTAGCAGTGAAAGTTACTGTACACTGGAATGTCGTTGTAACGCTCTTTAGTTCTAGTTGAGCTCAATCCTCAACTCTTATATCCATTCTCTGGTATGCACTTGCGTTTTCATTAGAAATATACGACAGACAAAAGGAAAACACAATAGGTATTTTATATGCCTCATATGCCATGCTACAACATTTGTGAGCGGCAAATTAAAATATCAAGCTTTATAAATTATTTCAGTATAAGGCAAGACAATTATCGCAATCATAATCATAACCACTATTGAAAGTTAACTGCTGGGAATGGTGCAATAGTAACTCCAGCAGGGTCGCCCGCTGACCTGCATACATATAAGAGAATTTCAACTGCACCAAAGTCATTCACTTTCATTGGGATTCTAACCCGGATGCCTATATATCCGGCCAAATCTTTATCCAGTTAAGCAAACGAGGCGTCCTCTTACAATAATTGGTACATAATAATCTAACTATTAAAAACGCATAATATTATGAAGTATTTGAATTAATTAAAATATTTAATGAAATTTCAACTATAAATTATTGTAATACACTGGACAAAAATAAAATTACGAGAATTGATTTTCTGATTAAAACATAAAATATTCAGTGTGCAAGTGTGTGCATTGATTTTTTTACGCTATAACTGCACACTCCCTAGACTTCCTTCAAGTTCACAAATAACATATCACTCTAAAGGGAGTAAATCGTTTAGTTGGAACAGAGTTTTGCATTATAAAATTAAGTTACGGAAGAACAAAGCAATGTCAAAAGAGAAATCGTGAAAACACGCACAAATTTTGCAAGTTAAATATCCCACGTGTCACAATGAAATTAAAGTGGTTTTTACGGGTCTATTCTATTATGAATACCATAGGTATTCGATCTCTTTTTTGTCACGCTTATTCTTTTGTGATCGAATACTAGCTGGAAAATGGGTCCACCAATTCCACTACGGCACTTCAATAAATCTAAGAATTTCTTAAAAGAAACATCCTGCGTGAATTATTTCAAATCTTTTTTTATATTTTTTTAGTTCATGTCACTAGATTTGATTAGGTCAAAAGTGATCTGCCGATGTCGATCGCTGATTCCATCCTGCTTCGAAGCAGTAAGCAGAGACACGAGAGAATTGCAAGTAGATGCCCATCGCCCGTTTTTGTTCATTCTATGTGTTGGCCTTCTTTGTTTCCTTCAATTAGTAACTTGCTGCTATAATTTTCTTTTATTATTTATTGTTTTTAGGAGAATCGTATTAACTATCAAGTATTGCCTATTACACACAAGTAGTTCATTATTATTAAGGAATGAAAATATATGAAATCACTTCGATTCTTTTGTTTTTGTATGAGAAAGAGGTAGAGGCACTTAACACAACTGTTCTATATCGTCTTCATGGAAGACATGTCTGGAACTGTCCAAATGCGTGAAATTTCACACGCCTTGTACGAAAACAACGATTCCCCGCAAGCTATGTGGGAAAATTTTTATGGATGGTCAGTTTTCTCTATATCCACGTAGATGTAATTATGAAATCTCCACCGATTCAAACTTATGCATATGATGAAATTGATAAAATAAATATTTTTACCTATAGCTCCTTCTTACTCATACATAGAGACATGATTCAAACTTTCACTGTTTACGTAATATATTCATTTAGATTCCAAATAAATATGGAACTAGTACGGCACAATTACACAAGGATTAGACGGATATAGTTAATATTAATTCGAGTAATTGAATGTCTTTTGGTATCTCCATTTGTTATATTTCAATTAATTGTGAATTTATACCATATATGGACCAATGTACCATAATATTTTCCGGATGTCGATAATTTTTACATGGAATTTGATGAGTGAGTTTCGAAGTTATGAATATGAATACGAAAATATTTTCTCTTCGCCATCCCTCTCAATCACGTGGTGAAACAACGAAGGGTAGAGACGTGCAGCACAAACGCGTGATTTCGTCATTATGAGGTTGTGACTCGGGATCGCTCGTCAATTTGCCTGCTTTCATCATTCAGTAATACCTGAAAATCTTGTTTTACTTGTCCCTCTGTCATTTTTCTAAACTCGAATTGGCTTGCTCCAACAAGATAGTTATTTAGTCCACTGAGTAGTACACGTGATATACCAAAGCTGTTTAAGAGATTATGTACGAATCCAGACGTAAGTCCTTCATATTCTCGACTAGGTTATTAAAATTGAAAAGCATATGTTACTAGGGAAACTCTCCAGCAAAAATGTAGTCAGGGGTCTACCTGAGTCAGGTGCAGCTGATGGGAAACCTGATTCCGGACAGCTATAATGAACCATGTGCGTACTTGTTTTAGTCTCTGGTATGACTTTTAGTTTTTTTTTGTCAAGCATCAGTTACTGTTTCAGTTTTTTCTTTTTTATCGCACGATAATGAATCAAAGTTGAGGACATGCTCAGTATTTGAGTTGAATCCTTGCACATATGGCCATTGTTTTTCCTCACAAGTTGATACGAATTTTCCATTTGATTATAATGAATAAAAATTAGTAATGGTATTTGCAGGTCAAGCTAACTAGTCTTTTTTAACAATTGGAAACACAATATGGCATAGAATATGGTGAATTCATTAAGTTAATATGAGATGAAGAGAGAAAAGATGGAAAGTATTCTTTACAAGTTAACAAGCATCGGGAAAAATTCGTACCCCTTATCAGTTTCAGTTGAAAGAGTAATACCTACTAAAATATGTATCTTTATGTTCTAAGTTTCAAATCTCGGAACTCTCATTCTTATGAACTTTACGAGATACAATCGGAATTATGTACAAACCCAGGGGTAAGAAAATCCGATATTTAATGTAATTAAATGGTGTAATTGTCAATTTAAATTTCAACCATTTTTGCACTAACCTGATTCAAAATTACTTTTAGTTGAAGTTTATTATTAATTCGTCCGTTCGCATGGTTGCCCAACAAGGTGCAGGAACCGGTAGAAACGCAAAGTTTGGCCTCTCAAATTGAACATCCCGTGGAAAACCTGTGAAAATTGCTTCTGGAATGTTTAACCCATAGAGGATCTAGGATACCTAATTTATATTACCTTTTAATAGAATGAAGGCCAGTGGTACAGTGATACAATCACAAAATGACAATTATTTCAGACATATTTTAGCATTCATATTATTGTGAAGGCTTGGTCTTGTACGTTATACTATCCACGATTGGAGGGTTTAAATACATGACGACCCCCTAAGTTCTGTCGTTTTGGGATGTCCGTTACCCAAATATCAACAAATTACAGCGGTTTTCCAAGGAATAATTTGTTCTCCTGAGTGTTTCACATCCGAAATCAAGTATGTAAAATAATTTTTAAATTACAATTTTAATATGATTATATGAATTATAGTGAATTTTTTGGACGCTAATTACATTTCAATTGCCTTTAAATTTTCAATACACGTACAAGAACTAACTCGGCTATGAAAAATCCTATAAAGAGAATTAAATTCATAAAAATAGAACAAAATAATTATTTAGTTAAATATTCTAAGTTATTAAAAACAAAAAATCGCAGGATATACCGTAATATCAAGGGCATTGGGAAATTATTTTTTTACTACTACTTTGGATAGACTCTGGTCTAGCGTTTTGAAAATAAAATAACGTTCTGGAAATATGATCCCTTAAAACTTGGCGGTAACAATAATTTCTTCCTGAAATGATAGTCTTCCTTCCACACGAAACGAAAAATGTCATCAAATTACCAAAACAAAATTGGGAGTTTTCCATATTCTGCGCAATTATTTTATAAATACCTCTCCAGAAGTCATATCATTGGCTTGGCATATCGAGAAGGAAATTTAGAATCCAGAAAGAAAAAAAATGAAATAATTGCCTGCAGAAACATTTTTCCATCATTGACATTTTACCACCTAATGAATATCAACGCGAATAAATAAAGGGGAATTATAGAGAATTCGATAATTTTTACGAGTTCACAAACATGGTCATTATTTTATCGGCGGCTAATATTTTTATGGAACAAACTGAACTATGAACTAATTAATCCGTTCAGGGTCACCTAAGTGGTTTCTCATTATGGGTGATGGCACGATAGACGGCGTAAAGTTGTGTACAATGATTCCAGCCATTTTCCTGTCAGTCCCTCTTGTTTGCATCATTGTTCGCTCGTGCGCCGTCACCTTGGCATATCGAATAGGAATCAACGCCACCGGCCGCTGTTATGACCGTTCACCGGGCACGAAGTCGACTGCTGTGAATGCTTGACGTCATTCCATGTCGAGTGCATAACTAGGAATATGTCGTTCGCCTTGGTCGCGTCCTCACATTTCCCTTTTTTCCTCCTCCTCCTCCTCCCCCCCCCTTCTACATTTTCCTCGCGTGCGCACACTTTTACTTCCATCTTTGCTACGTACACCTTTTCTTCACCGCCATCGCCTGAAAATCGCCGTTAGCTCCCAACACGATTCCCTACCTCCCCTTAAGGCTTCCCTTCAAGTTTCCCTTTCCGACGCACATCTCTTCTTCTTGACGTGGGAGAAGAAAAACTTGGTTACTCTCTTTTGCCATAACACCTACCTCACTAGCTGCACTCTTATATTTCACTCGGTCTCTCTCCCTCTCTGTCTCCCTTTCCGCCATCTCTTCCGATCGAAGACCGTCACTACGCACGCGGAGTTAACAAGGGCAACCGCGCTTCCTTTCTCGTCTCCTACTCCCCTGGGCTCAAGTTAAAACCCTCCACTCCCACCATGTCTCTAAATCAATTCCCCTGATTTTCGTCCACGGTTTTCATTGTCTCCACTTATTTCGGCTACTAACGCCTCAAAGCCAAGGAAATTCTTTATTTCTCCACTTCGTTTTTATCTTCCGGTTTACATCACCATATTATTATTATTATTGATTAGACATTCGCACTCGTTTTCAGAAAATATTGAAATTCGTTGTTTTGGTGAAATTCAACCTGTTCCACTGAACTCTTGGCAAGGGGAACCACTTAATTTTTAGTTTATTTTTACGCGAACATTCTCTAAATTGTCTCCGCATCCAAGAAGTGCATTACCTAATATTTTAAATTCTGGGACTTTACCAACAACAATCGAAGGCATTATTCTGTAGTTTATCTCAGGGTTCTAGTATATTTCGACTGTTTTGTCAAAAAGTCGAAATATATAAGGTTTTATGGATGATGAGGTAAAACAGTAAGAGAGATTGATTTAGTTATCCCTCGGGATGGCACAAGGGAAACTTCAGTTACAAAATTAAATTTCTCGTTGAATGCACGAAAGCGATATGAATGATCTCAACTATCACGTTTAATTATCCTTAACGCACCAGAGGACTCGTGTTTCCTGATCTAGATGCAAGAAATGGTAGTGACAACCGATACGCAGCGCTGATTGTTTCTTGGATACGACAACATTTTCATACCTCTAGGCCATTATTTATTTTTTGTGAAAAACTTCCATGACTCCGAGACTCGACAAATTGAGAACCCCTCCACATAATTTTGAATTATTATTGTTTTATTTTTATTGCATTTTTAATGAACATTTTTTATTTTGAAATATCAATAATATGCCGACAGAATTATTTGAAAAAATGGGGCATAGTAGATCAATCGTTATAAAAATGGAACGCTGATCAGAGGTCCCGGGTTCGACTCAGGGTGACATCTTTGCAAATTCAACTTCACCGTAAATGTGTTAGTACCTATCACGTAAGTAGATGTGCCCCTGCCCCTGGTTGTTTCACGCGTAGTATGCTATCAAAATGCTCTTGGTATTGAGTTCTATCCTCACGTAAAAAAACCAACCTAAGGACTTATTACTGAAGAGGTAAACTAGAATATGATGAACGACTGAAGAGATTAATCATATTTTTTTACAATTTCCGTGTTCTAGTGGGTAAAATAAGATAAATTGCATTTATCATACGGCGCACCCCATCATACTTAATTGAATCTTTAATGATTGTAAACGTGTGGGAGAAAAAAACGCTGCACATTATACTTTACTGACACCCCACTGACCAATTATTAACGTCATCATCAGGTGAAAAGAAACGTTTTACGGGAGAAATATTCATGAACGCATTCCTGGAATATTCATGGACAAGCACGTGACTAGAGATGGCAGTAAGAAGATGAGAGATAATTGGCAGCAAAGACGGTTTTCTACCGAAAGAAAATCGCTGATGACACATTATACCCTCCTGTCTTCGAGAAAGTGCCAATAGAAAATAATATGAACTTTTGTTTATATTTTACTTCAAGCACGCGACGGGTCACTGCTGTGGAAAGACTTCCCCGTGTGCGCACGATTTAGATTTGCACATATTTTTCGCTAATCTCACTTCCTGGAGACCCTAAATACTAGCGGTGATTCCATTTTATTTGGTTCGATGGAGATGAAAACTTTCTGAATTGATTATTTATGTATCTTGGATATTAAACTTTCGATAGGGGAGAAATATATGTTATGACTCAATCGAAGAAAAGTATGTTGGAAGCAATAGAGTGTTTCCACTAGAGAAGGAGGACAAAATGGCCTGGCAGAACAAGTGCACTTACCAAGTGACTCACGGTGTGTTTCCAGCAGTTTATGATGAGAAAATCCCACGTAAGTAATTTAATTCAAGAGGAAAACTACCTGAGCATATTTTGAAGCGTAATTGTCTAATTAAGATTATAACAGAAGACATAATGGAAGAGGAAGCTATACAGGATAGTTATAATTAATCATGATAATCAAGTCCTGGGAGACATCGATACAAACGGAAAACTGGCAAAGGGAGAATCGTTGGTTTTTACGAAGCGTAATTGAATGAACTCGTCTTGATCAAATAAATTAAAAGACAAATTTGAATACCTAAAACATAACTATTAATTCTTTACTAAAACATTCGGACAATGTCTCACACGTCAATTCTTCCTTATTTTCACTTGTTTTTTTACTGTAAATATTACAAATAAGAAGCAAATCCGTAAAATATTATTGTTACCCTAAGTCCTAATCTAATCCTCTCTTCCGTTCAATCTTATCTTGTCTCATAATCACTGTTGCGGTATCTTAAACGTAAACTCCAACAATTAATCCTTTTTATAGTACACATAAAGATCGGTAGGAAATCCTGCAAATTCAAGGCATTTTAAGTAGGCATGAGTGAATTCTTCCAATATATATAAGTCCCGCTTAGTTAATATAACACAAATATACATTGGTTTATTGAAAAATATATCACCAATTCATACGTTCTTTGCTTATTCCTGCTTGTAAGTTGGTTGTTCATCATTCAAACTAAATCTAACTTTTAATTTTCTCCGTGATTTGGCTAGTGTTAAATTGGATATTATCATTGAAATGAAATGAAATTATTGACTTTGTAAGTCCACACACTTTATTTAAAAGCACGACCCAGGTTTCCACGTTGAACGTCATCATCAGATGATGGATGGACCATCTGATGATGACGATCAACGTCGAAACCTGGGTCGTGCTTTTTTAAATGAAATGTGTGGAATTGCAAAGTCAATCATTTCATTTCACTTCAATGTGTTATGCAAATCCCATAAAGTTACGCTGAAGACAACAAATTTGAATATTATTAGTTTGTCTTGGTAGTAAGACTGCTTTAATCAAAGTATATCTGTTAACAGCATTTGTACACGTGACTCTATGAACTAAGTATGCCTTTACCTTAAATATTAATTGAAATCAGCCGAACTCTTTATCTTCTGATGCCCCTTTTGCTAAGTTTCATTTGATCGCATCGTCGCGTCGTCTTCATTTCTTCAACCACTAATTTCCTTCTTCGGTCTTCTTCAGGTTTCAGCTGCATCACGTTTTTCTATTACTTCTTCGTATTTTAGACCTGAGAAATGATGCAGGATGGGGTTGGTTACGCATGAAATGAAATTACGATAATCAACAGCCCAATTTGCTTCTTGGATCGACGAGGCAAAAATGCTTTAAGATATTCCTCGTTTCTCCATTGTATTGTTACCCCCTCACCTTGTACTGTAACTTTCCTCTGAGATAGATCTTCTTCGTTTCCTTGTTCAATATGCCTCGTCTTTATCCCGATTCACAGGCTCGGAACCCCTCTCCTCGTACTAAATCACAAGTCACTTCTCAAAATAATATTAGCTCACGTTTCATTTCTACCTACGAGTCAGCAGTGCGTATTTCCAGAAGCACATTAAAGATGTCCGTTGGAAGAAACATTTTCCAATGAATTCCTCGTATAACAAGAGTTTTCCTCCAGGTTTCAACCAATACAAATCATTGCTCGATCATTTCCTTATGCAATCGTTGCTTGAGTTTCATTTTTCAGTCATTATTATTATTTGGTATTCTTCGTACGTTTTGGTATTAGGTAGTCTAAGGAGGTTTTAGGTAGGTTTTGAATGGACACAGACTGAACACCGCCACATTTCTTCGTATCGCCCAACAAGACGCATCTACACTCCACACTAGATGAAACTGTTTTTCAATTCCACATGGATTCTATCACTCTTCATTCCATCCAACGTGTCTATACTTTTCCTACCCATTCCTCACTTTCTCGACGCCTTCCCGTCTGCCGTAGTCTTTGACATCCCATCGCCAATCAGAATGCATCGCATTCATTTTTCCAGCCTCCTTTTTATTCCACTCAACAATCTCCTCTCCTCCTCCACCACGCTCAGCACTTCCTCGTTTATTTTCCTTACTGTCCATTTCATCTTTTTCATCCTTTTCCACAATCACGTGTGTAAAGCCTCCATTTGAGCCTATCATCTTGTTTCAACAAACGTGTTTTTTAAAAAAGGGTGTTACCGCGTCGTACGATACCACGCCTCAAATCAAAGTTTTATCGAGACTTTTCTTAGAATTCTTACTCAATTTTTGAGTTGATGATTATAAAAGTAACCTTGAAGTCAGCCATCAATGAACGCTGCTGACTATTATGACTAATTGTCACTGATAATTAACTAATAGAAGGTCATGATTATTGATCAATAGATTGAAAACCAACAAAGGTTGGTGAGATAAGTATTTTTCATAAGAAATCACAATGGCGTGTACAATTGGTTATTTCTTAGTCCATCCGTAAATATTCCGGTTAAGTGGACGATAATACAGATCGCTGAGAGTTCTCGTAAGAGGTTATGACCTCAATTGGGAAACTTTCACAGGCACAGTTTAACGCAGTACCATAACTCAAGGAATTAGATGGAAAAATACCTTCAAATACCACGAAACAATTATTCTGATAAATGTGTGTCACTTAAAATGTGACCAAATTTCGAAGTCAATCTTTATTCTTGAATGAGTAGAGTTATTTTTTGACAGCATTAAATAAAATGCACTAACATTTTCGAATCTTAATGCTCTTACTTGAAATATTTACTCTCTAGGGGGCGCAGTTGAATTGACACAATCGGACAACAATAAGAACACAAAACGGATAAAATAATTCTCGGAAGCCCTTAATAATATTAAATTAAACTAATCTTGCTCAATACCCAGACAGTTTACGCAACATGTTGCTGCGCATGGCCGTTATACTAATGAATTAAGGCTCGTTTATATCTAATGATTAATGACCGGAAAGACTTTAGTATACAAACGAGTGATTGCTGACGCGAAACTTATCGTGATTCATGCGTTAAAGGATTTCAATTAAATGAAATTAAAAATTATTAACTTATCATTCGAGCCACTATCAGTCCCAAGCTTCCCAACAAATTAACAATACCGTTGGCAATTTCATATTATTTTAAACTAGTTAAATGTACTCAATAAATATACTCATAATCTCATGACCTTCTGCTATTATAAAAAACTATGGCCTTCTGATATTATGCGAGAACGCACAGGATAAGGTTTTTTTCACTCATTTCTACATTCAGGCTATTGAGTTGTGAGTTTAGAATTTTTCAAAAAAATCTGTACCCTTAACTGTGAAGTCCAATTAAGGATTGCAATATATTGGTGGTTATAAACTACCTATTATTCCTTTGAACAATTAAATCCAAATCCCGGGCGGTAATGAGTACACCGCGAGGTGCAGTAGTTTCAAATTAATATAATCGAGATTTCGAACACTCATCCGTGAAAAAAAGTTTCCATACATTTTCATGAAATGCCATTGCTGAGAATTTGGAATATATGGTGGGTTTACTACATTTCAGTCGCTAATTATCCAAAAATGTAAATTACGCTTTCAGGCTTCACTTTGTGGAAATGTGCGCTGTCCACATTAAAAGATCTTGCAATTTTCCACAGACTTTATTTTAAGATATAACGCGTTTCACTTACTTGTGGCAATATCAGGTACAAATTTCGTTTACATACTGCATTTGAATATATACGCTTAGGACTACACCTGTCCTAAGCGTAAGGACTACTACTAAGTTTCTGTCTAACGACTATTGCTACTCTCCTAAGCGTGGGACTACTACTTTCCTAAGCGTATCTATTCAACTGCTGCATGTGAACAAAATTTGTACCTGATGATTCCACAAGTCGGTGAAACGCGTTGTATCTTAAAATAAATTCTAAGGAAAATCACAAAATCTTTTAATATAGATATCCTAAAATGCTTCACCGTTTGTTCCATCATTACTTCAGGTTATTATTGTGCCCTCCGAAGGTTTTGGGTCCCTAACCAGTCTACAAATGTTTATTTGTATTTCAATCAATTGATACCAATATAATTATTTTTCTCAGCCTAAAATAATGGCAAAGTAACCATATCTCTCTAATAGAAATTCGTCAACGATAATAAAATTATTTACCTCTGTATGCCCCTTTCCCTATCCTCGTATTACCTCTACGTATCCCTCTCCTAAAGTACTACTCCTATATTACACACATACACACACACATGCATACATACATATATAATATATATGTGCACATAAATTCAAACACGAGATTCCGCCATACGGAAATAAAAAATATTCATTCACTTGGAAATAGATATAAGGAAAAGGGATAGAAACACATGTAAAGGACGAGCCCAGGAGAGGTGGTGAAGGCGGAATCGAGCAGATCAGAAGCGCAAATATATTTCCTTGACCGGGACTTGAACACCGGATCTTTAGATTTGCCGGGCCTAACCACTTTTATCTATCGAGGAAACGTAATTTACACTGCGATCTGCGGGGTCTTTATGCAACAAAGTGCCCCGATTTTTTGGCCAAGAGATGGGAGCTGTTTCACCCACCAAAGGAGAAATAGACAAGAGGAAACAAGACACACAAGAGGAAAGGACAGTAGGTTAGCAATCATACAACATCATAAAGGATAGGAAGAGTGCGTTTCGTGGCACGCATAGCCAGAAGAAAGAGACAAGCCACATTAGCCAAATACGCGTGATTTTTGTGTTGATTTCGTGTTTGAATGTGTAATTTCGTGTTATAATGTGAATACACACACACATTAAACCTTACTAACTTACCTCAAACGTCCTTTGAGGTCGAATTCTTGGAGGAATATTAATATCCTAGGTACAGGTATATCAAATTTTAATCACACCCATCGTATATCACGGGCCAGAGACTCTCCTCCGCCAATGGGGAAGACAGACTCTATGAGGACGACAGAATCTGCATCACTTGACGTAATAATATATCATATTAAGTACGCTGCATTGGCTTTAAAAGACTCGGCGATATTAACTTCGATATGCATTCACGCAAGAGGAACTTTCCAGAAGATTAAAATTATAAATGAATGCATAAAACGCATTTGCGAAAGACGTAGTAAGAAATGGACTAATTGGAAAGAGAGATACAATAAGAGACTTTCAGGCATACGCAAGCAGTCTGCATCAAATGTTAGGGCTGGTAGATGTGGGACATTAATGCTAGAATGACGCGAAAGCCATTGCAAAACATCACAGATGAAATCGATATTACGAATAAAATTATTTGGCATTGCTACCTAAGACGTAACGAGATTTAATCTTTCTTCCGAGGGAAACCAACAGCTGCTATTAATGGACGATCATATTGGTTAGACATTACATATATTGCCAACACTAAGGGGGCATTCGTGAGAGGAATATTGTACTTGCCCATGCAGTGCTTCTAAATAGGAAAAATCATATTAGGTATGAGCAGTACACTATGCATAATCTTTAATTTTGATTACAGATTAAATTTTGAAATTGAAATATGGCGTAATTGATTTACAGTATATCACATGTACCTTTCTTCAAACATTTTTGAAATATTTCTAAAACACTGGCGTAGATATTTGTTAAATATGTTTAAAACTATGAAATTTTCATTTTGTAAGAGGAAAATTGAAAAGTGTGATATTTAGAAAAATCTCGCGTTTTAACCTTAGGATTACAAAATATCTTCTCTTGAATTGCATTTACCAGAGAACGTACCGAATTATTTCCATCGGTAAATAATAGATGTGCTTCCTGACGGAAAATCGGCATGTAAATCATAAGCAGCAAAGGATGAAGGGTATAGTGTAATCGCAGATGTTTTATATTAGTGATATACGAGTATATTTATTTCAAGGAGAAGAAAATGAAATTCTATTATTTAAGTGTCCTCGGTATTACAGCTCCAATGACTCGCTCAGCCATTTGTTATTTGTTTGATAGCACTTCCGCAAGTGCTCTCTTTTCTCTTTCAACCAATGCTGGAGCTTTGCTCACACATACAGTTGTACTCTATGCTCGTGCTTGAGCGATGAAAATGTTTCACTTCCATTACTGAACATTCCCTTTCTCAAGCATTCCCCCCCTGGCTCTGAGCTGGTTTTATTTTACCGCTGTCCACATTTTTTCGGTCACAGAGATTATCATCACATTCACCACACATTATCATCATCATATTCTGCCCTCTCATAGTATTTAAATGGTCACAAGAGAAAAAGTATGCGCAGCGTACACAGATATGGTGTAGAACAAGAGACAAAACATCTGGAGTTTCCCTGCTGAACTGCAAAAAACCTCTTACACTTACGAAAACGTCGAAGAGAGACGATAATGGCGACAAAGAAGTGGTTTTGTGTTATTTATTTTATGTGATTTTAAGCTAATTGAGAAACAGAAAATTAATGATTAAAAACCATACATTAGAAATGAAAAAAATATGCGATTAAAAAAACGGCTCTGCATTTCTCGATCAAAGTCCGAGAAACCAGACGTGTCACACCGAGTTCAATTCAAATACTATGCTTCGTTTTGTCAGCGTTTAACGTGGATAAAGGTATACTTCTTGGAAATCTGGCGCTAAGTCTTCTTCCGTTGAGGGGTGAACATGCAACTGGTAACGCCAGGGAAATCATTGGGTAACCTTCAAGCGATACAATGACCTTGCCGCCCGTAGCTATTGGGGAAAGTTTAGAGAGGGGAGAAAAAAGTTCATGCACCAAGAAAAGTGAAAGGGATTGGAGCGCCTCGGGGGAGTGGGGGAGGAGGAGGAGGCGGTAGTGGTGGTGTTGTTCGGGCTCCGTAGAGAGCAACAGCCGGGGAACGGCGACGCACTCAAGACAGACCGAGTGAAGAATGAGACCTAGAACTCCGCAGAGGGAAAAAAAACCTCAAAGAAAAAATACGAAGAGGGGTCAGCGGAAACTTTCCCCTGCCATAGATAGTGTGCATAAGAGGGCAGCTGGAACGAGCCTTTCCTTAGGTTAGGACACTATTCAGAACTCAGAGCAAGAACGTGACTATGAGGCCGTCGTAAGAAGATTCCAGTTCACCACACGCTTGGAGAAAACACAAATTTCAATCCTGGAATTAGTGACTCAGCGGCTAGTACCACAAAGTTAGATTGAGGTGGCCCTAGCCTCGAAGTAACTCATTCCTCATGTTCCGAAAATATCAAAGTAGCATCTCCGAAAGTAATTTCAATCGAACGAGATGATTTAAAATGGGCTTCTAGGGCTACTTTTGGGATGATTCTTCCTTCAATTTATGGCTTATAAAATGTGCTCTTAATGGCCTATCTCTAACAGCACCAAAAAACGTCCATTTTGAAGTGTTATATATATTCTAGATGTTAAAATAAACTGAAATTCAAATAACTTTCATCTTCCCTAATCATATAATAATGAGATTACATATGCAAAAGCCGGATTTGAGTTTGCAGGTTGCGCAATTTTAAGAACTGAACTTTTGAAATATTTTCTCGCATCTAAAACAGGCGGTATATTTCAAATGCAAGTTTTTACAGTAAACAGAAGGTGAAGGTCAATTTTGAATTAAATATGGCACATTGTACTTCTAATCATATGATATTTTATCATTCGGAAATAAAATATGTTACAGTTGATATTTATCGCAGTACAACACTGATTCTGTTACAGAAACGAAATATATCACGAATGGAGCTGAAGTCAAGTTACACCTTACGCATTTATACCATGGTGATTATAAATTCATATCAAATGAGATATGCCATAGACATAGTGTAATACCATTTATACAAACTACAATACAACATTTAACGGATTATTTCCTTTTTAGTTTTTAGGAAGTGAAAGAAAATTGCTGGAAAATTCACGCCATGGCATCTAAACCAACTTGAGCCTCTTTTAATATTTTGGAACGTTCCTTGGAGATAATTCATCTACAAAATACCTCGCAAGCCGCTGGCAAGGGCTTATTGCGGTAGGGCACAAAACCCAACTTGCACAACTCTAATTATAACACATGCATTTGAATATATATTTCCCATTTCCTTATTTCTATTTCTATGTGAATGAATATCTATTAGCTCATACCCAACCATACCATCATTAAAGATTAAGAAACATGTACTTCCAGATAAACAGGGGAGACGCACTCATATTACTATACTTTTCCAATTGATCTAATATATTTTACGGTGCCTTAATCAATGGCCGCATAGTCAGTCACCTATTCATAAGCTCTTTTATCGGTGGAGATGTTATGTGTGCTTGGAGAGCTAAAGGCAAGGAACATCGACGCACGCACGACTGTCAGAGTGATAAATGGAACCTAGAACTCCGTCAGGAAATTAATGTAGAGGAAAAAATTCGGAGAAGGTCAGCGGAAAATTCCCTTGGCCCTAGACAAGGCATTCCCTATCGCTGCTTTTTTGAGAAGGATTGCCTCTTGCATAATACAAATGTTATCACATTATATATGTTATACGCTTAGAATTGCACAGCATTTAAATTCATTTATCTACACAAAGAGTAAAATTAATATGTTTGAGAGGAACAGTACTCTTTCGTTCTCAGCAGTAAAATAGCAATTAGTAACTTGAAGTGATTGAACGATCAAACTCTTTCGAATATCTGGTAAATCACCCACAATTTAACAAGGAAATAGATATAAGAAAAATAATTTGAAGACAATTTAATTACACCAATGCTATAAAATAAAGGAACCTTGAAGGAAAGGTAGCAAGGAAACGAAATCAAAATCTTATCAATTGACAGCTATTCCCAGTTTGTCCAATAATAGTGAAACATTGTCAATAACACCAGCTATTGAAGGAAGGTCACCATACGTGTCTTCGGCAATGAAAGTACTACAAAAAATAGCAGGGTACATAAGAAGAAAAAGAATAATATACATCTTAAAGGAGCAAATGACAACAATGGTTTGGATAGAATCAATTAATAAAAAATACTTCATATATTGTACATAAAATTGACCATGTGGGAGAATATCAACTAGAATAATTTCTAGAAAAAGCTATAGGGGATAACAAGTACGGTCAAAGGGGGTACAGCCTAATAATTGAAAGAAAGAACAAGATCATAATTAAACGTAATCTTCCGATCAGCATTAAAACTCTTTCATGTCGTCGTAGGCTTCTACTTGTACCTACCAGCTCTCGTACCATTTTTTTCCAAACACTATCCAAATCTTCGGGTCTTCATCCATCCTACCCTCGGACAAAAGACCTATTTCATTTCTTCCTCGTCCCCCATAACTCTCTGCAAACATACTTCAATATCCCTCAACTTCTCACCATCTACTCAATCCACTTTTGATGTCTTCTTCGAATTTTTCAATAAATTTCCATCTTCCCCTTTCATCACATCTCGTACCTTTCATTCCAAATAGGTGACTTCTATGCATCGTCCCTCCTTACATTTCAAGAGCCTACACGATCTATGGCCATCCTATTACCTCAAAGACCGGTTTTCGGAAACACACGAAGCTATTCTCCATACCAAATGATGATGGAGAGAAGATAACCAAGTGGAAAAAATTGGATTTCAGAGATCAAATGAAGCCAAACACCTGGAGTGAATAGCATATACGTGCTCAATGTTATTTCACTAAGTGTGAGAATATGTACGAGGTTGGTAAAATGTACACCAGAGGAAGTTCTATTAGATAAAACGCCCTTTGCCTAGAAGGTAAGAAGTTTCAATATCACCATGACTTATTTTGCGAATGGATATCTATATAAATAATCACCACTGCATGATCGTTTGGATTATTACCATGACAGATTGACTCTCCATATTCTTGGGTTTTCAAGGGGCAAATGCAGACTCCATTTGCTATGATTATAATCAGTAAATTTAGCGAATTGAGGGCTATACTCGAGGTCATGAAATAAAACCGCGAAGGATTACTCTCGCTGGCTGATTTATTCTTCATGTGACACTAGCGGTGAAACCGCCGCAGCAATTGAAATAACAATATTTGCCTTCTTGGAATCATAAAGCGTTCTCATCACTTCAATAATTTTCGCAATCGAGCCTCCGGTGGACATTTGGTGCCGTGAAGCTTTTTCATCCTTATTTTAAAAATTTCGGTCCCATGCTATCCGCCCTCCACTCGCTGCGTCTACTTCATCTTCGCCCACCGCAACATGGCCCGGGATGTGCAACTGGAGGTCACATCGAATCAACCGTCAATTTAGTTACAAACGAAGGTGACTGCACAGTAAAGCGTTGACAGCTGAGGCTTGAACGAAGCAATTTGTGGTAAAACTCCCGGTAACACATCGGTTCTACGTATCTGGAGAGGAATCCTCTGAGGGATCACAAATACCCCCACCCCAAAGAGGGCAATGCTATGTGGTACACGATATATATATATATATACAAATATATATATATATACACACATACACACAAACTCATATATATATATATATATATATATATATATATATGTATATGTATGTACTTATATATATATATATATATATATATATATGTATGTATGTATATGTATGTATATATATATATATATGTATGTATATGTATGTATATATATATATATATATATATATATATATATAGCTCAGTTCCTTCTTCCCTAGAGAAAGATGGATTGGCCTACGAAAATCCAGAATGCGTATGAGTTTCATTTGTATGTGTTTCTCTGTGTTTTTTCGTTAGCGCTATCTCAGTTCTCCGTTTAAATTATTATTCACACGCATATATATATATATATATATATATATATATATATATATATATATATATATATATATATATATATATATATACATTCAAACACGAAATCCCGCCATACGGCGAACAAATATTACTTCACACACAGAAATAGATATAAGGAAAGGGGATAGGAAAACACATAAAAGACAAACATAGGAATGGTAGGGAAGGCGAATTTGAGCATATCACAAATGTAAAAATATTTCCTTATCCGGGATTTCCTTATCTCGGGTAAGGAAATATTTTTAAATTTGTGATATGCTCAAATTCGCCTTCCCTACCATTCCTATGTTTGTCTTTTATGTGTTTTCCTATCCTCTTTCCTTATATCTATTTCTATGTGTGAAGTAATATATATATATATATATATATATATATAATAGAGGGAAGAATGTTGGGCAAGCGAGGTAAGGGTAGGAACAGGATAGGGATGTTGGACGAGATGAAGGGAGGAAAGAAGTACACCGAGATGAAGAGGGACCTGATATAGATTAGTTTGCTAGGTGGGGAGTCACAAAATGTTTATTTGATAGTTGGGTCCATCCAAAAACCTACCTTAACCGGTAGATTACCTTAAAAAAAAATACTGTATGTAGAGGAAATGATTAAAGAGGCATGGGAAGAACTGGAGGTAGGAATGAAAGTCGGAGGGGAATTCGTAAAATCGGCTAGGTTTGCTGATGACCAAGCATTAGTTGCTCAGTCAGCCAAGGGGTTGCAAGCATTGTTGAGTGAATTGGAGGTTCAGTGCGATAAATATGGGATGAGAATCAATATTAATAAAACAAAGGTTATGCGATTTTCCAGAAAGAAAAAGGCTAAGCTAAATATTAAAATAGGCGGGGAAAAAATAGAGCAGGTAGAACAGTATACATATCTCGGAGGTGTTTTGGACCAATGCGGTCAGGGTGGTAGGGAAGTAAGGAGAAGAATTGCGCTAGGCAAGGAGGCTTTCTCAAGGAGGAGGGAGTTGATGACGGGGACGTTGAGTAGAGATGCTAAGACAAGACTCGTAAAAACCCTGATATGGAGCGTAGCTATGTATGGTGCGGAAACGTGGTCACTGAAGCAGGAGGATATACGTAGATTGGAGGCTTTTGAAATGTGGGTGTGGAGAAGAATGGAGAAGGTTAAATGGACCGAAAGGAAATCAAATGAGGAAATACTAGAAATGGTGGGGGAGGAGAGGGGTTTGTTGAGAGAAATCCTATGGAGGCAGGAAAAATGGATGAAAGGCGTATTGAGCGGGAGTTGAATGTTGAAGAAGGTAATAGAGGGGAGAATGTTGGGCAAGCGAGGAAAGGGTAGGAACAGGATAGGGATGTTGGATGGGATGAAGGGAGGAAAGAAGTACACAGAGATGAAGAGGGACCTGATGTAGTTTAGGTTGCTGGATTGGGTTTTGTTTGGAGTTACAAAATATTTATTTGATAGTTGTGTCCATCCAAAAACCTACCTTAACCGGTAGATTACCTAATAAAAAAAAATATATATATATATATATATAATTATAAGGTAATCTACCGGTTAATGTAGCTTTTGGATGGACACAAGTACCAAATAAATATTTTGTGACTACTAACAAAACACAATCCAACAACCTACTTTACATCAAGTCCTTCATCCCGTTCTACTTCCTCCCTTCATCCCGTCCAACATCCCCATCCTATTCCTGCCCTCTCCTCGTTTGCCTAACATCCTCCCCTCTATTACCGTCTTCAAATTCCCACTGCCGCTCAATACGCCCTTCATCCATTTTCCTGCATAACGATTAAGATGAGTTTTGAATGGCACGGTCTATTCAAGTACATCGGTGCAACATTACATTTCCTTGTCTCTCTTAACAAAACAACCTGATCCAACACTACAACAAATTTCTCTTCAATCCCCCAGACTTTATTCCTCTCTTCATTTCGTCTAATGCGTCTATCCTATTCCTGCATCTTCTTCATTTGCTTAATGTTCTCCCTTCTATCAGAGTCTTCAACATCCCATTGCCAACCAAAATTCGCTGCATCTATCTTTCCTGTCTACATTGGATTTCTCATTGGATCCCATTCCCTCCCCCATTGTGTCTAGCATTTTCTCCTGTTTTACTTTCTGCCAATTTCACTTTTCCATTCTTCTCCACTTCCATATTTGAAAATCTTCCATCCTCACCTATCATCTTGTTTCAACGATCATATCTCCGTGCCGTACAAAACTACGCTCCAAATCAAAGTTTTAACGAATCTTTTCTTAGAATGCTTATTCAAATTTGAGTTATTGATATTGCATGTACATGAAGTCACAATCAGTGATTATTACCAACTATTATGACTAATTTTTATTGATAATTACAAAAGGCCATGGTTATTGGACAGGTGATTGAGGTTCAAAAAAAGGTTGATAAGACTGGGGTACAGTATTGTTCATAAGAAATTATAACGGTGTGTACGATTGGTTATTTCTTACTCCACTCGGAAATAATCCAGTTCAGTTATCAATAATCCAGAGGACAGGGAATTCTAGAAGGCGCTTATGATCTCGGGTGGGAAAATTTTTGCAGAAACAGCGAAAATGTTATCCTTACTCAATGTCCCCGTCATCAATTCCCACCTACTTCTGAAAGCTTCTTTGCTTAATGCAATACTCCTTACATGCATGTCTCTACTACTTTGACTATCTTGATCCATAACACTTCCCAGATACGTCAACTGTTCCCCGGCTCTAGTTAATGACTCATTCAATACCTATCGCGCTGACTTTCCCATTCGCTAAACAATGCTTACAACCTCTTGGCTGCCTGGCAAACTAATGCTTGATCATCTGCAATACAAACTTATTTTTTGAGTTTTCAACGGACTTAAATTCCTATTTCCAGTTTTTTCCATGCCTTTTCAACCATTTCCTCCACATTTCCGTGGAAAAGCAAATGTTATAGTGGACAGCCCTGTTCTATCTCTCTTCTTAACACTCCAGTCCCAACCATCCGCCCCCCACTCGCACCTGATCAGTCTGACACATGTGTAGGCAACGGATATATATCCTATCCCTCCACTCTAGTTCTCTTTTATGCAATAAATACTACCCAATTCACTTTACCGAACGCCTTCTTGAACTACAGGAAACATGACAATATATTTTGATTTTATTGTATGTTCCTCTCTATTAATGTTCTCATTACAGCGATGGCATCACGTGTGCCCCTCCCCTTTCTGAATCCAAACTCATCATGTCCCTAAGTAACCATTTGTCCTCCTCTCCACCCTATTGTTCATGATGCTAAAAAGCATCTTGGCTGAGAGTGAAATCTAACTTGTCCTATCGTCCTCACGCACGGTTGCCTATCCCTTTTTTGGGATACGGACTGAAATTGACCTGACAAAATCTTCCGTCGAGTACCAGATCTTCCTGGGAAACCATAACCGGCACAGGGAAAGCAACTGCCCCCCCTACCCTGATGTGTGAATTTCACACGCCGTCGGGCTTAGTACATGGGTGAGCTCTACCATCACCTACCAAACCGACCTTCAGGTTGATTACTATGTTTATGGTTTTTTTATAAATAAGAATCAATATTCTTCTTTGTTCGTATGCCATTCAACAAATAAACATAGATATATTTTTAAATAAACCTAATTGGCTGAAATCGCCCGCTCACAACATGCTTGGCGATGACTATCAATAGTTTCCAGTCCAGTACAATCCTTGAGAGGAACTGGCGTGCGTAGAAGTCGAGATTGTTTTTCTCACCAGCAGCTGTGTGAAGAATGCCCAAGCTGATTGAATGACCAATTACATTTGTTATACATGGTTCGAGGTTAAAAGTGCGAGTGTCCTAATAAATGCTAGACAACCATTGTATTCTCATTTAGCAAAAACTATTGCAATACAATTTTATCGCATTGTTACCGGCGATAAGGCACTGAAAAATACTTAAGTACTTCATTTTATGAATATTTTTGAATATTCTTACACAGATACCTTAAAAAAATGCGGGAAATGATTTACGACTAATTTGATGGATTATATTATAGTGCGGCCAGTAATACGTTCTCTAATTCCATTTTACGATACCCATTTTAGAGTCAACGTTTAGCGATCGCAACGCTCCAAGTCATTTTTAAGTGAATGCGGAAGTATTTTGGCCACAAATGAATGGATGCTGCATTATGATCACATCCAATTTCCCGGCCGCCTGCGACCTTTGTCCGCGTTCAATTACGCCTTGCTCTAGCCCCGTGTTCCCTCTCACCTATTCCGACCACTCCAGAGTGACCTTCAGTACATTATTTTCTAAAGAGAAAGTTCTGTTTACTCGATGTCTTTTAAGATAATATGATTATGCTAGCGGAATGCTCAATGGCACCCAACGTAAACAATGACTTTGGTAAAATAGTTTAGCATTGTTGTTCAGGTCATTAAGTATTTTCACTTCCGAAAAGCACTGTATTCAATATGTTAGACATTTTTTTAGGGTCCATCTGCGACCTAAAATGATTAATTAAGGATTTTCATATGATTTATTCATGCACTACGCAGTTAGCGCATGAATAAATCTCTTGGAAATTGTACTGTGAATACTATCTTTATATGAAATATAAAGGCCATATTCTACGTGAAAATACTCTTAATGCGATCATTTCGAAATATGCCACCTAATTAAAATACTGAATATATTTTTGATTGTATAGATAATTATAGTATTTATTGCTTTCCCTTCTATGAATCATACAAATATTGAGTAATGGTAATTAAAATAATCGGCCGTACAGCCTCTCGGAATACTTTACCCATGCAGTCAATAGAAGTATGTCGAAGAAAGATTCTTTGTCTCATTACTTTAACCAAATAAATTTAATGAGACTTTGTATGGAGCATGTGTGTGTGTCGAAAATGAACTCATCATGAAGTGAAATCAATCATGACATGGGGAATGATGCATGTGATTGTAACGACAATGAAATTAGTCGAAGACATTACGATGCGTTATTTGTTATTACTTAATGCAGAAAGTATCGAATACAATTCCCATCATTCATACATTTCAGGAAGAGGCTCCTTTACATTTAACGAGACAAATACGCTCAATTTCTAAGCTATTTCAAATTGCTATAAGAATCGCAGCGAAAAAATAAGCAAACGCGATGCCACGGACGAGTAACCACTGAAAAAGAAACTAGTCCCCCGTTCTCTCAAGGAAATTTACGGAAAATATGGATAGAATGCGCATCATATAACTCTGTAGCTTTAACCGGAAGTGCATCGGAATCCATTCTAGTCGTTCCAGGATAATACGAAGGATTTCCTTGAAGGTGTAATGATGATGATGATACAATTCTACCAGTCCCTTGAGGTGGCAAAACAAAACAAATGAATCGAAGCAAAGAAATGACCAACGGCATTTTAACGCCAGTCCCGTTGTCGGAGCGGAGGTCAGAGGCTTCATTTGAATGGCTAAATAGGAGCACAGGCGAGGAAGGTCGAAAGGGATGGGGTCGAGAGAGAGAGAGATGAGGAATTAAAGGAGGAATTAGACGGGGACAATGTAATAAAATGCAAGCATTCAAGATCGTGGAAGCGAAGGCTCTCTTTCATGCCAAGGCTGGGAAAGGAAAGAATAGAAGCCGCGAACGCGAGGGTGGGAAGGAGAGCGCACTCACGGGACGACGTCCGATGGGAACCGACGGGAGAGGAAATATAGGGAGGGTCACAATGCACACCTATCAACAATATTTCGGACATCACGGTCACGGGTCCGGAGTGAACGGACTCCCCCGGTGGGGAAAAAAGAGAAAGTGAAGTCGATTATGAGATCTCCATGTGGGGCGAGTGTGTCGCCGCGATGGCTGGCCGGCACCGGAATTGATGGTTTTTTTCGGAATCACCGTTATGTGAGACCCTGTTCTAGGGATCCCCGAGCCGAAAGTCGCGGTTGGGAATAAACGAACCGGAAGCGGAAGAGAATACCGTAAGGGGGGCGGCGGTGGTTGTATCCTTAAGGAGAAGCAAGTGATTAACAAGGTACTACTTTGTGGAGTTTCCGGATAATTCTAAGAGGTATGTCCTCCATTTCGCAGTTTTTCGCCCCACAAACAACCGCAGTAATCAAACCGAAGGTTGGTTTGATAAGTAACATTAGAGTTCATTACGCACTAATTTTGAGCCGAGAAGAGTTGAGAGAGAGAATGCTGTCAGCAATTCATACATCAAGGTTAGGGTTGATTATTAGTGGAGATGTATGTATCTTTTCCCTTTTACCGCCCACGGTCTTTCAGGTTCCAAAGCTGTCACAAAAATTCGAAAAATCATCCTACCTTCCCTGGTCTGGACGAGGGGCCCCATGTCAGCAGCCTAGCTCTACGTGTACCCCATAGGCTATCACGCCTCCTGATTTTCCGTCAATGGGAGGGTCATTACCGCAATGAATGGGAACCTACCACCTTAATCATTCCCATCGACACTACCTGTTCATTTTATTTACCATGGTAATGTAAATTTAACCATAATTCCTCATGTCCAAGATATGTAGCATTGGTTTTAGTAATTCGATAAAATCTTGTCCATATTAGCAAATTCAATTGACTCAAGAGATACTCGATATTTCTTTCTAAGAATTATTGAAAAATGAATGTCTTTCAGTGAAGCTTTATTTGAACTTTTTACTTTCAGGCACAAAATTGCTTTCTATCGGGGAAGAAAAAATATAAACCTTTTAAACAAGGAAGTACGCGGAGTGATATAAGGATTGGCAATTAGTGACACTAGGTTTTCATCTACCTTGCGTACAATAGATTAAGCATTAAATATTTGCGTCAGTCCTACAGATGCAGACATTTTATGCAGCATGAATAATTAGTTATCGGCAGCAAGATTCAACATCGTTTTCACTTATATAATCACGTAGACAATGTTCGTGGCACCTAAAGGAGCACTTCGAAAGACATAGTTGACAGTTGGTATTGAGCCAATGCAGGCCTCAAAGAAACAACGAATTTCAAAACTACTCGATGTGCAGTAGAGGAAAGCGTTCCAAATATCACCCAAACAAGCGGAACTTGGGCAATGGACAACTTGTAAGTCTAAAACAATATGCGGTTAACTCGCAAAAATCTGTTTCCATTCATTTGAAAAAAATATGGACCAAAATTAAAGACGTCATCGCAACCACAATTTCACACTCTTTCCTTCATAATGACTTTCATGGCATTACCCGTCATGCATTTCATAATGGATCAGTGGATCAGGCCAGATCGTGACGCATTGTCCTCGTAAAGGATGAGCAGTGCATCTACGTCATCTAACCTCGAGGTGAGCCTATTAACAATCAATTACATTAAGACGAATACAAAAGATTACAACTCCCATCTTGTGAAACGCTTACCAGGCTACGCATATTTTTAAGAGCATCGACTTGCGTAGGCAGTCTCCTTGATGAGGAGACGGATAGAGTCAATCTCAATCCTCCGCGATTTTTATTCACGAGATAGCGTCGTGTGTCGTGGTCAGCGAGGCGAACGCGCATTTTATCCCCTGTGGCCGCGAAGTCTGGCGTTCCGACGTTCGACCGAAAAGATGCGCTCAGAGACGGAAAATCATTCCGCTACGACTGCTTAAGAGTTTCACGTGCAGTGACAGTGCATTTAAACGAATTTCGTTTTCAAAATTTCATCTTTAATTAGTGAGACCTGAAGAAGACCCAAGAGAAGGTCGAAAGCTCGAACTATGTTAAATGTGAGTGTCCTTTTACGTGTTTGTATATTTTTGTGTTCTTTTATTTTTGTTATATTATTATTAGGTAATCTACCGGTTAAGGTAGGTTTTTGGATGGACACAACTATCAAATAAACATTTTCTGACTCCCCACCTTGCAAACTAATCTATATCAGGTCCCTCTTCATCTCCGTGTACTTCTTTCCTCCCTTCATCCCGTCCAACATCCCTATCCTGTCCTACCCTTACCTCGCTTGCCCAACATTCTCCCCTCTATTACCCTCTTCAACATTCCACTACCGCTCAATACGCCTTTCATCCATTTTTCCTGCCTCCATAGGATTTCTCTCAACAAACCCCTCTCCTCCCCACCATTTCTAGTACTTTCTCATTTGTTTTCCTTTCGGTCCATTTCACCTCTCCATTTCTTCTCCACACCCACATTTCAAACGCCTCCAATCTACGTCTATCCTCCTGCTTCAGCGACCACGTTTCCGCACCGTACATAGCTACGCTCCATATCAGAGTTTTTACGAGTCTTTTCTTAACATCCCTACTCAACGTCCCCGTCATCAACTCCCTCCTCTCTTGAGAAAGCCTCATTGCCTAGCGCAATTCTTCTCCTTACGTCCCTACCACTTTGACCGTATTGGTCCAAAGCACTTCCGAGATATGTAAACTGTTCTAGCTGTTCTATTTTTTTGTTATATATACATATACAAATGTAATATATGTATATACATATAATGTTTATGAAGTTAGCACTAGTGAACAAAGACAAAAACACAGAAACACACACAAAAAAAAGAAAAACTAGTTTCCGAATTTTCGATTGTCCAAGCCACCTTTCTCAAGGAAGAGAAGGAAATAACTGAGAAAAAGAAGGGCCTGGAAAAGCCCCTATACACATACGCTAGGCATATACATTTATATATATATATATATATATATATATATAAAGATAACACTTTTGTGAAAGTCTCACGGAATTGAATAATAATTTAAATGGAATTAGCACTAGTAGACAAAGACAAAAACACAGAAACACATATAAAAGAGAAACTAACTGGGTATCGAATTTTCGGTGGTCTAACCACCTTCCTCAAGAGAAGGAAGGAATGGAACTCGTGATAATTCCATTTACATTATATATATATAGATATATATATATATATCTTTCTTTCTCCCTATTCATATATATATATATATATATATATATATATATATATATATATACATTCAAACACGAAATACCGCCATATGGCGAATATAAATATTCATTCACATTGAAATAGAGATAAGGAAAATGGTAAAGGAACACATATAAAGGACGAACACAAGAGAGGTGGGGATGGCGGATGTGAGCAGATCACGAATGCAAAAATATTTTCCTCGATCCGGGTCATATATATATATATATATATATATATATATATATATATATATATATATATATATATATATGACTAGGGAGAAAGAAAGAGAAAGAGAGTACCCTTGTAGTCTACCGGCTGAGGTAGGTTTTGAATGGATACGAGCCACCAAACGACATAGTGACAATTGCCTTACCACTAGCAATACGTTAAGTCCCTCTTCAATTCCGCATATTTCCTCCATACCTGCCAACATCCCTACCCTATGCTCACCTCTTCCTCGTTTGCCAAACGTTCTTCCCTCTATTACGGTCTTCAACATCTCACTGCCAATCTTCATGCTCGACATCCATCTTTCTTGCCTCCTTTAGATTTGATTTCTCCCAACGTCACCACGCCTGGAACTTCAGTGACGAGGTTTCCGCAAAATTATATTCCTCATCAAAGTTTTGACGAGCCTTTTCTAAAAATCCTTACTCAACGTACCTTTCTTCAAGTCTATTGTCTTTGAAAGAGCTTCTTTGCCCAACGCATTCCTTTTCCTTATACTTTTCCCAATTTGGTTCAGAACGTTTTCGAGATAGGTAAAATTTTCAACCTGCTCTAGTTCATGAAATCATATTCAGATTTTTAAATTAGCTTCTCTTTCGCTAAAACCGCATAACCTTTGTTTTATTTTTATTTAATCTCATCCCACACCTATCGCATTGATCTTACGATGCACTCAGCAGATTTTACAACCACTTGGCTGACTGACAAACTAGTTTGAGCATCAGCAAACCTATTTTTTGAATTGCCCACCTACGTATTTTCATTCCTATCTCCAGTCCTTTCGAATCCTCTTTGATCATATCCTCCACATACACGTTGACCAGCACATGTGATGCTAATTGACAACCCTCCCTTACTCCACTTCCTAACGCTGTCATTCCGGACTCTCCCCCCATCACTCCCACATGAGAAGTCTTGAGACATGTACAGGTTTCGGATCAGCCTTCTATCCCTCCAATTTATTCCTATTTTCTACAATACGATATATATATATATATATATATATATATATATATATATATATATATATATATCGTATATTCATTAGTTTAACTCAATTCACTCAATCGAACTTCTTTTTGAAATCCAAGAAACTGACCAAGAAATATCTTGATTTTATTCTATGTTACTCTTTAATAATTATCTCATTACTGCTATGGCGTCACGCGTGCCTCTCCTCTTCCTGAACCCAAACTGATTATCCCATTAGTAGCCATTTTCCCTGCACTTCATCCTCTTATTAATGATTCTGAAAACCACTTTAGGTGCGTGCGAAATCAAGCTAATCATTCTCTATTCCTCACATATAGATGCTTTTTTCTTTTTTGGAATAGGACCTAATTATGACGAAGTCTTCCGGCCAAATTATTCGCTCATGAATACTACGAATTATCCATATAAACTCTTCCTCCCACCTTTTGCTTAAGTTTCAAGTAGCTCCATGGAAATATTGTCTACCACCACGGACTTATGCTGACCTAATTTCTTTGCCATACAATTCTTCAACTAATATTTTTCCTGATTTATCTTTGATTTTTTGCAGCGATTTTTCCTCTTACTTCCTGGCAGTATTTTAACCTTCCTAACCTATAGCGCGCCAATATCCCACTTCCTCTGTAAACTTTCCATATACTCGCGCTGCATCTTCCACCACGCTTATTTTGCTTTATTCTTTACCCACCTCAGTTCATTATTTAATTATTTTTACTACCTATTATCAAACTCTGCATTACATTCTTCTATTTTCTTCTCTCGTCAATCAATCTTTCTAATCATTTCGACTATAATCCATGGTTTCCTTGCCCATTTCCTTTTTGCTGTTGATCTGGTACCCGAAAAATCACATAGCTTGTGTGGAGCTACAGGTATCAAGAGAAGCTTGCCCGAGAATCGAACCCCTGGCCCTCCGGTCCAGTCCAGTTCTGGACTACCGCGACCCACATCAACTTACATATTGAGCTTTATTTATTTAAATTAATGCTTACGAGTGGACCAAATGCTAAAGAGTAGAATGGTAGATTTCTTTTGAAAGGTGTGGACTACATTAGTACAAAGGTCCGGTTCTATGATGTACCGTTAAACTGAAGCTAACTTTAACCGCCGGTTAAGGCCAAACGGAGCGTTAAAAAGCTCGTCAAATTAAATACTGAGTTACTATTAGTATTATGTTCACGTATACTAACGAGTAGTCGGAATTTGTTGATAAATTCAGGTCTATCGGTGACTAACTCGTTGAGTAAAAATCCACGTTAACTAAGAACTGGATGAAACAAGGCATTATGAAACCGAGCTTTAGAGGCCAGAGGCCCAATTTATTTATGTATCAATGAACATAATCGCCATTTTACGTGGACTTCTTACTTAATTCAAACGTTTACGTAACGTGAAGGTTACCGACATGTCCGGTTTAATAAACAATTCAGACTGCTCGCCAGTGTACGTGAATAAACTGAAGTAGTAACTTCATCTTTAAGTTAACGAGAACTTTAAGCACTGACGTTTATTGGTTTGTTTGAACTCAACTAATTTAACCGGTTTGTAGCCTTAACCGGGGGTTAAAGTTAAACTCCAGTTTACGCGATACTACAATGCAAGAAGAATTCTTGACAATATTTGGCCTTTAGCAAACATGTACATGTATAAAAATGCACTAGGCTTGTAGATAAATTGACACACCTTGGATTATAACAGGTATATCTACATTCATTGACATTTTTTAATGATATAAACAATAAATAGTAAATTACAGAATTAATTTAAGAGGGGCGACAGGCTGTAATCACTTATTTGCTCAACAAAAAATGGCCTCACTGCGGTCAAGTTTAAGAAATGTCGGAGAAGTCCTAGAATCAGATTCAACGCTGTAGTTGATGGTGAAAATATCTCGGTAGCCAAGGTGACCACGAGACTTTAATTTCAGAAAATTCAAAGGCCAAGTCGATATTCTAAAACAATGACACATGCGAACTAATAATGTTTTTTTTTTCAAGAGTAACTTTCAGAGGATTGGAACTTCTTTCCTGAACCCGCTACATTTACGATACATACATCCACAAGTCTATCATTTGAGTGGCCACCAGAGAGTGTGGCAAGGGATGTTAGGGCCTGGGTTAACCCGTAGAAATAGCGATAAAACTTTTTGTAGAAGAGAGATCTATTAATGCGTTCGTTAATCATTCTTTGATTTTGATCGTGAATTTCATCAAATTGTTCGGCCTATTGATGTCAATACGGGCTAATTTGGATTTTTTTGTTTAGGTAATCTACCGGTTAAGGTAGGTTTTTGGATGGACACAACTATCAAATAAACATTTTGTGACTCCCCACGTAGCAAACTAATCTATATCAGGTCCCTCTTCATCTCGGTGTACTTCTTTCCTCCCTTCATCCCGTCCAACATCCCTATCCTGTTCCTACCCTTACCTCGCTTGCCCAACATTCTCCCCTCTATTACCCTCTTCAACATTCCACTACCGCTCAATACGCCTTTCATCCATTTTTCCTGCCTCCATAGGATTTCTCTCAACAAACCCCTCTCCTCCCCCACCATTTCTAGTACTTCCTCATTTGTTTTCCTTTCGGTCCATTTCACCTTCTCCATTCTTCTCCACACCCACATTTCAAAAGCCTCCAATCTACGTCTATCCTCCTGCTTCAGCGACCACGTTTCCGCGCCGTACATAGCTACGCTCCATATCAGAGTTTTTACGAGTCTTGTCTTAACATCCCTACTTAACGTCCCCGTCATCAACTCCCTCCTCCTTGAGAAAGCCTCCTTGCCTAGCGCAATTCTTCTCCTTACGTCCCTACCACTTGGACCGTATTGGTCCAAAACACTTCCGAGATATGTAAACTGTTCTACCTGCTCTATTTTTTCCCCGCCTATTTTAATATTTAGCTTAGCCTTTTTCTTTCTGGAAAATCGCATAACCTTGTTTTATTAATATTGATTATCATCCCATATTTATCGCACTGAACCTCCAATTCACTCAACAATGCTTGCAACCCCTTGGCTGACTGAGCAACTAATGCTTGGTCATCAGCAAACCTAACCGATTTTACGAATTCCCCTCCGACTTTCATTCCTACCTCCAGTTCTTCCCATGCTTCTTTAATCATTTCCTCTACGTATACGTTGAACAGTAATTTGGATTATATCACCGATATCGTGTGTGAAATCACAATACAAATTTTTTCTATATGTTTAATCCATCGTTGAATCTTTAATTATTCTGGAGATCTCGTCCCAAGTTACGTAGTATTTTTGTGACACTTTGTGAATGTTCCCCAATGGCTGGGCTCTATATTTCTTCAATTCTCCGAATGTTCAATGCTATCTTGGGCGATACTGCTAACTGTATTTTATGTATTATTATATCCTATTATTAATTCTATGTAGCACGATCTGCGCGAAAATTGCAACAAAATAGCAAGCGTTTAGATGAAAATAAAATGGTGTGTGATCGATGGCACGATTCATAAGATTCCTCCGGATGTCATCATCGACCTTCTTTCTGCACTCTCCCTCGTTTCCCCACCTCTGAGCATTCATTCTCCCTCCAACATTTTTGGGTGGAACAGCAGAGACCCCGAAGAGGAAAGGAAAAGGTTAACGGGTAGATGGAGGAGCACAACTCAAACAGGTATTCGAGAGATTGAATGAAAGAAATAGCCTTCTCCGTAGGAAGGTTCGAAGCAGAATTGTCTATTCAAGAAGCAATTGGGCTTGCTCTATATTTGAGAGACGATTTACACGACTGTCGAGGAATGATTGCATTGACACACATCAAATTATGAGATTTTTCTCAAGCGGATGCACGTGTTTTAACGACAAAATTCACGCTTTTGTTTGTACTCGTGCTTCGCAGCTCTTACTTTTTATCTATTTTCACAATGAACTCATTGCGTAATTCAGTGTCGATTTAAAACCCGCTATAAATGTGGATAGCTTTAGTTGTGTCTACACTTAAAGTGCTCCGATATAAAAAAAATGTACACTGAAATTATACATGCATATAAGTTAATCTAAAAATATGTAACCTTATCTCGATGCCTAAATGATTAATTGAATCCCAGTGCGAATGAGTCACTCTCAATGCTTTTTAGCTGATAACCACCTCTATTTTTTTACACAAGGGTTCCCAGCACTGATTGTTATGATGAGGGAGCACACGAACACGGGCAAGTGAACCATCCTGATTCGTCAAAATGGCTTGACCGAAAAAAAACGAAACTATAAGACGGGTATAATGCGAGGCACAGGCCGAAAATTGGGGGCGAGACACGAGGAATTCCTCGTTTAATGCTGTTGATCAACTTGAGGGAAAACTCAACTGGATGGCAGCAGATGCTTCTCGATGTGCAACTGACCCACGCGGTACTTCCATTGCCCAGTAATGAGAAAAACAAACTCTCTTCGAGAGCGCCGAATAAATAGCGGTCTCTAGGTCACAAGGCACGTGGCCGTCCGCAAGGTTTGGGGCAGCGGAGGACCCGTACAAGTCTCGGGTTGCGGCCGTTCTCATTCTCCGCTGTAAGTTTAGCGCTCCAGCTAGAACGGAGCCGGATGGGAGGATTAGGTGCGGCCCGCGAAGAAGGCGTTTGGGATCGGATTCAACCACGGAGAACTTGAGACGTTAGCTATTCGTATTGCATTAACCAAATGCAATGGCTATACGGCATTCGATTCTTTTGAAGTGCCTAATTTGATGATAATCGTGTTGGAAGGCCATGATAAATTTTACTTTACATCCCATCCCCAGAGGCATCAAACCCCTGGTAAAAATATACTTCCTATATGATTTCTGCCGAAAATTGCGAATTTATTATAACGCAAAACGTTCAATATCAACAAAATAGATCCTGCCACTGTAACTACTACTTAACGCAAAGCTTCCCTGAAATCCAGGTGCGAAACTCGATCTTTTGATGGAGGGGATAGTGGAAGTAATAGGATTCATTGGATTTAGTGCGTGTGGTGGCTCAAGTAGCTGCACACATTACATCACGCCGACTGATCACAAATTCAATTCAATCTACTCACTGAACTGGAGAAAAGAACATTGTAATTTTCCACAGACTTTAATCATTATTCACTGATCGCGGTTTCGACGTCTACACGCCATTCTCAAGGTGGAACGCATGAATAACTTTTGAGGCAAGGCCTTAAATTCCACCAGGAACACAAGTGAGGTGGGGGGTTCCGGGAAACTGGAAGTGACGTGAGATGCCTGTTTTTTCCTGGAAATATTTGAGGAGTTGCCTTAAAAATTACTTGTACAGAAGACCAGGAGAATAAAGTATGAAGATTTAAACCGCAATCGGTGGTCAATGATAATTTATTTGGAAAAGTACTAATGGTTCCTTTTTCCAGGATCATACTTCAATCAAATAAGGTCCGAAAAATTTGAGTTCTTACCACATAATGCGTCGTCACACCCGCTCTTTTGCCCACCGAATGATTTTCCAATTTAATCCGTCTCCAGGTGGCGCATCCACAGGATACATCTCAAGCTGTGTGTTAATGCGGGCACTAGGGCAGGCACCTTGAAAGTGAAGAGAAACGAATCAATAAAGGCTGAAATCGAATGAACACAACCCGAGGGACGATAGTTAACAGAAGACCATAATTGAAGGAAACAGATAGGGAAAGAATTATTGAAAAAAGTCGAGGATGAACTAAAGGAAGCAGAGGATGGAAAATGTCGGTACAAGAAGCTCTGAGGTTATGAAGGATTGGATTGGATTGATTACCAAATTAAATACCAAGCAGCGCAGAGGAGATAGATTTGTAAAACGTTGTTATGATAAACAGAGTGGCGAGTCAAAATTATCAGAGGAGCTAGGTTGGGAATCACTCACGAAGCAAAGGTTAAATTACAGATTGAATCTCTTGGATAAATTGGAAGGACGTTTCTTTAGCAATGATGTTGAAAATGTACTGTTATCCTCATCGCACTACAGTAGGCGAGATAATGTCAATAAAACTAGAGATATTACGTGTAGGACAGAGTGATTCAAGATGTCATTTTTTCCACTAATGATAAGGGATCATGATAATATTGCCCGACTGCGGTAGGGGTAAAATCATTTGGGTAAAAATTAGTCTAATGTGCATTCAATCCCTACCACAGGCTCTGGCGGTGGCTTTCAGGGAATTAAAAAATAATAAAAACGCAGCAAGGTTAAATTGCAGTTTAAATCTTTCGCATAAATTGGAAGGATGTCTTCTTAAACAATAATTTTGAGAGTGTGTTATTATCCCCATCATACAACGGTAGGAGAAACCATGCCGATAAAGTTAGAGCGATTAAGTGTGGGATAGATTTAAGACGTCACTTTTCGCACGAACGATAAGGGATCGGAATAAAGTTGCCTGAACACACTAAGGGGGGAAGTATTTTGTGTAAAAAGTAAACTGGCGTGTAACCGCTCCTTGCCACACACCCCCTGTCGGTGGCTTTCGGTGTATTATGTAATGTAATGAAGAGATTGGCTGGATAGTTTGGAGAGTTGTGTTTCCCTTCCCTTTTTTGAGTCCCATGAGATAGAAACCAAGGCGAATGATTTTTAAACTCTGAAATTGTTGCATTGTATTGCGCATTTAGCGAATGACTCCGCTAAAATCTACTGTCGTGACACACAGTTTCTTAGAATTTGCAAAGTTTTAAGCTAAAGCTGAGTCTCCGTTTCTCTCGGATACGTTTCGCACTGCCAATCAGTGCGGGGCTACATTTTCTTTTAAGAGAATTTTTCACAAATGAGGTGACGTCCTTCTGGATTTCGATGATTTTTCCATTCACTGTGTCCGGAAAATATTCAGTGCGGTGCATAACTAAAAGAACGAGGTGGTGCGTTTAGTGCACTTGTCCAACACTACCTTTTCCCATGATGCATTTGATAACGATAGCGTCTTCTGAGTTTTCTCGACATTAGGTCTTTTGTGACGGCGGCAATCACGATCTTACTCAATAACGCTTATTTAAAAATTTCCTCGTGCGTGTAGGGCGTCCTTAATTCGCATAAGTGCCCTCCTTAAAGTTTACATTTGCGCTCGATTTCAGACCACATTTTTACGTGTGCATTTCCTACGTGTGTAGTTATGGTAATCTTGCGCAGACAGATATCCGCAATAAAATTAACATTAAGTATAATAATAAGATACCATACACATTGGATGGCTGTCTCTTAGGAGTAACTTCTGACGTTATGACAGTGACTCTTCTCTCGCATTAAACTAAACTTAGCTACCAGGATTAACTATTTAATAATTGCACTTTAAGGAATCAGAGCGGCGTTGCGGCAAGCCGCTATGAAAACAAAGACGTTTTCCTCCAGCAAAAACCGCGCATACCGCGGCTACGGAGTTAAAGTCAATAGGGTGGCTGATAAATACTGCCAAAACAAGTCATGCATGCAATGTTTTCCTGATAATTAACAAACAAAATCATGTAATACCATATCTTTCAATAAAAAAATAGTTTAAATGTCAATATTATTCTCGAACATCATCTGAGTTTTATTAAGATAAGCAATAACACTGATGAGAGAGAAAAGTGACGTCGTGAGCGATCAAATCCTTAGCAACGAAGAAGAAATCATCTTGGAGCAGAGGATGCAGATACCTAGTAAGGTCATTTCACACTTTATTTAATATTCTGAGAATATAGTTAAAAAACAAAGGATATTTTTCGCCGGTAAAATGTTTGGTAACATTCAAAAACAAAGTCTCGTGGGTTTCTCATACGACTGTACGTAAGTATACATGCCGTCAACCGGCTTGAAGTCTCAGCGCGATCTAACATATTTCCTCTTTTTAAACATTAAGCTCAAAGTGCACACGTGAAAGAATTCGGTGAAAGAGACGCATTTTTTTTATTTCGAAGTCGATTTCTGTAAACATTCACAAACTTAAAATCTGAAATAAAAAAGTTGCTGTCGCACCGCCACCAGTAGCGTGATATAGATCGGCGTGTACTGCAAGTCCGCCAGAGAGAAGGGACGAGGACTTTACGTCCAGAGGAAAAATATAAGAATATAAATGAGTGAGGATTCTAATTTACAAATTTTAATATTTGTGATGAAACCGATGTCATGACTATGCTATTTTTAAATGCACACGGATGCGAACAACGAAACGAAAAGGATGGCAATTTCATTTAAATTACTACATTAACGAGTATATGATGTAGCATCTCCAAATAAGATGCAAAATACAGGGTAAAAGGTGTTCCAGAGAACAAAGCAACAAGTTTTTACTAAAATACAGTGAAGTTACTCCTACCAAACGACACTATATCACTAATTAAAACAAAGGAGAAGAATGTGGAGGATAATGAGGGAAAGGGTGAAGTGATAAGTGGTTTGAAATTTTTAGTATTTGGTATTCTACTGGTTATGGTAGGTCTTGGACGGACACAGAATCTGCAAGGGTAAAAAAATACAGTCCCTTTACTCACCTAATAAAACATAACTTTACATACGACACTACAATAAGCACTTATTCAATCCCACAAACTTTCTTTCTCCTTTCACTCCGTTCAACATGCTGATTCCCTTTCCTACCACATCTTCGTTTACCCAACTTTCACAGTTTTAATCATCCCATTGCCAATCAAAATGCTCCACATCAATCTTTCCTACCTCGATTTGATTTCTCTTAACATTCCTCTCTCCTCCCCACTGTACCATATTACTTTTCCATTCTGTCCATTTCACCTTTTCCATTCTTATCCACATACGTAAACTTTTAGTAAAGCCTCCAATCTACGCCTGTCCTCTTCCCTGAATGACCATTGGTTTTAAATATTACAGAGGAAAAAATATTTTCTCGCGAATAAGTATTCAATAACATTTAGTTTAGTAATATGATAAATTATTATTACCCAAAATTATTTTTACTCTTTCCCCAGCTTTCTTAATTAACTCTATGTCCCCAGAGATCAATTCCTTGAGACTTGGCCAATGTTTATGCCTTGCCTGAGGTCAATTCTGTGCTGGGGAAATTTCAAAGAGAAATTCTTAAACATTTTATTATACTTGATTAATAGGCAGTTCCAAAGAAGGTTTCTCAGCAACTGCATGTCATGTATTTGGACAAAATGAATCCCAAATGACTGATTTTTCAGAGTAATTATTCCTCATGATAAGTATCAGGATGCTGCTCATTCTGAGACACTTAACTTCTTCAATCTCCTTTTACCATCACTATGAACTTCAATTTTACCTATACAAATTTTAAATCTTTTACACAGCCTTTCACTACCTATATATCTGTCCCATTTCAAATAATGGAACTAATATTGATTCCATCTAAAAGGATTTAAATCCAGAATGTTATGTAATTGACATGGGTGGCAGCTAATGTACTGATTTTCCACCCCGAGGGTGTGAGTATGAATCTCAGAATCTGAAAGTGGAGTATGCAGTCAATCAGGTAGGACATAAAATTGTGGACCTCTTGGTGGATATATTTGAGAATAAACTGATGCTAAGTCTGATTTTCTCTTTCCACCCTTCCCCCATTCCTGGAACATTCTAACCCAACCAAATAACTTACCTATCCCTAATAGCATCAATTACTTTAGCTCTCAGTTGCCTCACCCTAATTAATACTGCTACTAATTCAGGAGGTTAAGCATAAGATATATCCCAAAAGCTGTCATAATAAGGTCTATGAATACAACTGGACTTAATTCTTATTGTTCATATATGCCCTGTATTTAAAGAGTAAAATATATTTACAAATATTAATATTAGTTTCACAGGTGCCATGGATATTACATCCAAGAACTGACAGTTCAGCCCCAGATGGTGAAGACTTTCCCTCATTCTCCGAATATTTCTCATGGAATAGTAATGTATTCCACAATATTCATAACTAAGCCAAAGTGCTGCATTTCGTTTACATTCAGTATCAGTTAATTTCAAATTCGTTCCTTCTATATCACTAAGAAAGGAATGATATATATATATATATATATATATATATATATATATATATATATATATATATATATATATATATATATATATATATATATATATATATATATATTCTTTTATCACCATGCCATTTCCTCTAAGTAATAGAATTCCAAAATTGAGTTAATATCATTTTGTATTGTGATTCCATTTCATGAACCTTCAATCAAATTTCAATGTATTTGATCTTCAACATTCATTACTTGGAGGTGTCACTTCACATCCTAGAGATAAGATTTTTTTCTTTTATTACTGGCTGCATAACTGAGGATTTTTGAACCCCAAACTCTAAATTGAAAACCCCTGTAAAAGTCTTTCAAAAGTAGATATTTAACAGTTTTTGAGAAAATATATAGTTTGCTGGTCTAATTTTATTACTTTTGGTGGAGCCCAGATTTGTTCATCATTCAATCTGGTTTTAAAATTAGCATAAATGCCTTCATTCCTTATGTGCTGCTACAACTCAGTTATACAATTAAAAAGAATGCACTCTACAGAAATATCATATTATTCCTTTAAGCCCAAAAAAAATAGGATGGCCCCTTTCAGAAAGTAAGCTCAACTTCAGAGTTTGGGAGGTTAACAATTGTAAGAATTGATGCACAATTTAGTCAAATAAGATATATTTTTAACTGAATTAAGCAATAAGAGCAATTAATATAAATGATGCTTGGACAAATCAGGATTAAAGTTCCAACTAATCCTTGAGTTAATTCATCAAAGCTATTTTTACCATTGTGAAAACCAAGACAAAAAATGTCCATTTGTACAAAAAATTTAACCATGACAGAATCTCATGAATAGTTAAATTTCTCTAAATTTAGTATGAAAGTGCCTTGTCTCTTACTTTAATATAAAGTATTCTTGTTCTGTCTTGGGTTGATACCAACCTTAGCTACTTCTTACAAGACAATTCTTTGGACAAATAAATGAACCTTTATTAGATTAAGTTTGAAATTGTTTTTTTCTAATGAAATAATTGTTCATACAGGTAAACAAACATACATGTATGATACTTTTTGACTTAATATATAACATGTAACTACCTACTAAGTCAGATCAACTGCCAGAGGATCAAACATTAGTAGATTATGGTCTTCCCTTTCTCATAACTGAGAAAGTGGAAGAAAATATTCTTCAGTAGTATGACCAAACACTAAGATGCAATGAAAACTACATCACTGACTGAGTACCAAATTATACTGGGGAAGGTAGAGAGATTAAAAGAAGACCAAGACCTCATTTGAAACTGGGTTAGAGCCAGGAAGAAGAAGAAGTAGGTGTCTCTCCTTTCTGCAACTCATTGGACCAATTTATTCACCACCAAAACCCCAAGACAATAAATGAGAATTAAATGCTTACCCTAGTAAAAATTTTCAATAGCTGCAGCATGACCATTAATTAGAAAATTCCTCATTCAATAAGAGATAAACTTAGTTTCTCTCATTAAGGAAAGAGGTACAAACAGGTTTATGCTACTTGACCATCTAAGGATATTAGAATTTATGGAAAAGAAGTGTGATTTACTAGTAGTCAGAATGGTTAATTTTAAATTTGAGGCATTAATATCAATGGAATCTTAAAAAATCTCTCCAATCCTCACTATTCATGATGTCATATTGATTCTTTCAACCAATACTCAATTTTTCCCTCAATCTGTCAAAGTAACTCTGGTTAAAATATAATGACTACATTCCAAATTACACAATAATAAATAAAAATGTCTTCATTCTATTATTCTCTTGGTTCAAATGCTTTAGAGTGTCCTTAAGCGGATACAATAATACTTTGTAATTCCACAGATTTATTTTACAAACACACTAGTGTGTTTGTAAAATAAATCTGTGGAATTACAAAGTATTATTTTATCCGCTTAAGAATGAACCGATTCCATAAAATAACGCCTGAAACCATCGATTATGCTTTAGAGTGGTTAAACAGACAGAGGTATCTTTTTGTTATATTTACCCGTGTTAATAGTGTCACTGAAAAGCTGATTAACTAGGTTTGCACCATATCAAAGACACACAGTAATCATATAGTTCATCTGCTACAAAAATAAAAATATTCATTCATTGTTTGGAAAAATGTTAGCCCTGTGGATGGGTTTATTTCTGACTTTGAACGCCCTCAGCTTCACTCATGCTGTGCAAATTTTACAGGAAGAGATCTCCTAGGATTACCAAGGTGTCACAGGGAAATAAACTGTTCCCATATCCTGTGTGAATTTCACAAGCCCAAACAAGCCAAACAAAGCTTAGTAGGAGGTCACCTATCAAATCAACTATCAAATTGATTACTAGAGATTGGTTAGTCTAACTCAAAAAATATAAACATATTCATAAGTGAAACATGACAGAAAATTAGTGCACTGCTCTATCAGATAGTACCTATATATGAACATCATACAAAACATTGCTGGGACCCTTTTAATAATAACACCTAAGTCCATTACATCTACATTTAATTACCATAAACTCCAATAAATGCCTAAACCTTTCAAAAACGTTATATTCTACCACTTTCCCATCACCATTTTTGGGAGACCGAGAAAGCACCCAAGGTGTTTCAGAAAAGAAGCTTACATAGAAAGCGCTCAAGATGACATATAGTAGTTTGCTGTTTCGATTAATGTTGTTACTGAATGAGAGGTTAATGTAAACTGCAGAAAAAAATTAGGGAAGGCAGGCGTTTTCAAACATAAAGGAAAGAAAAACCTTTCCCATTTGTGGACAGGACTTATTCATGACCTCAAAACAACAGCTGGCCTATGGTCTGAACCTTATGTTCCCTCATTTTGATAAATAGAATGGAAGGGATTCCCATTAAAAGATATAATTTCTTCTGGCCTAGAACTTCTCTTTCTTTCTACAAGTGTTTAAAATATTCCTCACATAATTAATATATTTACCAAAATTGTACAGTTGTTTGACACAAATTATTTTTAAAAAGTTTACATCATGTTGATTTTGTCTAAAAATATGAAACAATGTTTCACATAGGAATTTAAATAAAAACAATTATTTAAAATAACTAATGATATATTCAAATCAATTAACCAATGAAGGATCTCAGGTTTTCTCGGCGTCGACTTCACCCTGAAGACAATGGCAGAGTCAGCCTTCGAAACGTCGGTGCACTGCAACCTGGCCCGGTGGGAAACCCGAAAAAACTTCTTCAATTACCCAATTCCTGTTAGCTAAAAGGTTCCAGTGTACATGAAGCTCCATTTAAAAATGTGTGACCTACTGTCAATGCTTAATAAATGTACCTCTGGAAAACAGCTGCAGAATGGTAAAAAAACAGATTTGACAGAAATTCTGTTCATGGGGCATTGTAGTCCCTGGGTAGATCACTGAGGACCCAGGTTTGATTCTGGGTATCCTCAGCTTCACCCACGCTGAGAGATATTTTTGGCTATCAGATCTTCCTGGGAAACTACAGGTAGCAAAGGGAAAGGAATTAGCCCTCCTCGCTCAAATTTGTGAATTTCATATGCTGTGTAGGGTTTCATGTTAGCATAAGGTGAGAGGATCCAAGTCTTCTGGGATTTATAGTATTTCACGTCGGTTCATAATGTACAGGGTTCGTCCGAAAAATAAGTTTATGATGCTCATTGTCTTTTTTGACAAAAGGGGAGTCGTCCACTACGAATTTGTACCTGATCGACAAACTGTAAATGCTGCATTATACGTCCAAGTGCTCAACAGGCTTCGAAAACGAGTCGCCCGCGTCCGGTCAGCGATCAAAAACATCTGGCGGCTGCATCACGTCAATGCGCCGTCTCACACCGCGCTTGTCGTGTCGGACTTCTTGGCCAAGCACGGCGTGGCAACGCTGCCGCACCCACCCTACAGCCCGGACTTGGCACCACCGGACTTCTTTCTGTTCCCGAAGATAAAGAGGAGTTTGAAAGGAACGCGATACGGGACTTTGGACGCCGTCAAAGAGGCCGTGACGACGTGTCTTCGAGAGGTTCCCGATGATGCCTTCGCGGGAGCGTTCCAGGAATGGGAACGCCGCTGGAACAAGTGTATCGACTCACAAGGGTCTTATTTTGAGGAATATTAGCTTAAGATATGTAAAAGTGTAATAATTTTTTTTCCTGAGCTTAGTACACTTATTTTCCGGACGAACCCTGTATAATATGTCCTATGCATTTAAAGTTTTTCCATTACTCTGACTCTTTAACATATTTTTAACTGTTGGAACTTCATTTCTTTGCTTAGATCAAGAAATGAAAGGTGCTTGTATGCTGTGATCCTCTACTTGCGAAATACTGTGAAATTGAATTCCTTTTTCTTTTGATAGACCCATCGTGTATTTCTCCAACTAGCTAGAAAATGAAATAACGGCAGCGAACTTTTTGTACCAAATTACACATCACACACGCCCTAAATCACACGTCTAAATTAGTTTCATAAAATATTTAAAAGGTATATTTTCTCGTCATTCTCTTTCTTGACACTCATCTTTATGTTTACACGTATGACACTTATCAGTATCTTTATCACGTTCCATGCATTTATTCTGTGTTCTTCTGTTTTACCAATTTCAGTCCAGGAATGCAAGGAACTCGGAACAAAAATTGCTATTTTATTCTGGTGCGCTGACATTTGTTGGCATCATATTTCAATACGATGGTCTCATAAATGCTTGCCCTTGAATTAACAAATGTTTTCGTGGCTCTGACGTATTTTTCAATGTGTCAATAACTATGATTTTTGTATCGTATTTTCAGTGGTCACGGACTCGAACAGAATAACTATAGTGGAGTTTATCCAGAAATCAAGTACGAACTAAAGGAACATTGCGAAAATTACGGGATAAACTCATGGAAGATGGTCACATTTCTCAATGCATGTTATTCAATTACTAACGTATTTAAGATCTCCTGCAGTTAATGAAATGTTTTCCAAATTTTCTGGATTCATTAGCTAAGCATTGGGTACACGCAGGCTTATCGGAAAAAAGACTGCCGAGTCATGGTGAGATGAGGATTCACAAGGTCACCAGCGACCAATACTGCTTTCCTCACATATTTCCCACGTTTCGGACATTTTTCCGTGTTTAGACTCTCGGATCTTGTCCTCCGACCATCAAATGGGAGGCGTTTTATGAAAGTGCGAAAACCGTTTCGAGATATCATCTCAGAGATTCCATATAAGATCATCTGTTTCTTTTCCGCACACAAGAGTTTCGATTTCGTCAACAGATGTAGTCCGGTCTGCCTCTTCCAAGTGCAGTACTCATAATTCTGAGAATGATTCATACATACACAGACAGAAAGAACTGCCAAGCATGTGAGTAATCTTGAAGTACATAAGCTGCGTTTAGCTTCAGGTGTTGATCCCGTATTTTCTTTCATAATAATTCGATCCGCAGTCACGCCACTCAGCATCAAAATCCACTCAGTGCGTCTCTCCCGATCAAATGACAGAGTTTCTGATGCTAATCAAGCCTTTCGGTCCACTCCAATGACCGTTCTGTCCATCTGGGTTAAACGTCCCCAAGAGGGAGGTATTCTTCATCTAACTTCTTTCATGGGCAGCATTTTCCCTACGGGTGAGCACACTCTCGTATGTTGCCAATAGAAAATGGTAGTATGTGCCCATATCATTTTCTTCTCCCGATTTTCTCCCCCATTACCGCTTAATTCATTCCGCCATGATCAAAAGTACTCAATGATTGATTAGTCCGTCATTCACAAACTTAAGAAATTTTCTCTTCTGTTATTAGTCTATTTTATTCATATAATACCCTGCAAGCCACCGCTAGCATGAGTGGCAGGGGCTGGTTACACTTTAGACTACTTTTGACCAAAAATACTTCTCCCTCCTAGCGCGATCGGACAACGTTATACTGATCCCTTATCGTTCGTGAGAAAAATGACTGTCTTAGTACGATAGGACTAATTGCACATTTTTAACATCATTGCTAAATAGACATCCTCCCAATTTACGCAACAGTTCCTGATACTGTGCAGTATTCCTGCTACTGTTAACGTGGAAGCGGTCTTTGTCCATGAGCACACAGTGAATAATTTCAAACAGCATGGTTCTGTTCACTAGCTCTTAAGCTGATATAAGTCTGAACAGAAGTAACCACTCGGAACTTTCCATGTTTTGTGATGCAATTTTTTTCTTCCTTAGCGTATGTATTTTGATGGAGGATGATGAACGGTCATTCAAAGAACCCGTCTATGTCGGATTGCTGACGATGAAGACAATAAAACGCCAAGGTCTGTGATCGGGGACGAATCCACGAGCGAAGGAGACTTTTCGCCCTGATTTACATTGAAAACAAATGTTAGTGATAGGCACGAAATTAAGTTTGAATGCCTACTATACTGAACATAAAATTATATACCATTAGATGCATTATGGTGAATATGTATATTAATGGGATTAGTTTCAATTTTGACATGACTTTCAATTTTCTTGATAGAAAAATTTTTAGAAATTATTTTGTTCGAATATGAAAATGACATTCTTTAGATGTTTTCTAAACCCACTATTGGTTGAGACCAGAATGCGTTCAGTCTTTTTGAGGGGGAATGGGATGCCTTTAATAGATACCAAGGGAAAATTTGACGAAGTGTGTAAAAAAAATACCAAAACTTATTGTTAGTAAAAAGACAAGTGATTTCGTCTTTATTTCCCTATTTTTTCCGTGGTAAATCTTAGAGTAAGGATATTATAGTCGAGATAAGTGGCTATATAGAGATAACTCTGCGGATTTTGGTGGGGATACTTCCGGATATATTCCGGAATGCCCGCGGATATACTTTCAAGAAGGGCGTCACCATCTGAAATGCCGCTCTCTATTCGCTTTAAGTGCCGGAGAAGAAATTATTGCCCCGGTATCGTGCAAGTTTCTCCGAAGTTGACCACCTCTCCAGAAAAATGTCTCGCGGCGAAGTCTCGAGGCACGACGCGACGGCCTCCCTTGGGGGCAGAAATAAGAGAAGGCGAGAGAAGAAAGGGCGCCGTTATTTCACTCGGAATAAATGAGTACATTACGATACATTTGGCAGAGGTTTTTCGAGGAGACCCTTGACGATAGGGGCTAAACGTTGAGACTGAGAAGTCTACGTGATAGTCCCGATATTTTCTGGATACAAATGCAAACAAAAGCAATAAGAAACATTCTAAATTTAGTTCATTCACGTGAATAATGGCAAAAATGGCAGTGGATAAAACCAACTTCAGGATTGATTACTCTGATTGGCAATGGTTGGTGGACATAAATATGTCTGTATCTCACAAATACCATTCAGCATTAACTTGAAAGAAGTAATATAAAAGAAGAGAAAGAAACGGACACGAAAAGAAGTGCAATGAATGAGGTATAAATTAATGTAGTCCGTTTTGCTTAGGGCATCGTAATGATAGCAAGGAACCAAGACTTGCAGACTTTGAGCTGAATTGACCTGATTGAATTCAACGGATAAAGTAACTCTGACACGTAACTTTGAAGTGAGCATAAAGAAAACTAAAGTCCTAGTATGCGGAAGAGAGAATATAGGTGTATGTAGGTGTTGCATTAAGATGAGAGAAATTGGAACCAGTGGTATTTTTCTCCTCCTCCAAAGCACTATAAAATGGAATAGACGGAACCTGACGGATGTAAAGCGGAGAACGGCCAACGGACCCGAGCCGACACCATCCTCTTTCCGCGCACACAGCGGGGAAGGAGGATGCGGGCGATGGACGCCATTAGGAATTCGGATAAGAGGAAGAGACGGTCTCATCGCAAACAACTGGACTCTTCATACTCCTTTCTCTTTCCCTCTTCCTCAACAAACCCTCAATCTCCACCCCCCATTTTTACGGTTTTTCTCCCATCCTCAAGAGCTTCGGTTTTTCCCACTCGCCTAGCACCTCCCAGCACGTGGAGACACCCTGGTTTCCCCACCTCCCATATTTAATACATTCCGATAAAAAAATATATAAATATATAATATAAATATATATATATATATATAACTTTTGGACGGCACAATAGAACACAGAATAAAACAGATAACACGTAAAAAGACACTCACACTGTAGATGATTTAAATCATCTACAGTGTGAGTGTCTTTTTACGTGTTATCTGTTTTATTCTGTGTTCTATTGTGCCGTCCAAAAGTTATATTGCTCTCGTGAGTACTTCCGCATCACCTATATATATATATATATATATATATATATATATATATATATATATATATATATATTGGAATCTGCACAGTGAGAGCTTCACTTGACAATAGAAAATGGCAATTGGAATTTAATTTTAAAAAAAGCGTAGTAATACATTTTTGGGAAAAGAGTAATTCCCTCCCTTATAGTTACAAAGTGAAACAAACCAATATCGAGAGGGTAGATTCCTTTAAATACTTGGGTGTAACAATTACTCACGATCTGTCCTGGGGAAAACACATACGAGAAATATGCGGTCGTGCTAATAAAAAATTGGGATTTGTGAAAAGAGTGCTAGGTAAATGCGACGAAAAGGTGAAAGAACGATCTTTCCTTGCCTTGGTCAGGCCCCACCTAGAGTATGCTGCTAGTATATGGGATCCTCATAACATAAATTTGGTTTCGGAATTAGATCGAGTTCAGCGGAGGGGGGCTAGATTTGTCAAACATTGTTATGACCAACTCAGCAGCGTATCCACTTTGCTAGACAATTTAGGTTGGGATTCTCTTCCACAGCGGCGTTTCCAATATAGATTAAACTTATTAAAAACATTTAAAGATGGGCCCTTTTCCGATGACATCAAGGATATAATACGAACCCCAACGTATTACGGTCGAAGGGATCACGAATATAAGACTAGAGAGATAGACTGCAAGACTGACAGGTTTAAAATGTCATTTTTTCCAAGAACGATAAGGGACCAGAATGCTCGTAGTCGAAATTCCCCAGGACTTAGTTCATTACAATAAGTATTAACGTACAGGTTAGGGACTTCGCGAGGATGTGTATACATATGTGTATGTATGTATATATATGTATGTGTGTATATATATATATATTTTTTTTTCCCTACAGGTTCCCCCCACCTTTCCTCACCTAACTCCCAACCCCCTCAACCCTTACCCTTCCCTCATGGTGCTACACCCCCTGCCACACACCTTTTTGGTGGCTCGCAGGGTACTTATGTAGATGTAGATGTAGAAAATAGACTTGAGTATCGATTCAAGTTGGAAATAAATCTTTATTAATTGGAAAATTGTAATAGTCTTCGTCTATGTTATTATGGAACAGTTCCACCATATCACACCTTTAATTTATTTTTAAAGGTTATAAGGTTTTCCAGAAAGAGGTTCGCTAAGGTAAACGTTAAAATAGGTGGTCAAAAACTAGGGCAGGTGGTACAGTTTTTATATCTCGGAAGTGTACTTCGAACCAAAATGGTCAAAGTAGTAGGACTATATAATAAGAAGAAGAAATGCGTTAGGCAAAGAAGATTACACGAGGATGAAAGAAATTACGACAGGGACGTTCATTTACGAAGCTAAGAAAAGGCTCGTAAAAACTTTGATACGGAGCGTAGCCATGTACGGCGTGGAAACATGGTCATTGAAGCAGAATATATGTAGATCGGAGGCTTTTGAAATGTGGGATTGGAAAAGAATGAAAAAAGTGAAGTGGACAGAAAGGAAAACATTTGGAGAGAAATCATAAGGAGACAGGAAAATGGATGCATAGCATATTGATTGGCAATGGCTTGTTGAACTCTGATAGAGGGAAGAATGTTGGGCCAAGGAGGAAGGGGCAGGAATAGGATAGGGATGTTGGAGGTAATGAAGGGAGGAAGAAAATATACGGAGATGACGAGGGGCTTGTTGTATTGTTGTCGAGTGGGATGTTGGGTTGTGTTTTGTTAGGAGAGACAAGAGAATTATTTCATAGTTTGTGCCCATTCAAAACCTACCTTAAACGGTAATTACCTATAATTATATATAAAAGGATTTTACGTTTCCATAGGAAAAAAATTCAAAGAACAGATTTCCTGTGGAAACACAAAGTCCTTTTGATTCTTCCTTTGTAAATTTATTTTGCGTTGGTGACATATTGCAGGTACGCCACGAAGTTCTTCCCCCAAGGCATTTATAAATATTTAAGAGAGTAATTAATGAGGACATTTTGAACTGCGAATTTGGGAACATTTTTAAACCAGTATTTCATTTAAGAGACCTGAGACTAATCCTCCAACTCGAACCTTTTCTTTGACTCAACTCTAACTCCTAAAGGTTGTTTCACATCCTCCACTGTTAAGCTGCTGGGAAAAGAGCCTTCAACATTTTCTAGCGATTTTTATGTACGAGAGAATGCTATTTTCTCAATATCTAAGGCAAGATCAGGTAATATCCGGATAAGTGTCTTACAATGTAGTTAAGTAACCACTGGTTCCGCAAATTCTACACAAGGGGCGGAGATACCAAAAATGGATTATTCAATTTTCTAAAGAGTATTTTGACTAGGCAACAAAGAAATAGTGCATGAATTCATTTCCCAACACAATTCTGAAGAGTAGAGGTGAGGTGCCCACTTATCGAAAAAAGTTAAATGAGGCGTACATTGCCTTAAAGAGTTTTGGGGAAATGTGATTAAAAGGGTAAAAGAGGAATATTATATTTCCCTCGTTTTACCTCATTTAGAGTATGCAGCCAGTATATCGGATTCTCATGATGTTGGTTTGAGAACCGAATAGGATCCCGTGCAACGTAGAGCAGCTATATTTGTAAAACGTTGATAAGAAAAACTGAGTAGCATATCAAAATGATTAGAGAAGCTAGGCTGAGAATCACTCATTATGGAGCGAAGATTAAATTATAGATTAAATCTATTGCATAAATTGGAAGGATGTCTCTTTATGAAAATTGTTCGATTTTAATAATATGCTCAGTTGAGAAGCCCAAAACAATGTGGTAAATGTTATTGTTCGTCTTTGTGTAAAGTGATTCCAATCTAATGAATCTGTTTCAGTAAGAATTAACTTTCTCCGGGAGAAACTCAAAAAGAACAGAACTGAAACATAACTAAAGCGTCCTATGGTTAGTTGAAACACGTGTGCACCTAATCAAGTAAAATTTGTCTCAAAAATCTCCTTCATCCGATTCCGTAAAAGGGATTGAAGAAAAAGCTCCAAACCAACATTTGTTGATGAAAATATGAGTGGGAGAATAATAGGGATAATTTCCGAGAAAGTATAACGATGCATTCTTGCAACCTCGGTCACATCGCAGCCACGGGAAAGGAAGAATATGTACAAGGATTAGGATATAAAGGCTGAATAAAAATTATGTCCTTGACTGGCAACTAAAATATTGTCAAAAGTTATTTATCGAAGATTACATTTATGTGTCCTGTAATACCCTAAAAGTACTATGACTTCATGAATTAGAGCAGACTCTTGTCAATAAAAAGAGACGTTTCAGGCGTGATATGGTGGAATTTAATGAAAAATTAAAATTGGCAATTTTCCACAAAATAAAATTTTAATACGATCGTATTAAAATTCTATTTTGTGGAAAATTGCCAATTTTAATTAATAATAAGAATCTTGTCAGTCAAATTAATTTTACGTCTTTCGCAAAACATCCTCTCCAACGCGGAAAAAGGATTTTGTTTCTTATCGTGCAGTATAGCAATCTGGAGTTAAGATGCTGGATTATTGGGAAAATTCAAAACGGTATCAGGTAACTGCGGATGCGACCAAATATATATTTTTACATTACAATTGAAGCTAAAGTAACGAAACGATGAGATTGGCTACGAAGGATTCTAAGAGAATTTCTATACTAGCATGTGATTTCAAAAGATTTAAGACGCAATGCGTGTGTTGTACATGGAACGTAATTAAAATATTGCCGTTGGAATATTTTCCGCATCCAGAACTAGGTGTACATAATAACACACTATCTTAACCTGTACAGTCATTCAATTTCATCATAGTTCTTCAAATTATTTTTATCTCATAACTGCTTCACATAATTTGTCCTTGGAAATTCCTCAGATATTTTTCTTTCAGGTATTTCCACTTGCCGTCATTGGCGATTATATGATAATTTACTATCATGAATAGAATAAATCGAAGTTCCCCGGAATAGTGATCATAGTAACTCGATAAAATGCAGTATCTGATGGCACCAACAAGCGCATTACAAACATGTTTTCGTCAGAATAAGTTATTTAGTGGCAAAAGACTGAAAACCGTTGTGAATACTCTGAAACCTAATAGTTTTTTAGGTAGAGAGTTAACCTCCACCCTAGCGGTTGACAATTAATAAAATATTAATCTCTAGAATTCACAAAACCTTTCTAAAAGGTGAAATTTCGGAAACCATTCTTTTGAACTGCCCACACTCATAGCATAATAGCAACAGCTAATACAAAGTAGATATATCATAATGCATGGGATAATATGGAACATAATAAATTTTCTGATAATATAGACTAATTTCTCATTGCTCAAACCAAATTTAAACGAACATTAAAAAAACGTAATAATTCAAATGCCATAATATTTAATTTATGAATTTGTGTGTGGAGAGATTCTAACATTTTAATTTTCTTAAAATTCATAAAATTAATAATGAATAAAAATTAAAGTAGTATTTCAGAGGCTTTTGAAAATGTTACGTCCGTTAAGTATTAAGGACCGACGAGAACAATCATTAAGTTTGATCAACAAGGATTTCTTCTCTCCGAGAATTTGGGAAAGTTTTCCTTGGTGTAATTTTTTAATTGCCCAAATGCTGACGGCCGAAGAAAGCCGCAGTGATTCAACTTCCATGGGCTCATAAAAAAAGTCCAGCGATAGTTGGTTCGAATTAAGAGTCCTTGGCGTCGAAAGGAAATTCATTCTGGTAGAAATATTTCTGTCCCTGTTAACCCATCTAAATTTGGATTCCGTTGCCTGCCGATCGTTCATGCGCCTCATTTTAAAGCATAATCATTGGGCTTGAATGACTGATTATGCGGTGTTGGTATAATCAGCAATTATGTTCATATCAACTGCCGAGGAATTTCAGGTGTCGAAGGTGTAGATAAGACATTCATTAGCTTGTGCAGAAAAGCCAAATCAGTGAATTCCTTTAACTTTGCATTTGAAATCAATCCCGAATTCTAACAAATGGAACTCTCATTTTTAATTGTGACATTGGCGAAGCCGTAAAGATAAACCACCAATATTTTAGTGGGAGAGAAAGTTGATAGCAAGTAAATCACTACCGATATCTACACGATTCTAATGAAGACACCAACAAAATATCTGCGAGCCTGAAGTAAATATTTTTATTAGCATTGCCTTTCCATATCATAATGAATTGGATACTCTTAGACAAATTAAAAATCTAAACCACCTTGGGAACTCAACGAGAGGTCGAGGAACACATTAATTATGAGTGCTGATACATTTGTTCGTACAATTCAAAGCAATATAAAATATACGTCTTTAAGAAATACTCTAAGGTTTAATTGGCTATTTTGAGACTGTGGAAAGAATGGAGTAATCTGTAATAAAACAAAAAAGGTAATTAAATACGTTCCACGTACTGAAATTAAAAGGTCCTCGATATCACTTAAGTATCGTATTCCTCAACTGAAGGTTCAATAAATGGACTGCTCAAAAATGCATTTGAATACACATAATGTGATGATACAAAGCTATTCCCACGAGCATGGACATTGGATGACGAAAAAGCTTTCATAACCTGGATGAAAACGAAGTGATGACGAATACATTTGAAATTATCTCCAGGAAATCTCCCAAGCCACTCCCACTCCCCCATGGATTATAAGGAAGAGGTTATGGCCGAGTTAGTCATCCAGGTAGACCACAACCCCAAAAAGAGTCCTTGGCAGCGGAATGCCATCTCGCCGGGCCCTCGACTTCCTCCCCAACGCCGCGGAATCCGTCCTTCGGAAAGGTCGATTGTAAAAGTATTACCGAAACCCCCATCTCACTTCACAGCATATGTCGAAATAGAGTGAAGGATAGATTGGACCTCTGAGCGTCTGACGCGACTCGTTTTTTTATCTCCCTCCTCTCCGGATCTAATTGGATTGGACAAACCTTTTAACAATTCCTGATGAGACCGTTTGCCCCGGAGAGTAAGACCAATGGTTTTCACAATCGGTGACAAATATGTATGGCTAATGAAGATAAACTGATAAGAGTTTATTCCATTGGTGAATTGGCTCGCTGAGGAACTCTCTTGGACTCTTGAGAGCTTCTAGACTTGGGAATACGAGGCATATTCATAAAGTGAGAGCCGTTTGCTTATATTGAAATATTGACGCTCCAGAACATAGTTTTATTCCTGCAGCGCCATCTACTGATTCATTGAGAAGCTACAGCAGAAATTGTTTTGTTTCAGAAGTCGTTTTCTTGTCCGTGCATGCAAACAACGATGTCCGCGACAATCGTTGATCCTGCCAGCTGTGAAGTGCGTTCTCTCATACGATTCTTGTATGCAAAAGGACTGTCGGCTGCTGAAATTCATCGGAAATTATGCCTAGTTTATGGACCTACAGTTATGAGTGAAGGAAAGGTTAGACAATGGTGCCGTGATTTTAAAAATGTAGGAAAAAACGTCCATGACGAAGAGCTAAGTGGCTGGCCCAGTATTCTGACCGATGAAATTGTTTCGTAAGTGGAACAAAAACTTCGATGTGATCATCGATTGACGATTAATGGCCTGGTTGAACAATTTCCTCAACTTGGACCCACTACTGTGTACAATTTTGTCACGGAAAACCTCAAAATTGTGTCCAAGGTGGGCACCGCTGCCAAAACCAATAAGAAAATTCAAGATTTACGTTGGGGAACTCTTTGACCTACCACCATACAGTCCTGACCTTGCACCTAGCGACTACTTCCTCTTCTTGCACTTGAAACAGTGGCTCGGTGGACAACATTTCGAAACCGAAGAGAAACTCAAGAACGGCGTTGTCAATTGGTTCAACTGTCAGGCGGCGAGCTTCAATGCAGAGTGGTCAAAGAAGCTGGCGCAGCGGTACGAAAAATGCTTTGAAGTGAACGGTAATTATGTAGAGAAGTGAAGTAGGTTTGTATCCAACTAAAATTGCCAATAAAATGTGTTTCATATGAGTATATTTTTTCCTGTGACCAAACGGCCCTTACTTTACGAGCATGCCTCGCAATTTCCACATTTTCTCTTTCCTAAAAATGCGACGCATTGGCGAGTAACGCGGAGAAGAACCTTTTCCCTTACCGGGCTAACAAAGTAAGTCGTCATATTTGGAAAACATCTGGGGTGTACCTTCGGCAAACAATCCAACCCACCCGTGACCGTAATCTTATTGAGAAAGCCGAAGACATTTTTATCTTTCTGCATTTCTCCTTTTTCTTCCGTGCGGATGGAAACAGTTACGTTGAAGGAGGTGGTGTTTTTTACCACACGGTCACCAGACTTACCTAATTAATGGGACGATACTTTTTTTAAAAATATCCGCAAGAGTGAAGTCTGACGTTCATTTCAGTTAGCAGGTTTTTCATTTCATTCACCAGTTTCTCTGGACCAGCGCTAGAGGAGAGAGACGCCCAGAAAGCCATAAAAAAAGAATCGAATGTCTACTCTCTCCAATAATTTTTTAACAAAACCCCTCACTCGTACCTCTGGGCTAAGAAGTTATTTTGTGGGTATTTCTTCGAATACTGTGTCACAAATTCATTGACCCGTTTGAGAGACACTCAAAATTATTTTGACGGCTGTTCCCATCCATCTAAGCTAAATAAGTTTTTTTCAAATGATTCATTGTGATGACCTAAAGGATAGCTTTCCAATAGTAATAATATTTACGTATTTTCCAGACAAAATATTTCCAAAAGCTTTTCGTTTATGAGAATAAACTACTATGTGCTTGTAAATAATCGTAAAATTATACAATATTTCGTGAGTGAAATGATTTTATTTTCAAATGCCCATTTACAAGTAAATTATATCTTCTCTACAAAAAATAATGTACCCATCAAACCGTACTGCGATCATGCAAATTTTCTCTTAGACCAAAAAATATTGCTGAGCATAATGTCGTTGCTAAGGTTTTTTAAGGGAAAATCTGTAGTAAATATTCTTTTCACTCATCGTTAGGTTTATTCATTTTAATGGCTGCAATACTTTTTTATCGCTTCTTTCTTGGTTTATTGATGTTTATTATAATTTTTTTAATGCTATCAATTTTTATTTAATCCTAACCTTCGGTTTTCCAAGTATGCTATCAACTTTAGACGATTCAAGAATATTATCAATTCCCTAGCCCTGCTTTTCAATTTCCAGATGAAAACGTTTTTATGAAACTTACATATTTGTTGTGATAATATGCGCTTTGTGTAAGCTGTTGCCAATGGCGGAATTCCCGAAGAGAAAGAATGACGGAGAGAGAAGAATCCTGGAACGAAATTCTCCAGCTTTTAGAGGAGAATATCAACCCACGAGTGGAAAATCGTAATCGACCAACGGTGTACTCATCTGCGTGCTCACTTAACATATCTACTGCACTGAAAGGACGCTCCTAACGAAAGTAAAGTTGCACTCGAATACCAAAGAAAAACTACCACGCGTGTGTTTCTCACTTATGGAAAAGTATTAGCCCCTGAGGGTATTCATAAATGCAAAAACAAAAATTCTCTCGTACTGAGGCGGAAACATTTGTGATAAAGGAATGGGGTAGAAGGTTCAGGAAAGGAAGAGACAACGGCAAAAAAAGGACAATGAAATGGATTTATGATCTCAAAGAATCAAGAAGATATGTAAATATCATAATGATAGTGGAGAACAAATAGAGCTGGATGAGTGGCATCTGGAACGTGTTCAGAAGCGAAGGGCCGCGCCTGTAATGGTGACTTGTTACGAATCCTGGAACGCTCCATGGTGCTCCGCATAATCCTAGTGCTCGATTAACAGTGGAATTCATCTATCCTTGTTTGTCACCCGAAGGAGAAGTGGAAACTTCCGCTTCAGTAATCAAGGACGTTAACCATGCGTTCACGAAAAATAACCTCTCCAAGTTCAAGAAAAAGACAAATGATATCGTAACTGCAAGAGCGGTGCAGCGGAAATATTAATACGTAACACCTGGCTACTTTATAAGTGAAGCTCATTTATTCTGCTCCCATAATTTCCAAAAGTACTGAGAGCTCCTTTTCTCTCTCTCTCTCTGTCTTCTGTTCTGAACTGTTCGAAATTAACATTGGAGTCACGAAATACATGTCAGAAAGCAACCCATCCACAGAAATTAAGGATAAGAGGGCCTTCAAACTGTAACTCACCAACCTTCTCCCGAAAAGCAGAAGTTGTGTTTAACACTTTTGAAGTAGCAATTCATCCACGAAAGGTCGAGGACCACTTAAGATATTCAAGTCTCTCCTTTATTACAGAGTTGTCAATGTCGCTCTCAAACAGTGATTTTAATGCTCGTTCATTCCTGGCCTCCAGCGTAGCACACTTATTCACAGAAGGTGTTGAAAGAACTCATTAACATAATAATATTTTATTTGAGACTTAAGTTACACCTAATTCTCGCCATCAGTTTCAAATGGAATCCATCCAATATAAAAAAAAGAAAGTCTCTGGAAAATCATATGGAAATTCTATGCTTGTACTAAGTTTAAGAGGAAACAATTACAAAAGCAATTTAGGTTAGACTGACAGCGTTGCAAGCGCCAATCGAAACATCAAAGGGTTACGGGATGACGATAGAATCAGTATTAAAGGTAACTATTGATGAATCAACACAAATAAGACAGATGAAAACTTTTAGTTTTCGTTTATGACAGATAAAGACCTCCATAATCATAGAGTTTAGTTTTCAAGTTTAACTTTTCCTTTTTTCCTCATCATCTCCTTTTAAAACTAATGCTACTTAAAACACTTAATATTGCTTGTCAAAAATTTTAAAGAATTCTGAAATTTCTACGGTTTTTCTTCATTCTATTCAGCTTAAAGTTTTCTCTCATTAATCCATACTGTTGAACTTTTTTGAGGAATTGTAGAATAATATTTATAATGCATTCTTCCCTTTCACAAAACTATGCTTTCAGTCTCGCGTAATCACTTTGGCTTTATCAAAGAGAGGTCATACAAAACACAATCTGACCACCTGGGAATGTAGTCAGGTGTTTCATTTGTAGGGAAAGGCGGAGTTCCTTTACACAATCATGCATTTTTTCCAGCCAACATCAGGATCTACAGCTCTTCGTCCCGTAAAAATGGTTAGCCCTTTGATCCTAAATTGCACTAAAGGAATACGACTGCATGACTACGTCAGGAAGTTCTTTAAGAGTTTTTGAATTCCCGAGGAGTTTATTACCACCCACGCATGTCCCTCAAAATAACAATGAACTATAAGCAACAAGGAAGGGAAAACGTTCTTACTGTATACAAGCGACGTAAAAAAAATCGAACGGCTACCATACCAAGATTCAGTTTCAGAACAGGTCGTATTTAAGCTTCGATTGCAACTCCCCAAGTTACGGAGATATTCAAACTCTCATTTTTACTGCCAAAAAGCACAGTTATCAACCCGTAAGTCGGTTTGATAGGTGAGGGTAGACTTTACCCAATACTAAGTCCAATGGCTCGTAAAATTCACTTATCAGGGTACAGGGTTCAGTTCCCCTTGCCACCTAAAAGCTTTGTATAAATAGTATTGGGAACACTTTTTTCCTGACGTGACAGTACGTCGTAGCGCGCTCGCATCGCGCAGGCTCGTTGGTGGGGGGATCTAACCTTCAACACGCACCAAGCGACAATCGCCTGCGAGCGTTCGCTCAGGCTAGATCGTGTTTCAGCGGACCTTTCAAGTGACTTTGTGCAAGCACAAAAAGCAGCGAACAATTGAACAGCGGTACGCCATAACATTTTCTCTTGGACTGGAAAAATCGGATACGGAAACGTTGGGCATGATTCGCCAAGTGTTCAAGGATGGAACCATATCAGATACTGCAGTTTTTAAGTGGCACAAGCTGTCCAAAGACGTTGGAGAGAGGGTGAAGGACAAGACCCGCGCTGGACGCTTGTATGATTTCTCAGGAAGTACTGGTACCCGAAAAATCTCACAGCTTGGATGAAACGGAGGGTGCCCAGAAGCATGCCCAGGAATCAAAGCAGCCCTCCAGGCATTATCCCAAGACTCTATCCCTTAAGTTACACGTCCCCTTTTCCTATAATACTAAGTTGGAAATTTGGATGAGAATCCCTCACGCTATTTTTCCTTCACTCCTTTAATACACATCCAGTAATGCTTGACATACTGCCATTAGCTGAAATAAATTAAAGAACTAAAAGATACGCTAATTCAAAGAACTTCGGGAGATGTCGCGAGAGTAACTTATAACGGTTCATCTCCTAATATTCATTAAAATTCAACAATTTCAAAATATAAAAATTATTCCCCTTGACCGGGATTCAAACCCGGCGCCCTTGATGCCCGGTCAAGTGCTTAGCCAGTTAAGCTAACGAGGCGTCCTCTTACACTCCGATTTTTTTTTGCCTCTTAAAATCACAGGTATAAATAAAAGTAAGAATTGGGATTTAAGTTGATAAATCAAAATCTCAGATATTTTTTGCAGACCAGAAACAACAGAAAATATTTCAAAAGGAGCGATTCAGCGACGGATATTGATTGAAAAATTACATGGACTTTGGACATTTTTAGGCCAGGTTAGATTTTTGATGCTTTTGCTATTGCAGATTATGGTTCATTCTGAGTCACTCTCTCCACCCCTTAATCTCATTTCATTGACAATAACTAAATTGTTAAGGTGTTCACACGGTCAAGATCATATCTTCCTGAGAAACACTGGAAAATCCATCTATTCTTTACGCTCCGTACACGAGACGAACTCTAATTAGCCATCTTTCGGGCAAGACGGCGCTGCCAAACTGGCAAATCCGGTTGACCCACTCAACTCATTGCAACTTGCACAAACCGAATGCACCCACCACATCCCTCATCTCGAAGGCCGGTTAGGTAAGCTACGATAGGGATCACCTCATTCTCAACCCCTGCGGCGAGTGAAATTCACGCATTTATACACTTCTACATGATACCCCGCAATCCACTGGTAATGTGTATGGCAGGGGATGCACGCTCATGGGAATATAAAGTACGCTGCAGTCAAGAATGGTGAATAAAATATACTGCTAGTTACAAAACTTCTGTGATATTAGACAATGTGAACTTTAGATTGTTAAATCTGTGAAGAGGGATATACAGTACGCAAAGAGATGCAGTTACGCACATGAAAGATACTGGTGGTTTCAAAAGACTTCTGCCACATTAGACAGTGAGAATTTGTCAAATTTGTGGAGAGGGACTATCATCATCAGTAGAAATATGATGCAAACAAAGAAACACGTATGCTTTCCTGAAAACATTTCTGTTATATTAAGTATGAATAAATCAAATACGAACTGCGTAAGAAAAATCAGAACAATACGGAAACCCTTATACAGGCATCCCTGTTTAGTAGAGGTAATAGGAGTTAGAATTGGTTAGTACCCGTTGTAAAATGAATATTACAGAAAGAAAAGAAACAAAAATGTAAACTTATTAAAACTATTGTACCCAATGATTCAATTAATTCACCCTTGATGTGATCTTCAACTGTTTTTTCTCTTATTGTTTCGGAAATAGTAACCTATACTTTTTGTCTTGGATGCACAGTCTTGTCTTTTATAGAAAAAAGTGGGAGTATTCAAAGTATGATGGGTTTTTACAGACAACATAATAATTTAGTAATTGTTTTTTAACAAGTCTTTAGTCATTTACTTTTTGAAATTAGTAATTAACTTTTTTCAGCCCAGACACTAAGCCCAGTCTATCCAAACTAAACTTCCATTTTAGATTGGTTCCCAACGAAATCCTCCCAAGACCCTTAGTCACACTACTCAGTCTGGCATAACTCTTAGCAAATCTCGCTGACCGAGGCTGCGCAAGATCTAATTTTTTTATGATATCAACCTGAGGGTATGGAAACCGGTTCCTTCCTCTCCAATTCCTGCGGTGCATTCCAAGGAAGTTCTAGTACCAAGACTATCGCAAAGATGGAAGGGTCCAGAGGAATCTCAGTAATTTGAACCAGGAACCTTCCAAAAAGAGAACGCTGAACTTACTTATATTTTACGCCATCTATTTGTGTTCTATTTCATTCATGTGTTTCATGACATGAACGACATGAGGCTTAAATACAGCGTTTTAAATGAGCGTAAGATTCACATTCGTCCTACAGTTGAAAGTTTCCCAATAGATTAAAAGACATCATCCCGGTAATGGCCAAGAAAAATTTCTCGACATCCCAATCGATTAATAAGGAGGGGGGGGCGAAAGAACCTTCGTCTAACACGAGAACTCAAAGGGGAACACGGAAAGCGAGCGCAGGGCGCGGAACAGGAGAAGTCGATGTAAGCGGGAAGACCGAAAGGGAGAGGATGAGGAAGCTGGCGAGGAGTGTATAAGGATGAGGAAGAAGGCGAATAGTTAGAAAGAGAAAACTGACAAATGGAGGGGCGCAGGTGGGAGGGGCGAAAGGGGGGCGAGTGAAAGAGGAGGCAGGGACGAAACTCCGACAGCGGCCGGGTCCGAAGTGGGTTAGTACGTGCGTCATCCACCGAGGCCTTCCCTCCCACTTGCCACAGGTCAAGTTTGATTTCGTTTCAGACGTGATCGCTCTCCACGTTCAATGTCCGTTGCAAGGCATCCGAAGGGCGGGATTTAAACTTGAAAGAAACAACCTCCACCCCACCCTGACGACAGCCGGGAGAAAGCGGGGATGCGCAGATATCTAGATTTGCACGTCTATCGGATATCACGTCAGAGGCTCCGCTGTGATTGAATTTGAACATAAAAAGAATTTTGGTCGATTACTCCACCCACTAATACAATAAATAAATAATTTAAGTCAGTCAGGTGAATTCAAAGGAGGAAATTGAGCATATTCAATCGCGTTCCCCTTCGTTTCGAATGTTACGTATATTTCGATTGTTTTCTAAAACCACCGAAAGTGAAGTCGGTGCGTAATATTTGAATACAGTTAATAGAGGGTTGTATCAACATAAAATGAGGAGAGATATGTAAAAAAAAGCTCATTGCACCTTATGAATACTCTTCTCCGTCAAAATCAACACACTGAACACACTAACAGGTAATTGAAGAACCACCATTCATATTACCTACACAAATACTAGATTCCAAGCATTTTAAATAATGGTAAATTTCAGAATACAATGCTAGTTTTATCTGACATGCAGTTTTTATTTTATTTCAATATTTTTATGGAATTATTTGGTGTAAACTCTAATAAAATGGCAAAAGAACTCGAGCGATGATTCTTATTTGATAGAAAGTAATGTCCCAAGCTTTTTAAGAGTGCAAGACCTACTTTCTTTGGAAATTAGTCACAATTAAAAATAATAAAACTGAAATTTCCCTCAGTTAATAATTTCGTAAAACGAGTTTCAACTGTAATGCATCCCCCTTTTTGGGGAAAGATTAGCTACAAAACTGTTCAAATCATAACATTCATAGTTTGTAAAAATATTATCGGGAAGAGTTTCGAAAAAATAGATTTACTTCAGATATCGCCACAATACTTCAAAATTCTTCCGAGTACATCTCTTGAATGTCGATACACTTTTGCCTATACACAACTCGAAGGCTCCGTGGTTGGGGGATTCCGGAAGGTCCTTAAGACTACGCGTGCAAGCTTCTTTGTGGGCACTTGGGGTCCCATGGTGGTATCCTTTGAGGAAGGAGTTCACTTTTGGGAATAGAAAATTGTCTGATGGTGCCAATAGTAGACTCTAATGGGGTTCGGGAATCGTCGCGATGCCGTTGCGAAAGTTCTTCTCAGGCAGACACTCGGCTCTTCTCTTGGTTGCCTATCAAGACTGTTCAGCGGACGAGTTCAGCGCAGATCTTTCGCATCACCAAATTTTCAGTGATTATGACGAGTTAATGTGTAATGTCATAAATGTGTTCTTGAATAAGAAGGAAAACTAGTGTCAGGATCGAGTGGTGTTGCCTCGTCGTCAAATGAAATTACAAACGAGGATAAGTCTACAGAGGCTCCAGAAAATGTTCCATGGAGGGTGGAAAATGCTAAAGGCGGTCTAGAGGAGTTCGAGTGCAGCAAAGAGAAATTGGTGCTGAAGTTTCCACATAACAGGAGATCTAACAAAGGTAAGGGATGAAAGATTCTTCAGGTTAACTGGCGTAGCATCAGGAATAAAAAGCATGAATTTCACACATTACTCGAGGCATGTAAGCCAGATTGTGTTGTAGGTACTGAATCTTGGTTGAATGAAGATATATATTCAAGTGAAATTTTTCCAGAGGGGTTTACTGTGTACAGAAGGGATAGAAATGACAGAGGAGGGGGTGTTTTCATCTGTGTTAAGACGGGGTTTTCGAGTAACTTGGTAGGGGCGAGAGAAGACTTTGAAATCCTAAGTGTAAATATTCTTAATCCGGAAAATAACAGAGCACTCAATATAATTGGAGTATATAGGAAACCAGATGAAGACCTGAGCACTCTTGAGGCCCTGGCGGATTTATGCTCGGAAAAACCAGGCAGTTGGACCCTAATAGCGGGGGACCTAAACCTACCGGGGGTGGACTGGGGCGATAAAGGGACGGGGAGCGGGAGGGCCCAGTCAGCTGCAAATAGAATAATCAATGAAGAAGGTTTCACACAGTTAGTAAATAAACCCACTAGAGGAAGAAATATCCTTGACGTTTTTCTTTTAAGGCCCAATAACGGAGATGTTACCACCGAGATTATACCAGGGCTGAGCGATCACTCCGCGATATCAATGGATCTAAAGTGGTCACCACCAAACCCAAAGAGATTCGCAAAAAAATATGTGTGGCTTTATAAAAAGGGAGACGCGAATGGGTTCAAAACTATGTTGACTGAAAATTTTCCAAGGTGGGCAGGGCAAGGTTCGAATTTGAACCAAATATGGAATTCATTTAAAAGTATTTTACATGAAGGATTGGAGATCTTTGTCCCTAAAAAAATGATAAACCCCAATAGTGACCCAGAATGTTATAATGGATCAATACGAAGATTAAAAAGGAAAGTAAGGATATCATATAAACGTAGGAATACAACCTCTCAAAATTTGATTAAATATAAAAAGCTGATTATGGATTTAAATTTTGAAAAACGTAACGCCCAAGAAAAGTTTTTAGTTAATATATTAGATAAGAAAAATACAAACAAATTCCACAAATATCTTAGAAGGAAAAAGGATAACCGGGAAGACATAGTCATGATTGTAAAGGAAGACGGAACTAGGATTTTAAATGATCTGGGAAAAGCGGAAGAACTAAATAAGTGGTATTCTAGACCCTATAAGGAAAGTAACGAAAACAGTAAGGTGGACGGGCCCATTAACAAGGACAACAGGATGTTAACGAACTGCGTTTCGAATGATGCAGAGTATATAAAGGTCACTGATATAGAAATCTCTAGACTAATACGCCATCAAAGAAAAAATAAATCAGTTGGGCCTGATAATGTGTCAATCGATGCTTTAAAATTTGGAGCAGAGGCTATAGTTCCATACATTAGATCACTTTTCTATGCCATCATTAACAACAGTAAATTACCTTCAGACTGGAAAAAAGCAAGTGTTATACTAATCTTTAAAGGAGGCGATAAAACGAATGTTGAGAATTACAGACCTATAAGTCTGACCTCAGTAGTCTGTAAATTAGTCGAAAAAATAATAGTTAGATACATGCGCAACTATTGGGATAAAAATAACTGGTTGTTTAGGTACCAACATGGGTTTAGGGAAGGTTATTCCTGCGAAACACAATTACTAGGTCTATGCCAAGATATAGCTGAGGTAATAGATGATGGAGGAGAAATAGACGCAGTTGAAATTGACTTTAAAAAAGCATTTGACACGGTCCCACATGATCTGTTACTAAATAAAGTACGACAGATGAACATTGACCCAAGAGTTAAGTCCTGGTTAAAAGAGTTTCTCAGGGAGAGAACCCAAAGGGTCAGGGTAGGAGAAGAATATTCTCAAGAATCAACAGTGACGATGGGCGTCCCCCAAGGTAGTGTACTGGGCCCGATACTGTTCCTATCCTATATCAATGACATAGGTAAGGAAGCAGAATGTAACATTCGTATCTTTGCAGATTACTGTACAATATATAGAAAAATAAAAGACAACAGGGATAGTGATATCTTACAGGATGATCTAAACAGAGTATCGGAATGGATTACTAATAATAAAATGGGTGTAAACACAAAAAAGTGTAAACTAATAACATTTAGTAGGAAAAGGAGAAGGGAAAATAGAGATTATAACTTGCTAGGTGAAAATCTAGTAAGAAGTGTAAGAAGTGAGAAATGTAAATGTTTAGGTGTCTATCTCACAGCTAACTTAGAATGGGGACATCATATAGATAAGGTGGCAGGTAAGGCTTTTAAAACTCTGCACTGGGTCATGAGGAACCTTAAGGGGAGCAACAAATCCACCAAAGAATTAGCATACACTTCAGTTGTAAGACCAATAATGGAGTACGCAACAACAGTATGGGACCCTATGGTAAAGGTTCATATAAATAAGCTTGAGAAAGTACAGAGAAAGGCAGCTAGGTACGCTCTAGGAAGACATAACAGGACAGATAGTGTGGCAGAAATGTTAGAGACACTAGGATGGACACCGCTCCGACTCAGAAGGAAGATGAACAGGCTATGTGGGATGTTCAAGATAGTAAATAAAGAGAAGGGGTGGGAGGAGCTCTCAGAAAGAATAGACAAACCAAATTACATTGGGCGGAAGGACCATCAGTTCAAAATAAAACATAGAGGGCAAAAAACAAACATTAAAAAAAACTCCTTCGTCAATCGTGGAATAAAAGAATGGAATGAGTTATCTGAGGATATCTTTAAGTCCTTACCTTATTCATTAAATAAATTTAAAACGAGGTGTATGCTCTCCTTAAAATAATTATCTGTAACGTGTGAGTGAGAAATGTACGTGATAAAGCCGTATGTACTTGTGTTATGAATGGTTTAAGTGGTTTATGACTCGTAATCAAGAACATTACCACCAGGCTATCGCCTACTTGTAATTCTGGTTGTTAAATAAATAAATAAATAATAAATAAATTATATTGCGAACTTTTATCCTATCAATTCCAATACTGAATTCAGCACTTCACGCACACGTCAGGAAAAACATTTTACCGATTCTTTTTATACAAACCTTGTAGCTACCCACCCCGATTTTTCCTTGCCTGTATCTAGCTCATTATAAGTGTTTACATGGTGTTTATATGTGTGTATATGTATATATACAAGTATATGTATAATATATAAGTGTATATATATATATATATATATATATATATATATAACTTAGACAGCAACACACGATATGAGAACGCATAAAAGGAACACTCACGCGTTATTTCTTGATAATTTTGACGGAATTGAGCTCCGTCTTACTCGGGAGATTAGTTTGAAATTAGTTAAATATATATATTTTTTATATGTATGTGTGTATTTGTACACACTCTCTTGTATAAACACACACGTCACTGTAGAGTAATAAATTCGCAATTAATCCGAGCATGATGCCCAAGCATTGAAATGAGTCGTACGAAATCAATGGCTATGAAATATTAAAATTTAATAATTTTGTATGATTGTCCTTGTTGTTTCATTTTCATGAAAGGAAGTAACTACTTCCAAATATTAATAATTGAAGACTGACTGAATTGAAGAATTGTGCCAACCGCACAATCCAAAATTATAGTTAATCATGGATAAAAGTTATCAAAACTTGATAAATATTGTAATTATTTAGTATTATACCAGTTAGAGTAGATTTTGAACGGGCACAGGCTACCCCACTGTGCAAGGAAACGTTTATTCCCTTACCTCTCCTAACAAAACATAACCCAATATAAGACATTACAATGAGTTCCTCCTCAATTCCTCACACTTCCATCTACCCCTTCATTCCATCTAAATCTGGTGATTAAGTCTCCGAACTCGCCCCCCTCAACGCACTTAAAATAACACTTGGACGGAATGCGATTTGCTGAAGTTCAAATTTCAATATGTTGGGTACGACTTGACAAATTTTCTCCCCATTCAGGGACTAAATAGTTCTGGTGAAGCTATCGTGCGAATGAGGAATTAAATGTAGCACCACATCCCAATTCATTTTCAAATATTTGAGCAATTTTTTTGAACACCAGTATCTTCGAAAGCTCTTCCATGTATATTAAATGCATGGAAACTAAATGTTTATCAACGAAAATCACCCTTCGATTACCCTATATGTAGTTCACAATCCCACGGCCCATCACAACATTTTATGCTTCCCGAGACAGCTGATGTTGACTTTATTTTAAATTGACTTCAAATGACGAGTCATGATTTTGTTATTTTCTGACGTCAATCATTTTCATGTAAAATGTGTGTTGCTTAGTTATTTACGCGGTTACTAACTTATCAAAATAAGTCAAATGCAGTAATGTCCATGCGCAGTTTGCCTCGCGTGGTGCGTAAACTCAATCATCATCTGTAACTTTGCCCGTCGACGGAAAAAGCTTGTATGCCCGTCACTATCCTAGATCAAAGCATGAAAAATACTCGTGCATGCAAATGTGCCAATACATTGCTAGATGGGATATTTCTGGGAGTTCAAACATTATGGCTTAAAAGTCAGTGTAAAATCCTATTCTGAAAAATGAAAAAATCCACTTATTTAGTTTCGTCGATTCTATTCACTCTTCTATTGCAATGGGTGTTATTAGTTTTCGCAAAATAGGAAACACTGGATTTTCAAGTTCATTTGCGTCCTGGGAAAGGAAGATATAGAAACAAAGAAAGGAAACTCAGAAATATGGATGACGCCGAACAAAATTCTGAAGATAATACATGGGTGGGTATATACAGGGGTCGAGCGTGGAGGTTCGCGTTAACAGAGCTCCTCACTACACCACAGCTCAGAGCCGACTGCCTTTTTCAGCGTCGCTTGCCAACATACCCCCCTCCAATCGCAGCCCGTCAGAGCGGTGCTGGGAGCGCCAGGAGCGGCGGGAAAAAATCAGTACAATTATTTTCCGGACGAACCATGTATATGTATATATATATATATATATATATATATATATATATATATATATATATATATATATATATATATATATATATATACATATACATACACACATTCAAATACGAAGTCCCGCCATACGGCGCACAAATATTCATTCAAACATAGAAATAGGTATAAGGAAAGGGGATAGGAAAACACATGTGTTCGCCTTTTATGTGTTCTCCTATCCCCTTTCCTTATACCTATTTCTATGTTTGAATGAATATATATATATATGTATATATATGTGTGTATATATATATATATATGTATATATATATATGTATATATATATCCATGAAAATGACGCTCTCCGGCGACGCACAAACACTCGGATAACAAATATTCCACACACAGAAACATAAATGAAGGACACTTACAGTAGATATTGACGTTTCTGTGTGTGGAATATTTGTTATACGAGTGTTTGTATATATATATATATATATATATATATATATATATATATATATCGATTGCCTAGAAGCACTCACGAAAGCAATATAATATTTTTACGGCGGAATATAACACAAAATAAAATAGATGACACGTAAAATGATACATAAGTATATATATATATATATAATATATAACAACGGGTTACTGTCAAAAGGAGACTGACCAACCCCGAAGCCGAAGATCTACCAACAAAGTAGCCCTGTACGGAAATGACCCAAAACCATAACTGAAAGGGTTCACTTTTCCAGTTCACAAGCGACAGCAAAAAAATTCCCATAATTACATTCAATTAAGGTTTCTTTTATGTTTGTTTTTTACAATTAAGTTTGCTTTTACGTACGAAATTACTCTTAAAATGCATTAAACCCATTAGTCCACTTTGGGAAAAGGAATATAAAATCTTTAACACAACTTCACGTTTCCAAGAGTGATTTGGAATCTTCAAATTACAAATCCGAGTGGTTGCAGGGAAAGTATTTGTAAGTTTATCCTTCAGGACTCGAGTGCATTTTATCCAAACATTTATCTACGGGCGTTTGGTTTGAGAACGTGAAAGTCTAAATTAAAATAAACTGCAACGGCATTGCTAATGAGTCCATCAGCTCCAATTTCCAGGCAAAACGTATCGGAAAAGCAGGCCATAACTTCCTCATTGTATCCAAAGGGCACGCCTTACGAGGAGACATTTAAAAATTTACCGAGCACATTTTTCGCACTGCTCATCGGATTTCACTCTTGAATTTCCCAACATAGAGAATAAAGGTCGGAGTCGACATCACTGAACAAATGAGATCGTAGACCACCACTCTACGACACGAAGGGTGGTGGTTAGCGGTTGTGGATGGCTTCGCTTCCTACCCGCCAACCACCCTGCGGCCCCCCCTCCCCGTGTTCCCTCTCCCCTCACCCACCCCTCCCCGCAGACACACCCCAAAGAACTTCTCTCCTCCACGACGCCCTGGGACTCGTCCGACGTCAGATCTCTTTGGCCTATATCGCTTCCCCCTATAGCTTCCGTGCACACGACAGGAAATCTTAATGCATATTTTGCAAGATGATGACGTACAAACCGGTCATTTTTGAAAGTTTCCCCTGTGTGTTTTTTTTATAAACTTGCACGTTTTGAGCCTTCATTAAACCCAATTGTGAAATTTTTAGGGTATAAACTTGATAATGGTACACGCAAAATACTAAATCTAAGGCAATTATTTAACTCACCCACGGTATTCAACCACATTTTTAAATCGATAGGCAAGGATATGGAACTCAACCCAAACTGAACCCTGCGATGTGTTACATTTAGAGATCAGTGAAATGGCGCGTTGAAAACCGTCCCTTCAACTATTCTGCCCGGCGGTTGTTTTTTTTTCAGAAAAATCTTTTGCCCAGGCAATCACGTAAATTGGGTTAGGCTGATGGTGACAAGAGAGAGACGCCGTGATTTGAACCCGAACGCTCTCTACCCCACCCACCCTGATCTTATAAATAAAAATAGATACAATAATATATACCCAAGGTATATATTGAGGATCAGATAACACGAGAGGGATTAGAAAAATTACTTTTACTTACCTCCTCCGTAAGGTTATCTTGAGTGAAAGAAAGTTCCACGGACACCAAGACGTGGGCTATCCAGAGAGAAGAGGCACGACTAGACAATCCCCGCGCTTGAAAGACCTACGAATGAAGGTATGCACTCGCAAGAACTTCCGCGTGAAGCGTAGCGTAGTGTGTTTCTGAGTCAAGAGCGATGGGAAACCCAGATCGAAAAAGATTAGGAACTTTCAAAATATGGCACTGGAGACGACTGTTTGATAATCAAATGGGAGGAAAACGAGAGAGGCAGTGGAGGAAAATGCATAAGCTGAGAAAGCACGACGGGGCACAATGGGATTAACCCAAGAACACGGATCGCTTTGAATGGGCGCACGAGGAGGAGGACGTAAAATGGATATAACAGTAAGTTTAAACGTGGCCCATGATTCAAATGCCACTAAACAAATTGCTGCCATTCAAGAAGGTTTCGCGGGTAGTGAGGAAGCCTGAGTCGATCAGAGTGGGGGCTTGGGGAGTACAGGAGGGACTGAAGACCATAATATTTTACCGCGCTACCTAAAAAGCGTTGAGCGCATTACGCAGTATATGTGAGACCAATTTCACCCTCTGGCCACGAACGCAACAGGAATAAAATATGATGGACGCATTTGAAGTTCTTAAAGGCTTGAGGAATTTATACGCGTTCAGTTCAGTATGTCATGCGTCAGGAAAACTCGGAATTTTCGTGCGCAGCATAATTGGCAAAATAATTCATGTAGGAATCAGTTTTAGTTTCTCCAAAGGATAAAGATAAACGATCATTATCCTGAGGCTATATAACAGCGATATGTTTAAAATTCATGGAAAAAACCTCAGGACAAACGCAACAAGGACTGTGTTGGAGCAGTAGTAGTAGATTTAGGGGAGGCAACCGACAACTGAGGTCATTTGCCCCGTTGATGGGATGGATGGGAAATGAGGGAGAGTGGAGAGAAGCCCGGCGTCGGCATTAGCCTACTCTTAACGAAAGGTTCCAAGGGGTCCGCAGCTTAAATTCCCATCCGACGGACGGCGTACTCACCTAAAGTTCTCACTTAAAGCATCTCGTATAGGGATATCGCTATCACTACCTTTTCCTGGATTAAAACCCGGGCCCTCTGGGTGGGAAGCCGATACGTTAGCCACCACATCATCCCGATCCGACTAAATGGGAGGGAGGACAAAAAGGGACTTATGACCTCGACTGGATCAAAAGTGTAATCTACATTAACGAGCGAGCCCTCTGGAATATGAAGCATTCCAATGTCACCGATTTTACTGTTGTACCACGGGTTATTTCCCGACATTCAGCTGTCTAGTTTCATTCCTTCATTGCTTTAGTGATTGATTATTAACGGCACAGAGTCCATGTCTCGAAGCTTACACGCCCTCTATAAGTAAAATTAAGTGTAATGGAAAACATTGTAAACTACCTTAGTGGAGAGAAGAGGCGAGGGATGTCAAGAGAATATTCTTTTCCAGCAGAAGATTCTGTATGGGCGAACTACTAGGACCTGTAACTTTGAGAAAAGGACCTCTAGTTGTTATGAAAAGTTTTGTGGTAATGTGATTACCACGTTGTAAATAATATTTTACGTTGTTGGATCTCTCTTGTGCCAAGTAACAAAATTTTCCTCCTTCTGAGGATATATTGTGCAATATTCCTTAGGTACCACTCAAAATTAGATCTACGTACATTTAACCAATACAATGGAACGATTAATTAAACAAAACCCTTTTCCATTTAGCAGTTTATATATGTTTTAGGTCCTCAGGATGCTAAGAATATTATTATTATCATGATGTATTACCCCGCAAGCCCCGCTAGGTTGTGTGGCAAGGGTTGATTACATACCAGACTAATTTGGACCAAAAATATTTATCCCCCCTAGCGTGGTCGGACATCATTCCGATCCCTTATCATTCATGGGAAAAATGACATCTTAAATCTATCTTTTCTGCAAGTAATCTCTCCTCTAAACTATTTCCATGATTTCTCCTACCGTAGAACGATGGGGCTAATAATACGTTTTCAAACTCATCGCTAGGGCGATATCCTTCCAATTTATGCAAGAAATTTAATATTTAATTTAGATTTGACATTGATCGCAGCTTTTGGTTAAAATAATAAATCCTTAAGGGATGATCGATCGAGTTCAAGTCCTTGACTAACGACCTGATTCCGATTTGATGATGCCTCCTTCATCATGATGACTCCTTCATTATGAAAGAATCCCACGAAGTTAATCCCGAAACTGTTATGATTCCCATTTGATGTTTACGTACGAGCACTTCACCAAAACACGGTTCTTTGACGATAAAAAAATTATAAGCATGAGAAAAAAAAACATTTCATTTTTAGATACTCATACGACGATAATACAACGTTTTACGAGTCGAACTAGTGTGCCGAAGATTTTTCTGATGCAAGCTAATTAGTAATTTTTCATCGTAAAGGCTTGATAAAAAGAAATTAAGCGGTGCAAATATTGGTAAACAAAGTTGCATAGAAACAGGAAATGAACACAGAAACATATATTTTAACGTGTCCCAAACAATTTTAGTACTTAGTTGCCTCCGTCGCGAGAAACAAAAACACTGACAATCGCTGCACCAGCGTATTCATAGCATTTTTAACATTGGAGCACACGATACTATGTTTATATAATGTTGGGAATTATTGGTACATGGAGTGATATTTATTTTTAGTTTTAATGTAATCTGTTGTAGTTCCAATATCTACGCTAGATAAAATATATATTTATATTTTTGTTGCATTGCGCTGCATTTTCTCTAGTAACTGACCATGATTTCTTCTAATTGCTTCTAATATTAAGGTTATTTTCCGATTTATCGAGTTTTTAAGAGCACAAAAATGAACTGGAGAGCTACTTATATGTAGTTTAATTACATTTGAAAATACCTTCATTTTGAAAGAATGCCATAATGGTAAAACTGGGGATTGCTGAAAATGTGGAAAAATAAACGACACGGTGTGATTAGGGTTTACAAGGACCATTATAATAATAACCTTTCTCATTAGGTAGGAGCTTACTACTTATGGGGCCATGGGACTTCACAGTCTTAAATTGGCTACTGAACCCAGCATCCAGCTCCGACGGGTGATTAAAATCCGCGACATTTGTGGTGCTGCCAGGCAGGTGAGTTAACCGTCATTGTGACTGCGGCCGAAGCCATAATTCAAAAGGACCTTATGGGTACGGGAGCTGACGAGGCTGGGGGGGAGGAACGAGGAGGGGATTGTTGGGATGAAGTAAGGAATCAAGACAGGTGGAGTGAAAGTTTTACTAGGCAGCTCTGGCATCGTGACATTTGGAAGTCGAGCTACAATGTAATTGTTTTGGTTAGACTACTATAATGGAATTCCTCAAATCTCGCCACCTTCCTTCTCTTACACCTATATTTACGTGATGGAGACTTGACTAATTGCGTTATTTGTTCTGCACTGCACTGGAGGGTGGACAACTAATCGAAACTCCTTGTCCAGCAAAGTGAGTAAAAATATCACTTCAACATTTAAGGACCTTTTAGTTTATGAAACAGAAATTAACATATGTGTTCATCGACTATGGATACATATACGTATATATTTCATGTTAATGGAATATTTATGAATCTTTACAGCATAAAAAAACTGCCAAGATTTACCCATGTTATCTTTCTTCAAGAGGAATAAAACGTTAGGTCGCCTCCCATAGGGCGGTAACAATCTCAGGGTGGGAGAGGGGAGTCACTCTGAGGATAGATTTCCCCTCCCCAATTTTTTAATGAGGGATATACGTAACACTTTGCTCCCCAAACATTCTAAGAGTTCTTTCACCTTCCCTTTCACATAGGAAAACAACGGCAGCAAGGCTAATTTGGCACATGCACTTGCGGAAAAGCCTTCGGGTTAATTTTCCATTCAAGCAAGTAGATAGACATTTCAGTACTCTACGCGATCTTCTATTGCTACCCTAAACACTAGGTCCAGCTCATCCTTAATTTTGCGGGATACCCTCCAAGTTTTTGAACCTCGAGGTGGCACTTAGAGGGCCATGGCCGTGCGAACTGACTTCCTGGGTAGCAGCCCATGAAGCCCTCGGTTGAGTCGGCCCTGGTGGTGACGGATTATCAGAGCTCGGTGACAAAAATAAAGATGCCACATTGTTTCCACGTGCCTAATTCAGCGAGAACAACAGTTCAATCATCCTCCCCTAGGGAGCTGTCCTCCTAAGAACCCCTCTCCCTATCTATAGCAAGCGTAAATAATGCAAATCAATTTTTTACATGATGCATCTGAGGAGAGACCGAAATACACGTTCGACAACTGAACCCTCGGATCCCATTACATAATAAGCATAACTCTTGAATCAAAATTTTCCCTCATATTATTTAAATCCTTTTCACTCAGAGTAAACAAACTTGAGTTATTATTTATTGCACAAATATGATGTCTTTTATTAACCTTCATTCGCAATTAATAATAATGAGGCATCCAAAATTTCCATTCCAATACACTAGAGAAATCTTCACGCTAATGTGCGTGCCAGCTGTTAGTTAGCTCTCGGTCATAAGAAGATAGCCGATGAATTATATGTTATCCAAAGACGAAATTAATTACAAAACGCCAAACGGTTTTTCTCAACGTCGCCTCTATGAGCATACGATGTGGGTAACGCAACTCATCGTATAGAAGCAGCAACCAGTGAGGACGGGTCTTCCTCCTATAACCCCGCGTCCTTCACCAAAATTTCGTAATGAAACAGAGCATTAATTCCGAGCGCAATATCCCATTTTACAAGGGAGCAGCGCAACACTACCAAAAGAAGCAGCCTTGGGGAACAGGTTAGCTGTCCCAATTATTTCCTACATTTCGACCACATCGCACTGCAGCGCTAGACGGCTGAGAATTTCGAGCGCAGGATGGTTTCCCAAGCCTCCTGACCACTCCACCCCTCCTTCAACGCAACCCCATGCTCTCTCCCCAAGTCCCTACCTAGCCTCTCCCACCCGCTTATTAGGACGTCATCCAACCGCTTTACGAGTATAGCGAGCATGGGCTTCTCTTCGCTCCGATTTAGTATCCACCTCGATCAGCCGAGAAAACGGGATTTCGCGAATACTCAGGACTGCAAAAGACTAAAAAAAAAAAATTAAAAACGGAACGCTAACCCATTTCCACGAGTAATAGGCTGGAGTTAAGATTTTAGGATATTATTTTAAGATGAAAACATATGAAACAGGCACGCTGTCGAAAAAAAGGAGTTCATACCATATGTATTTTGTTTTGCCCTCCAATTATAAATCAATCGTCGTCCATATTCTACTCTCATCTTCCTAAATTCCTGGCGGGATGTTTGACTTTACTTTCAAAAGGTCACCTGTCTATCATTTCTTTCCACCTATCGTGTAACGAATTAAACGAGACGTTATAATTGTGTCGTCCAGTGACAGCCGTGAATTGTCGCTCTCAGCTTGACAGCAAAACGGGACATATGTATATCTATCCCGCCACCCGTGTCACTGTTAATGAGGCATCAAGGCTCCAGGAAACCGATCAAAGCGGAATGCATAGAATCTCTTTGAGAATATCCACAACTTCTGTTCCCTCGTCCGCCCTCCTCATCAGTCACTAGAGGTACACGAGGGGGAAGAGGGAGGAAGGGGGAGTTGGTGGGGGGGAGAAGGGCGCGACCTTTCCACAACACCGCCTCCGCCCCGCGTGTGCGTCACTTACTCTCTACGCGCCCTCCTCCCCATTCGTCGACGCTCTCTAACGACGACCCCAATCCCCAGCGTCCAATCGCCCCCGGGCGTCCGGAGCGCGAGATCACTTTTTCCACACTTCCAAAATGGGAAGAGACTTTTGAAACCTTCCTCGCTTTTCCCGAAAAGATTTTATCACCTCCCTTTGAGAAAGAGGATTCGGTCCGCCAAATTGCTGCCAAAGGAGAGCGAAATCCATATGTGCTCGCGACTGTTAACCTCACTAAGTTTTCCGAGTTGAAAGATACTTTTTTATAGGGTTTCATATTCCATTCACATCAGAACTTTGGTGTTTTTGTTTCAATATTCTCACTTTGGACGATGCAGAAGGTAAAATGTTTCACTCTTAACTGATGTGAGGAACTTATATTCTAAACAATGGTATAATTAATTGAATAATGGCATGGCACATGGAAATCTGAATGCCAGAGACCTCATCAAATATCCAAGTTCATAAATTAAAACAAATACTAATTTGGATTGAACATGATGAAATTCAATCCATGCAAATATTTTTGAAATTAATGAAGAATATAGAATGTTCCTTAGAAATATTGAAATACATTCCAAATGATTTGCATTTCTCATAAAGACTTAAAATATTCATCAAAATTGATTTCATTTATACCACATTTTTAAATTGTTAGGTGCAAATGACATGCCCCCACTGACTGACTTGATGTAATTTAAAATATACAATGCCTTTAACTTGATGAAACATTTCTCCTGTACGATGCTGAATGTGCTCTCCTGTCATGGTTTAGAAGAGCCAAATTACAGAAAAAAAACGTTTTGTTTTGACAGAAGGAAATTATGAGAATGTAAATCATAAGAATTATTTCACTTCCTGAGGATTAGAACCCAAGGCATCACAATACGGTACAGTTGTGGAATTGACTGCTGAAATGAATCAACTATATTTGGATTATTTAGGCCCTTACATTTCATTAGAGCAATCACTGTGTATTGTTTTTTGGGGCAAAGGATTATGATCCTTTCTTTATGAATTACAAAACTATGATATATAGCTATTGAGCAAATCTCCTCTAGTATGTATGAAGATAAACATTTTTCCAACCCCTACCTAACCTCAACTGCCCTAGATATAACTGCTGATACATGTAACTGCAAATCATAATCCCTAAAGCAAATGAAGTGCATATATTTGGGAAAATAGGAATACTGTAGACTATCAAAACCCACGCCAACATCATTTAGCATTAGCCATATGAATTAGCTCAAATCCTGGAGACAAAATTGGACTTCCCATACATGCTGTTTTAGATTACCTACAGCCACTGAACTACCATGTAAACTAAATTATTTTTAATTAATCCACAGTCTCTTCATCTTACTTGGCATTATTATAAAGTATTTATCAGCTACAAGTCATCTTTCCGTACATTTATCCGACTTAATTTCCATTCCATGAATATTTGTCAGAGTAGTCTCAGTATGCGAGGCCTAAGAAGGAAGATGGTATCCGGTGGCCTGAAGAAAAAAAAACTTCATTAAGTGGCTCGTGAATATGTAGCTATATTGACGGATGACAACAAGCCAAAAGAGATTACCCAGTAAGTATAGAGTTTGGAATGAAAAAGCCCTGCCTTTATGTTAGAAAAAAGACAAAACAAAGAAATCTGTAGTTATGGAAAGAATGGCAATGCAAGTATATGCAAGAAAAATTCTGCCTCCTTCCTAATCCCCAAATTAATTTAATAATTTCCACAATCAGGACACAGAAAATCCCTTGTCTTTTTTAACTTTCAAATACCACAAGACTTTATATAGGACCCCATCATGATTTTTAAGTCTGCTAAACTAAGAACTCAACGATTTCAAAATTCTACATTTTTTTATATTTGTTATATACACCAAAACAAGTCCATAATTATGACTTCAAGTTACCACGGCATGGAGAAGAGGAATGGGAGAACATAAAAACTCAAATTATCGGGTGCTTGATACAGCAGAGAAATCTAATTCCCACATGATATCGCACTTCCAATTATATAAATTACCAATTTAATGCTTGAATTCCTCTTAATGGATTGATAAAATCAGCTTGATATCAAATCATAACTATGGCTATCTTGGCTGAGAAGTGGCATCAAGAATTTCCACTGTGTTTATTCTGCCAGGCACTTCTCATTACTCAACTATATTTTTGGCATTGAACGTTTGCAAGCTTCAAGTCATTAAAACACTTATTTTTTCTTTGTCTCATCAGCTGAATCCAAAGTCTGTGCAGTATTTTCTGAGGCAACATAAATATACAGCCATAAATTATTTTTGGCATTAAGGCAATTATTAGGAATAGGTGACTCCAACAGGATTGATCTAAAGAAAACTGATATTTATTTTTCCAACAGAGATATTGGATACATTTTTTGACCTAACACAATACTCAATGACAATTTTTAGAACAGAACTTTAATAGATTGAATATTTTTTTTTCAAATTTGAATTCAAATCACAGAAAGTTGCTCAATGCTCCAGAAGTATTTTTCTAGAAGTACTGCATCTGTAAAATATATTACACATCTTGGACCACACTACTAAATATGATAAATACTACATTTAAAAACAACACTGCACATGCATGCATGTAAAGTATAACAAATACAATTCATGGATAAAAGGTAAACAAAGTTTCTTGCTGCCAAAGTTTGATTGCTCAAATATAGTACGGCAAGGCCATTTTGAAGACATTTGTCTAACCACTTCATTATACGGCATTGTCCAAAACTGAACAGCATTTTATACATTTGGGAATGTAATTTGCGATGTAGAGGATGACAGTGTATCACTTTTATCAGCACACATTCACTAACCATATACCAAAAACACAGCAGTATAACTTTAATTTGATGTTAATAAAGAAATATTAGATATACTGCATAATTTTGAAAGAGTTCTTCCTGCATTATAATTGCATGGATGAACCTCGTACCTTAAAACTGAGAATATCAAATTTATCTCACACATGCTTGATTGGGAATGAAGACCTGAAGGTTTTATGTTCAAGCCACTGACAAGAATTACCTATTTTCCACAAAATCCCATATTTCTTCAATAACATCATCCTATTCCTCAGTCATCTGAACAAACCATTTGAATTGTAGGTTAATTTGCTATCCACGCATATAACTGGTAAGCCAATTTTGTTATACTATTTTAAATGGGTAAGGCTAATTAAGTTCCAATTGTTTAATGTAAAAGACCTTTACATCATTGTACTTACTGAAAACTTGAACAAGGATGATAAAACAATGTGGATGCACATTGATTCAAGGAATGGCATATCTGAAGGAAGGGTCAAAAAAATGCATGATTTGGTCCTGCATTTTTCAATAACATGAACTGATAAAATGAAGAACTAGCTGAATAGTTCAGTTTGAGGAAAGATCAATCTAATTAACATGACCATTATATGATTTCCAAAAAAATAAACAAAATCAATCCAAGGAACATGCACAGATAAAATACACAATATTTATAAAACATTTATGAGATAAAAAAAATGTTAATCTCTTGCCCAAACAATAACTGGGAGGCAGGAGAAAATGGTTAACTGAAGCAGACTTAAAAGAGAAAACAGGGAGGGATATCAGCAATAAGGATATTATTTTCCTGCCTAACTCAATTCTCTTTCACCCATTAAAGGAACAAAAGAGAGGCAACATTTTCACATCCCTCACAATTTCTTCCTCTTGAAAAATTTCCACCTTTATGATCTCTTCCGTTCCCCAGACTTCAACAACACAATTTCCACTATAGTTCATAAAAAGTTGGATAGCCCATTAATATTACACCACTCAGGCACACTTCACAGGCAATACATTATCCATTCACCATTTATCATTGTCTTCTTCCAAGGCTTCAACAGCCATTCAGTAGTCATAATGCACTTTTTTTATGTATGTATGTATGTAGTCACAGCCCTGAGGTAAAAAAAAGTCAGCTCCAGACTAAATCATGTACCTACTTATTATATATTCACACTCTACATAGATGTACATATATATATGATTTCAATTAAATATTTATACATATATATATATACACATATGCCTAAATATACATATGTTCTGGCACCATCTGGACGGCTAGGCATGGAAAGATAGAGGGAGAAAGTAAGAGCCTAGATAATTCACACTAGAGGTCATATAAAGCTCCTTCAAATAAAATGTTGAATCGATAGGAATTTGTGCGCTGATCCTCTTAGCACATTAAATGAGGTGGAGGGCTGGTGTAACCCTTGCCATTTCAGCAAAAGTGATTACACCTAGTTCTTCATTCTTTCTCCAGCCCCGAATCCAAACATCCCCCTCCTCATTTATTCCTAGTCATCACTTCTTGACAGGAGGCATAGGGAAAACATTGAAAAACATTCTGGCAGTATAGCACACACACTTTTTGTGTCCTAAACCCCTGGCTTCCACCGATCGATGCAGTCACCACAAAATGCATGCTGCCGACCGTACATCCATGGCACCCGAGATAAACATTTCCCCTTCCAAATACTCTCTCTCTTTAAAACAGACCAGCCTGGTTTTCAACGGCATATCTCAGCTACTTAATTTGAACAGAACCAATTTAGATCAGCTTAAGTCCCCCAAAAAAAAATTTCTATTCCAAATATTCCATATGATCTAGAATATATTTAGAGAGGATTTATCTCAGGCCAGCCTAATAATCCTTAAGTTTAGAAATATTTCTAAGTATAGTCCATTTGATGCTCGTCAATACTTCCTGTTTTACTTCATCAGGCATATTGAAAGTTTAGTGCGTGGAGTTCAAGGGTGCCAACAAGCACTTGCTTATGATCCTCTTTACTCTTTCTCTTCCTCGTTGCTTTCTTTTCCTCCACGAAGCCTAAGGTAATCACCATTAACATAGTAGCTGCTGACGTGCTTTGGTGCTGTAACATATCCATTGGCATTCCCATTGGCATTGCCATTTGATACAGTTCTTGATGGAACATCTCCATTTTTAATACATTCATGTGTTCCATTACTTGCAGGAGAACTTTTTATGCCATTAACCTGTAAAGATAAGATTAAAATAGGTTTTTTAAAGAAGATATATCACAAAGCCCTGTTTTTGATTTTAATGGCAGCTAATAAATTATTCTTTTTTCTGCTATCACCAAATCATACTATGCTATCACACTTATTTCGCATAATTTATCAGATTATGCAACCTGCACTCCAAGAGGAATGTACAGTCCATTTTCAACTTTCAATTAGTCACATCAAATATTGCCACCACATTTGCCTTTCCTAACCCACATAGACATTTTTTCAAAGAGAGGGTGTACTACATCGAAGATTTACTTGACTGGAAGGGTGCATATTTCATCATAAGCAGCTATCAATTATAATATTGGTTTGGGGATTCTCTCCTCTCTTTTTTATAGTGATTGCTCTATTCTGTCTGGTTCCTTTGCCTCAAAATTAACTCAATGGATTTATTCAGAATACAATTCAAAACCAAAAACATTGAAATATCAGTATTGCAGAGGAATGATGAGTGTGAAAAAGATATAACAGCTAATGAACTCCTAAAGTGGATATTGACAAATCAGCCTAACACAATTATCGAGTGAATCAAGTCTCTCTATATAGTGCTTTGTTGGAGTTAATTTGTTGTCTGAAAATGTCCATTTATTGACAATTATTCTACTTGGCATTTAAAACAGATGATTGGTGATAGCAACAAAACATATCTCGGCCATTGATCTGGCTGTTACTGTCCTTTGCTCTTTGCTTTGGATAAACAGAAAGAACTGAAGGAACTAAAAGAAAACAAATTAGAATATATTTAACCCACAAATGGGAAAATGATAGCGTAAAAAAGAACTTTTAAGTAAATAAAAGCATAAAAAACTTGAACTTAAGCGTAAAAAAAGAACTTTGAAGGGATTTACAGTACATAGAAAAAAGTTCATTCAATTCCCATTCACGGAACAACATTTTGACAACATTTTCTCATCACTCCTTATATCCTCCTTTATGATCATCTATGAATGGCATAAAACAAAGTAATCATTTTGATTCGACTTCTGATTAATAATTTAAAAGGTGCTTATTTATATAATTAGAAATATACATACTATTTTCTTTTTTGGAGGTGGTGATTCTAGTCGCTTGTGCCTATATGCCTGCTTGTAGAAGTCGGAGAAGAGGAAGAAAAACATGACAGCATGCATTCCAATCCACCAGACGAAAGCTCGAGGATAATTGCAGTCAATAAATAGCAGCTGGAAGGCATGAACCATTATGGCGATGAACTGGACCTGAATAAATCAGAAAAGATGTTTCAGGGATTTCCTTAATACCCCTATGACAAACTGGCAAAAAATATTTTCTTCCCATTTCATCTCAGACAAGAAATATGAACCTTTTTTGAATATGAAAAATGTGGCCTCAAAAATATTCAGATAAGTTCTGAGTAAAAAAATGGCACATGCCATTATTCTTAACACTGGCACACACTAGCCGCTTCATACAAAGTGTGAATTGATAGGGAATATAAAAGAAAATTTTCCCTTTTATAAAGACCACCATACTATAAAATAATGTAGATTCCCATTATGAATACACATCTGATAAAGATGGGATACGTGAATATTCTTAACATGCTGCAATCATACAGCTGTATGTAAACTCAACGTAGCATATCTACTCAACCATGAGCTAACCCAATGTTAATTCTACCACCATTTCAACCATTTAAATAAAATATACACATCTAAATTTTGTGGTATTTTTCTAAAAATATTAAAGCTAAACATACACAGAAGATCTCACACACACAACTAAAATACCATTATACTTATTCAAATTCTAATTAGCCTTTTAAAACAGTTGGCTATTTTTTGCACACACACAATTAACCATAAGACTCATTCTTCAAACATCATCATTTCCATGAATAAAAGCATAAGTGCTTTAGGACAACCACGCACTAATACTTATAGGTACCTCATTAGTAATATAAAGAAATGAAGACCAATTTCCCAGAGCATATTTGTAATCATAAGGAGTAGTTGAGATTTGTATTCATCTTTTGAATAAGAGCCAAAGTAAGGTAGCATGCTAGTTCTGAAGGGTTTCAACCATCAGAGGTGAAATTGGATGATATCTCAAGGAGGTTAATTCATTGCGATTATATGCTTTTATCATAAAAGTTAAATGAATACCTTTATCATGCCAATTTGCATATTATGCTTTGAGACTTGAAAAAATGTGCATTGAATGTGTCAATATGGTTAAAAATGAACTTTAAAATAAAAATGCTGAAAAATGCTTACATTATATACAAAAATTCACTTATTTTACATTTCCAGGAAGCATAATAGGTACAACAATTTTGTTGCAATTAGTATATATTGTACAACTGTGATGTGTTGCAAATAAGTACTAACGTGCATTCACTTACCATTAAAAATAGTATGTACAGATGAGTACTTTATCTTTACTAGAAACCTTTTTTAAACACAATGTTAACTATTATTCACAAAAAGGAATAGAAGTAGAAATTTAAAAATTATCAGAAGCATTAATGGAGAAATACATGGAAATCACTCTGAATACCTCGTTGTGTGTGCACAGAATCACCATTTCTTATTTTGCCATGGTGATTAATATGCTGCACATTTTACCAAGGGTTTGCAATTTTACAAGGGTTTTCACCTCGACCCAAAAATTTATCATCTACGTACAATAAACTTAAGTATATAATGAAACATCAGGTAATTATAAAAAAATAGAATAAGAAAAGCATGCTTGCCATTACAATACACAACAAATACAGTTGAAAAAAAGGTGGGAGAGTAAACGGCAGAATAAAAATGACTAAAAATGAGGATTAAGAATTTATAAACCCAAAGATTAAAATGACTACTAATTTATACCACATGAATGACTGAAAACATGAATATTTTCAATTTTGTATTTCCATATCTTTCAATGGTGTTGATAAGGGATCAAAATTTTCAACAATATTTGTTTGCATTTTTTATTTTGAACTTAATGTTCACTAAATCTTCATCAATAGCTAGCAAATATTTTGTTTAATTATCTATTAGTAACAGAACCAAGAGACCATAGATAATCCATGCTTAAAATACAAGGTTGAACTATTATTAGCACTAATGCACCCAATTATTTCAAACCATGAGGCTGATTAAGTGAAAAATTGAAAAGTGCAAAATTCTAAAGCTTCCTTCTCAGGTTAAAGGCAAAGAAAATTCAAAACTTCTTTATCAAAGAGTCAATTAGTTGTACATAGTTAATTCCCCACTTATTTCTTCCAACTCAATTCCCCATTAAGAGGCCTGAGAATATGTTCTTGTTTTGACAAGCATTGACATCTTTTCAAATCATAAGTAATCCTTTGGTCCTTGGTATGTTGACTTCTTCTCATTATCAGTAGACAGGATGTTCCCTTAGTAAAGCTTGTGATATTCTCAGGTACGTTCCATCTGAAAAGGTCTTACAGATTCAAGGTAATCCCTGACAATTTGATGATTTAAATGGCTGATAACGTGAGGTTCAATTGCAATTAGCTTTGTAATCCTTGAATAATCTCTGATAAGAACCACTCCAGTATAGCAGTATCATTTTGAAAATCACTAATTGCTTTGGTGATTGTAGAAAAGTCCTGTATTAAAAAGAGAGGTGCCAATCATTGGTGGAAGAATAAAAACCACTTTGGAGGTAGCAGCACTTACCTTGAGTATTGAATACATATTAATTATTTATGTTATAATACATAAAATGTTACAACCAAGGACTTTTGTTGGTTCTCCAGAAACAAATGCTATTTCAATAGACACCTTTAAAATACCTACACATAAGTGGATCATGAAATGGGGAAGTTTCCTCCTCTCATAGACTTTCCGAAAGAGGGGTGTTCGCCTTCATTTTCAAAACAAATTTAATGATAATGGGAAGGTTTCATTTCAGGTATCTCCATTGCATATAAATTAAGTACGCACTATTTTATAACATATAGGTAGTCACAGAGGCAGTCTGATAAATGCTGGCAGATATGTATTTGGGTTGTTTTCTAAGACTAAAGGCAATAGAAGGAGACATGGAATCAATTTTACTCACAGTCAGTCACCAATATTTTAAAATAAATATTATATTTCCAAGTTAATGTGGCACAGCAAAATCAAAGCTACAAATGATCCCCTCCCATCTAGTCTGACTCTACCCATGGGGTATTAACAAGTTTTGTTTCTCCATAGGATGATTCTTAATATTTAAGGGGCAGCTCGAGTGATGAGGTCATAAGAAAGAATTTAAGGGAATGCTTTAGAATAATGGAAATGCTCAGAATGTGGACTGAAATTAAAGCTATGCTTGCACATATGCCAAAATGTAACCTGGTAATCCAAATTTAAAATTATAGCTGGACTGCTTTAACTTTCACAATAATATTTGATGGGAAAGAGTATTTAAAATTAGGACTCTATTAAAATATTTCTCATTGAAATGCTTTTTGCTTAGAGCTAAAAAGTCTACCTAACAAGATACACATTTTAAAATTGTATATATTGCTCTGAAATGAAACTTTGAATGCATTTTCAGATTAACTGTAGGCATTTGCCTCTTCTACTGAAGACCAGATGGCTGAAAGGCTAACAGTGACCATAAAAAAGTGAGTGGGGATCCATTGACTCAACCTGACCAGATTTCATTGCTGCACCCAGGTTTATAAGTACATTCTTGGGGATCTCTGATGGACAATTCCCTTCTCTCTTCAAGGGTGAACTGCTTGGGAAAAGTGGCATGCAGCTCGGAAAGCATATATTCATTACAGAGTTAAATCGATGGTGGAAATTAACTGCTGTGCTCTAGGAAACTGCACCTGTTTCAGATTATTTTAATGGGATCATAACTGATCAACTCATTTTTCACATTTCTCTATTATTGGAACTAACATCTCATTTGAAAAGAAGGCTCATCAGAGCTGAAACTCGGCAAAAAAAATCAACCCCATCCGTACTCTTAAAAGTGGGCAAAAGATATAGTGAGGGAAATCAGAGAGAATTTAAAAGTAGGCTGGGGTTGATTCTTCCCATAATATTCTTACAGTCGTAGTTGCCCTTCTTTCTAATTCATTAAATTTAAATATTGCAATTTTCCTGGCTATGACATGTCCGGAAATAAACTACCAAGCAACTACCAGCCAAATTTTTAAAAAGTAAAGTACTGGCATCAAGCAGGTTCCACAAATACAAAAATGGTTTGGATAAGCCAATGTTTCGCATAAGTAATGTTTTGGATAAGCCAAGATCATAAAAAAACACTTTCTCTTCAATAAGTCTTCAGCAGAATTTTAGTGAATAAAACAAGGACTCAAAGAAGTGTCCAGCCTATTTGTCTCTCTTTGAATTCAACTGAACGAATGCATATAATGAAGTAGATCAACATGAGAAAAGAAAACTTAACTTTTTGGAAGGTGCCATTAACTGAGCTATTTATTATGATTTTCCATTGCTGGAATAGTATACATTCCCAGAATTACTGATTTAATTATAACTCCAACAATGGTAGACTGGTATTCAATGATATAATACTTCATTTTATGAAAATTCCTGATCACTGGATGAGAAAAAAATTGTACAATTTCACAATAAATTTTTGTTTTGTACCAAAACCAGAAGTATCAAAATATGTTTAAGTACTGAAATAAATTTATTTTTAAAATATACATATTTTACTCATTCAGTAATTGGTATACATGACTGGAAATAGCCCTGGGAGGGTATATTATTAATATTTTTAAAGGTTCCCTCCCTTCCATGATCATTTGAGACATTACCTTTTCACTACTCACAGCTGTATTGGCTAAATACTGGATTACAGTGGTCTAGTTCTAAAGCTCAACAACTATTTCATGACTGTAAACTATTCTTATTTACATTGGTGAATTTTGAGAATAAAAAACAAAAATTTAAGGGTTGCAGGAGAGTTGCTTTGGCATCTTACTCAAGTCTTCTCCCTTCAGTGAAATACTCTCTATTTCCAAATACTTTGATTGACTGTGTGATGAAAATTGCATTTTTCTATGCTTGCAGCAATTCTTTACCAGAGTGAAAAGCACTACATACTATAATTAAGAATTTCAGGCTCATTTATTCATGTTCATAATATTTTAAGATGACATATTGATTTAGATCATGTATTCGTATTCAAGATTAATTAATATTCATTCATTGATTGATTGTAGTTTCAAGTAAGCAGCTAAGAAAAGAAAAAAGGGAACCAAACATAACTTGGAAAAAACTATTAGTGTTTCCTACACTAGAAATTCATTTCATGAAGAATAGTTGGGAAAAATTATTAAGAGAAAAAGCATAGAAATAACCTCCCTTAAACCACTTAGCTTTTGAACATCAATATACATTGAATAGGTATTCATAATTGATTATCTCATTTACAAGGTCTGGGTGCAAAAGTAGTATAACTTATTTTTCCTGGATGGATTGGCATCTGTTTCTCTCGCTTGGTTCGAGGGAGGGGAGTTTCAGGAAAAACTGAAGGCTGGTAGTGGTTGGCTCCCAACCTTTGCAGAGTACATATCGTTCGTTTGCAAAACCTCTATAATGTGGCCTCATTATGCTACATCATGAACTGGTTATTGGAACATTGCTATGCCATCAAATTTTGAGTGAAACTGGACAAAACCAGGAGAGAGACTCATGACATGCACAAAGTAGCTTATGTTGATAACGCCATGGATAGATTGGGTATTTTTGAGTGGCACAAGTTGTTTCAGGAGGGTAGAGAAGATGTTGAAGATGCTGAAATTTTAGGTTTGCCCTTTGACCTCAATAAGTGACAAAAATCTTGCAAGAGTGAAGGGTTTGTAGGACAGATATCGCAGATTAATTGTTCGCATGGTTTTTGATGAACTTGGCATCCCTAAAAGTGATGAAGATTGACTTATGAGCAAAAAAATGGGCATGAGAAAGGTGTGCACAAAGTTGGTGCCGCGACTTCTCTCGGACGAACCAAAGGAAACTTTCACGAAGATCTGGCAAGAGCTTCTTGGCAATTTGAGTGAGGATCTAAATGCTTTAGACAATGCCCCACCAGTCTTCTTTCTCTTCCCCACCTCAAATCCATTCTGAAAGGATGTCAACATGGCTCAATGGAAGCGTTACAACAGGTCGTGATGAGAGAGCTTAGCAGCACTGTGGGCGCCGCCTTCCTGAAGTTGCACGAGGCATTGAAAATTTGCTGATACCAGTGTGTGGATGCACAATGATGCTAATTCAAAGACTTTTTGAGTGAATACAACAATTATGGCAATGAAGTTTTTCTAATTGACTCATTTTACTACTTTTGAGACACAACTTGTATAATATTGTAAAGATATTCATTAAGTGTTATAACAAATACTGTGTAAATATTGTGCAAGGGCATGCAGCACTTAAGCTCTTCTGAGAGGAGTCTAAGAAAGTTTGGTGAAATTATAAATTTGCAAAAGAGGTTCTTTTACTTAACTATACTTTTATAAATTTATGCAATTATACTTTAATAAACAATAAATTAATATTAATTTATTGCTATTATATTCATATAATGTTATAAAATGGCTTGAAGCGGTCACCTCTGAATATCTATATGATATTTAAAACATGTTATCCTTCAATATTTGAAGAATATACAGGCATTAAAGGCAGTGTTCAAATTCAATAATGTATTAAAATTAAATTGATATTAATCTGGTGTGTGGAGGTTATGCATTTGGTACATACTCATGATTAATATTTAACTGGTAAACATACACATACACATTTGTATAGATTCCATGACATTAATGAGCATTCTGTTTTCTGCACTAGATTATAACAACCCCATACATATATTTAGTCCTTAATAAGTGGAATTATTATTTTAATTACTATGAATGTAAATAATAATGAAAATTAAAAATAAAAATATATTAGCTTTAACCTTACCATTTGGAGAGAAGTCAGGTACTTCTTCCACCAGATATATTTCTGGTACCTGGGTCCCATTGCTGCCATCATGTAGTAGAAATACATAACTATATGTACAAAAGTGTTTAGGAGACCAAAGAAGGTTGAATGGCCACCTACAAAGAGTAGAAATATTGGTGGATTTAGTAAGTTGATGCAACTTAGATAATATTTGCTTCAACATTATTTTTGTACATAAAATTTTACAAAGATATGTGAAAGTAATTCCAATACAAATAACATGTTCATAATAGAAAGGACAAAACAACATTATTCACTGTGTCAATTCATATACAACCAATCTCCATGAACAATTGCTGTTCTACCATTGCAACCTATTACTAACACCTATTGATTAGATAGCTTGTGAGAAATTTCATCACAAAAGCATTTGGAGAAAAGTAATTTTAGCACAAATAAGAAAATAGCTATCAACCCATAAGATTAAGTCTATCTCCTTTTAAAAAATGATTATGATCTTGGAATGTTAACACTGACACAAGGTTAATTTGTATCATTTTAATGAAAGTGAAGTCAAAATTGGCCCGTTAATAGTAATCTCTTGACTACCACAGGATTCACAACAGTTACTTGGAGTAAGTGAAGTTTTAGGTATGATACATAAGTAATTACATATTTCCCCAAAATGATTTTTTGTTTTTTAATTCAATTATGTTCTTGCATAAACATGTTCCATATTTTCACACCTAAATATAAACTATCATTGATTCTACATTTATCAGTACCTGTAATAATTGGCTTGAAATATGGATCAATGTAGAAATTGTATAATGAAGGCATCTATTTGTGTCACTACAGGTATTTCTAGGTAGTACACATCTATTTTCTTTATCCCCTATTCATAATCCTCTATTCAGGGCAACCAAACTGCATTGGAATGAAAACATTTCCATAACTCTCCTGGGAAATTAATGGATGTTGATACCGACTTATTTTGGATAGATTTTTAACTTATTTTTGTAACTATTAAAAGATTATTTCATTACTGAAATAAAGTTTTATCCATTTATATGCCTTTTAAATATTGAAAAATTGTGTAAAATTTACAATTAGTTAAAAGAACAACACAATTCATGGCTTAAAAAAGTGCTGAAAAGACTTGCCTGTGAAGAGAGTGCATCTTTCATGGTCAGGCATTGAGGGGTGAATGAATCAATAATTGGAACATTTAATAAGAATGCAGTGACTATAGATGGAAGTCTTGCATGTTGAACATACAAATGTCCTAAAGTGTATTACATGCCTTTTAGATGCAGATAGTAATTGAATATATATTCCTCCCTTCTCTTCCTTGAGAAAGGTGACTTGGACCACCGAAAATTCAAATTTTCGTGAGTTTCTTTTCTTTTTTGTGTATTTCTGTGCTTTTGTCTTTGTCTGCTAGTGCTATCTTCATATACATTACATATAATATATATATATATATATATATATATATATATATATATATATATATATATATATATATATATATATATATGGATACAGCAATGTTGACTATATTAAGCCCATGGACTATTCTAAGCTCAATCTTCTGTATGAAAACATAATAACAGATACTGTCCCTGGAAACAGTTTCAAGTACATCTAGTCAATCTTGGCATATTTATATTCTGCACTCTTCATGCTTGAAAGAAATGTAACGAGAGATTCTCATTTAGGTAAATGGAACTAATATATCCCTGTGTACTGAGACATCAAACGTTGACATAACTGTTACAAGGTGAGTGTTATTACAACTTATCTGGTGAGAGTAATTTATGATCTTCTTCACATGTCATTTTTTGTATTTCATTTCTCATCCTTTTGGCTCTCTTGCCCAGTGGAATGTAAGTAGGTCTGAAGTCGTTGCCTTCCACCATAAAATCATACAATAAGTTTAATAACATCAAGAAGGCAAGATGGTACACCTTTTTTCATGGCAAGCATCTTAGAAAATTTTGTTGTTGAAAATTTTGTTGAATAAATTCCATTTCAAACCTGGTCATGGCAAATGATTTTCACACTGTAAATCCTGAATTTCTGTGCATATTAGTGGACGAACCCAATTAAGTATCTGTCAAGGCTCTCCCATAATTATTTTAATCTATTCTGAATCCATATATAATCTGGTTCATGCACCAATAATGCATTGTTTATTGCCTGGTATGAATTCCTGCTCTAGACAAACTGATGAGAACCTCTCTTGAGATGCTAGGAATATTCTTCAATTCTTGCTCTCTCAAGGAAGTCACCATTAAAATAGGAAATGATATTCAGGGGAATAACTGTCAACTGCCAGTATAGTTTCAACATGCTAAGGAAAAACTCTCAAATAAAAATATGTTTTGTACAAGTACTTGTCTAATGGCCACTCCAAATGGCAGGTGACTATGTTTGGAGATGCCTCTTTATCTTGACAAGATTTTATTCACTGACACTTCATAGACAGTTAGTTGAAAGTCAGGCCATGACTCACCAAATTGGTAAAAACAACTTCCCCTTTTAGCCCAGAAAATATAAGATATATTGCTAGATTTTTGTTAAGGTCTTTTTTTGGGAACTTATCACACAGTTTCCACTAAATCTGATGATTCCACTGGTTATAATTACTAGCACAACAGAAATAACTCACTCTGTATGCATAATAGGATTAAGCACAGAGAAAATTGACAAAACAGTAGTCCTGGAAATACTAAGGGGAAAGAGAACTCTACTGAAAACACTACAAAGAAGAATATAAAATCTCATTAGACACTATAATTATGAATGAAAATCTCCATAAAATAGCAATGAATGGAAGAATGATGAGATGGACAAAAGAGGAATGATAAGAATGGAATGTATGAAGCAGTGAATAAGAGATGATACTGCATGGAGTATTATGCAAAACAATAAGGCTCTCATAGAAGGGAACCAAGCTGGGAGTTACAGCAAACTAGTCATCACACATTAAATGCTGCTGATCACATACTACTTGGAGGTATTCAGTCTCTTGACAAGAAGGAACACTGTGATTGTTTTGTTGCCTGTGTATGTACAAGATACAACCAACATCTCTATGCAATAAATGAATAAATGCAAATAGCATCTAGAAGATGGTATTCATGGTCACTGATAATTTTCTTATAAGTGAAAGTTTTCTCTGATATCAAAAAGTATCATACTTTTAGGAGGCATTCAAATAAACCATCATTGTTCACTCACACGAAGTAAACTGCCTTTCATGTTTATGATTATGTATCCTGAAACAATTCATCATGACTGGGTACCCACACATGGATCAATTACCAAAGTGAAAGTCAAAGACTCCTCTTGTGGTATTCTTTTCCTAACAGACTGAGCCAGAGAAGTTCAAACAAATATCTTTTAGAAAAAGATCAAGTAAAAAAGTTATGCCATTCATCAATTTCTAAATAAAAACTGCATTAAAATGAATCTTACCTGGAGTGAACTTAACACCAAACCAGACACTCATGGGCATGCACCCATGATGAATTACATGAAGGGTGCTCACATGCTGATTTTTCTTTCGTAAAACAAAGAATATCTGCAAATGAAAGAAAAAATATTAACTCACCTGTGCACATGAATTTTCTGAGACCGTCACCATACATTGAGCCCATGTCTAAGTAAAAGCAAAACAATATATTTTTTATTACTGTAAATTTTCGATTATCCATCTAAATGGATGCATTATGCAGCATGGATAATTGAACAATATGGAAAATATGGTCCTGATATGAATAGATATATATATGAAAACTCTCCTTTTCCATTCAATGTGGTTACTTCAAGTTTCTTTTAGCAATGGAAAGTAAATTTTTTCCATTTTCACCCATCTTTATAAGGGTGGAATTATAGCTCAAAAAGAACACAGAACTATCATGAAGAGAATAGCAGAACACATTTTCCTCGGAAATCTAAATCAATTATGTTTCCAGGAAAAACCAAGGACTGTCAAAGAATGAATAATAACAAAGGATCGCTGATATAGATTCATAATTGTCTTATGTCAAGGAAAATAATGCAGTGTAGGTAGTTATTGAATTATTTGTAGCACAGTAAAACTATGTACTTGCTCAACTTAAAGGAGAATATGGAATTCTCAGGGCTAATTAATGCAAGAGAAAAGATAGCAGAAAAGTATGAATTGAAAAAAATGTTTCAATTAAAACATTAAATACTATTGACGGCTTGATTTTTTAAATAAAAAACTTTGAAGAAAGACCAGGTAATGCAACCATTTCAGAGAGTAAAAATCATTCGCCTTGACCGGGATTACTTGTATTTAAAAAAAATTATGGCTAAGTTTCAAAGGATTCAATTATCTTCATGATTATATTTATGTTAAATATTTGAGGTGCAAGGAAGGGAATAACACGCATATTCCATATAACGAATAATCGGTAAACAGATAATCGAAGGTTTGCTATCAATATTTGATGAATAAACTTAGCGGGAGATAGAGAAAAGATGGAAGTATGGGAAATCACTCACAGTATCCATCCACCTAGTCTTGGTGGCATTCCAATTCATAGTATTTTAACCTTGATGGAAAACTTATGAAGGTGATAATGATAAGTATTATCTTACATTTCTTATAGATCCTAATATAGTATGCTTCCCTAGAATTGAGGTCTCAAATATATGTCCCACATATAATTCTGATTTTAATGTAAATTAATTAAATCTCTAATCCTTCTTCTCTATGTTAATATCTCTAAGTGCAATATTATATAATAATTCTAATATTAATGCATTTTCCAGAGACATTCCCATTAACCAAAGCATTGTGTTTGAAACAAGGATTTTTAGAATGTCCTAAGAAAATATTAGTCATAAATCCTACTCATGTGAAAATGACTGAAACTCATGCACTAACATGGTTTCAAGAGATCCAATATATATGGTGTTCACAATGAGAAGGAAATAATTTCATTAACCAAGCACTAATAATTTGAATTAATTTGAAGTTACAGGTGTCACCGAAACATTACACCTAAAACAGAGGTGTTAATAATACAATCCGTGCCATTAAAATTGTTGGGAAGTTAAGTACAAAAATCAAGTGAGGGAAAAATTTAGTATAAAATTACAATAGACATTTGTTGATGCAAAATAGTATGTAATATAATGAAGTATGTATATGTATGTATAATATATGTAATAGTATGTAATAATAAATAATGCAATGATAAAATACTCACAGTGTCCATAAACTCTGTAAATTTGGAAAAGTAATACCACCAACAAGCATGAACCATCTGAAATGTAATTGGAAAGCAAAAATATTATAGTTTTCCACCAGGAATATTAAAATTGATAACTTTTCTATGTATTTATTTAGGTATTTTAATTTTCAAGTAATATTAAAAAAAAAGGAAATGAGTAGAGAAATGTAAATTGATGAATTCAAGATTTTAATCAAAGAATCTGAAATTTTTATGATTCTTCATGATACATTTGATTAAATTACTAAAAATTTAATGTCTAAATATACATCTAAGTTTGAAAAATAAAAGAATGAGCAAATGATAAAAGCATAAGGCAGATAACAAAAACAAATGTACAACAACAGCTCATAGCAATTTACAATGATGCATGTTCATATTAGTCTGACACAATAAGCAGTCAAGACTATGTTTATCAGCACTATGATTCTCTAACAAGTAGCAGATTTGGCTAAGATTTGATTGGCATATAAAGGATGCAGGCTACAGCTAGGGAACAAGGCAGAGAAAGAGAGAGGAAGGTCCTTATCTTTCTACACTCACCCTCAAAGTCACGGGGTGGTTAGAATAGTCGACTGGCTGACACCGAAAATTATAGTGGCCAGTTAGCCAACCTGACATGCCTATCTGCAATCAGATCAATGAGTAATAATGCTTAGTCTCTTAGTTTTTCTCATGTTTGCCAGCTATGTCTAAAACTTCATTGTGGTTGGAGAAACAGGTACTTATTCAGCAGGTGAGAGAGAAAGATAGCATGCAAGCCAATCAAATAGTAAACATGGACAGGATAAAAATATGGAAGCTGAAAAACAAACATTACTGCACATGACAATGAAAAAAACAGATGGCTGCAATTTTTTCATCCACTACCTGTCTCACATGACATTTTGTAAAATTCACGAGGGGAGACTAAAAAAAAATTGCAAACCATGGGTACACTTATCATAATCCCAACCAAAAATAAACATTAAGCAAGGAACACCTATTAATTCTAAGTAGTGAAAAAATACATTAGTTTTGTACCTTTCCCCTTGCATGATACACAGGAATTGACCAATACTGTAACCTTGATACTGGGATTAACATTAAACCAATAAGAATTCTTCAAGGTTCCAGTGTTAAGCAGAAGGGTATAGATTTAAGAGACTAATATTCTATGGCTGTTGGATCCCAACAAAAAAGCCTTCCACCCACTTTCTTTTTATTTTATTTATATTTCATGCAGCTGATTCCTTCACTAATGTTTTCATTTTTTTTAATTTCTTACAAAATTAAGAAAATGGAATGATAAATGTACAAATGGCCTTGGTTACAACAGCCAAATTAAGACCGACTACAAAAACTTACAATGCAAAAACAAACTCAAACAGGCATGATGTAAGTTTAAACAGAACACACTAGTTTTTTGCAAGATGAAATAGACAACAAGAATTTTTCATTGAAATATCACATTCAAATATGAATTTTCCATGAATTGTAAATTGAATTCAAATGAGATATGTAGAAGAGCCCCATTGAGTCAGAAAGTTAAAGAGAACATACCCATACAAATTTCTGCAGTTTAATTCAGCATATGAATGTCTTAAAGTACTTGCCATTTTCAGAAAATGACTTGCAAGAACAAAGTAGCCAGCTTGTCTTTGACACTCAAAGAAAATAAATTTCTAAAGATGCGAACATGCGTAGAAATTTTCCCAAAAATTCTACAAGAATTTAATATACAAAAGGGTAGAGCCATTACAAATGCATGTTAAAAACCACAGGACACTACAAAAGATGGTCATGCAACACACAATGGAGCACACATCATTCCATTCTCTTGTTGGTCAAGGCTATAAAAGCTGAATGAAGCTGTTATATAAACATAAATAAAATTCACTTGAATGGGGATAAATGCAAGCTAATAACATTAACAAGTATGAATTTTGTTTTACTAGGAACCACTCACCCGAACTGCTGTCTCACCTAGTGAATAGTCAACAGGTTGGCAAGTGACTTTATATCCTAGGAACCAACCACCCATTCCATACTGCAAACAAAGAGGTTTGAATGGGTCAGGGATAAGCCAAGGGAATGCACCCAGGTAACCAGAGAATGGAACACAATGCCTTCATACAGTCACTTTTGTTAAGAGAGAAACCAACACACATTCAGGTCAATGGACAATGAATAATTCACTCACACCCCTTTTATAACATGGAAGACATATCAGGAATTTATGGATAAGTGGGCCTAGTGGGTTTTGAAAATCCCTTCCATTCATGGGAACAAATTAGTTGAGGTTTGGCCATTTCCAAAGAAAGGAACAAACATTTTATTTCGGCTACCTTACAAACGATGCACACAAGTTTATCCTTCAATACAAAGAGCCACCACATACATTGACACTAATATTGCAAAGGAGGGAATTACGTTTTGGTATGGATATTAATTGATAAATAATTACAAAAACTATAGAAATTATTAAAATGAAGCTCCAGTAAGTGAGTTGACAATTTTATGGGTAGGAACAAATGAAATTACAAAAGAATTAGTATAACAACTACAACACTACTGCCAGCGCTAATTGTTAGCAGATGTTTAAGGAAACATCATTTTAGCTACATCTATGAGTAAGAACTTAAAATTTACAATTTTCAAATTTACAAATCGGAACAAACAAATATCATTGTGCTGGAAATAAATAATAATGAGCAGAGAAATTTAATTATTTCACATTTTATCTATCTGATATTTGTTTGGCAATAGCTGAAACCTGTGTAATAATATTTTTTGGTGCTTAACATTTTAACAATACTTTATATTTATTATGATATCTAATATCCAATGTGCTTCTCAATAGATAAAGCATAACTCTAATAAGCCATACCAAAAGACTCTTTAAATGGTTAACGTCAATCTTGCAAATATCATGATACTCCATCATGGAAAAATAAATATTTTAATGACTAGTAAGGACACCCATGACATGCACAATGTTATATTAATTATACCTGAAAGTTTTATTGGATATGGTAGGACAATGTCCTTGGTAGAACCTGGAAGATTATACTTAATCTCCAGCATACATCAACCTTAAGGAAAAAAGTAATGGTACATGGACAATAAAAGAATCCCCCTCTGCTTGCAGAGTAAACAACACACTTAAAGAAAACAATAGCAAGGGAAGGCCTGAAAGTGAATGGGAAGAAATAAGCATGGAAACAAGTTCGATATTCATTTCAATACTGAAGATGAAGGGCAGCATTTCTGCAACTCTTGAATGTATTACCCACATAACATGGCTGAAATACATGGCAGCAAAACTGTAAATTTTTCTAACCCATCATAAAAAATATCATATACTAACAGCTTTGATTAGGAAAGAAAAATAAATGTTTTGAGCATGCACATGATCAGGAAAAAGAATTAGCGGAGACCCCTATTAAATCAAGTCTAAAAAAGACCAAAGTAGCTTAGCTTATGATACACATGCAACAATATTCCCATCATTTTAGTGTTTGCCCGAAGTAGTAGATCCCACAGAAAAGGACAAGACATGGAAGCAGGAAAGGGACCTTTTCAACTTTCATTAACTACTATACAACCTTCCTCCCTCTACGCTAGTTTTAGTTCTCTGCTGCACTTAATCAATTTCAATCTTTCTTCCTTCCTGGCAATTTGATAACTATCATTTTCTTTACTTACCTCTAGGAGATACCTTTAAGGACATATTTTTGCCTAGGTTTCCACCAACCCATTCTCTATATTCCTTAATTTAGTTAACTCTAGGAGTGGGTACTTGGGTGGTGTATTTTTGCACTATTGCTCAATTAAGAAAGCTATTTCACTGGGATGTACCAATTCAATTCAAAGAGAAGGCTTCATTGAAAAGAGGAAATAATTCTGTCAAACTTCCAATGGGTGATATGTAAATAAAATTTCGAATTCATCAGCATCCTATTCAGAAACCTCTTTTTAATGGAGAGTGCTTTGAACTTAAATGAATGCATCTTATGCATTAAAGAACCTTAGCTAATCAGCCACTTTAAGACCTCAAGGGACAGAGATGTCTCAATAGTGACTGAGGGCATACAGCCCACTCACCCGAATTGCAACAGGATTGTCTGTATAGTCCACAGGCTGGCACCTAAAATTGTAGTGGCGAAGCCATCCACCCATCAGGCACTATTGGAAAGTGCCAAGTAAGAAGGGTTTAATCATGCAATTATTACAAAGTATCAATATAATACAACTTGACCATGCCAGAAAACACTTGTGCCGAATTGTACAGGATTACAGGAAATACACACAGCTAATAGAGTAAGCCCCCAAATTGGATTGAATTTGACAATTCTGTTCTGATGAAATCAATCATGAACATTACAGAGGCCTGTATTGCCACCATTTAATGATAAATGAAACAATACTTTAGGATGACTACGCACTACACTAGTTACAGAGAAACAAATTGAAAGATGGCATAAAACAAATATTCTTTTAATTTTTAGAAGAAAAGCAACCAGAAACATGTATGGAACTACTTTTGTGATACCAAATTTCCCATAAATTGTTCTAAAATTTTAGCTTAATTTCTCAAAATTAACAACCATTATGATCCCATAAAATAGGTGACAATTTGTGTTAGTGTATATATATATTTTTTTATATACACACACATATGTGTGAGCTTCCTGAGGGTCAGCTGATTTAAATGACTGATTATCCTTCAAAATTACAAAACATTGTATCACCTATATAAATAGTAGATATGCCATAGATTTAAACTCCTGCAATGCCATGGGGGCTTACCATATTTATTTTTCTTATGAACCACCACAGTTATTCACTCAAAGGTTTGCTTGAAAGGTGATGATAGAGTTCACCCAATACTAAGCCCAATGGCAAGTGAAATCCACATATCAGGGTAGGGAGGCCAGTTCCTTTCCCTGTGCCACCTGTGGTTTCTTAGGAAGATATGGTGCTAAAAAAATTCATAGCATGAAGCCGAGAGTGCCCAGAGTTGTCCTCGGGAATCAAACCCGGACTCTCCAGTCAGTAGCCCAGCACTACCACCTCCTTATTTTTTTCCTACGCAATAGTCAAATTAATTATATCACATTTAATCAATGAATACACACAATAATTTATGGTAGATACACACAACTCTTGCATTTCACATTCATGATATAATTAGCTGATTAATATACAACAATGCACCTTGTAAACAAACATTACCAAGACATAACTTACCTGTTAATTTCTTCAGCTAGAAAATCACATGCAACATTTTCAAAAATCATGCTTCAGGATTGTATAACAACAGAAATGATTTTTTGACATTGAATGTTTTCTTAAAATTACATTTTTGACATAACTCTTGCCTGAATTTGTTCAATTTGATTATTTATTTTAGTATGACATGCAGGAAAACATTGAAATCACAGTCATTCTCTATAAATTATTAGCAGTGAATCATGAAATCAATGGTGTATGTATGCGTAGTCCCTTAACCAAGTGCTGAGCACCACAGAATAGCTTGCTTTATACAGAAAAAGCATTAACTGCAATTGTGATTTATTTTAACATGACGGATTTGCATTTTGTGAAATCACATGAGGTTCTTCTTAAAGAATTCTACTCTAGTGTCAAATGCTCTTGTGATATGCAAAATGTGATGAATATATATGCCATGCTACAACAAAGATGAAATACATTAAATGTTACCTTTTGTTAAATATTTACATGTTCCTTTCCATAAGTATAACCTGAATGCATCTACAGAAGAAATGTTCACCAAAATATTATATTATTACTGCCATTACTAATGGTTTATTCAGGTCGATATAAAGTATGTATTAGAATGAACTTTTCTATGTCATGCCTAATTAATTTTCCTAGGTCAAGCTGTTAAGGGTATTAATATGCTACCATTAAAGGTTTATATATGTGTAAATAACAAATGTGCTGATATGCATAAAAAAAGATGAATAAAAGGTGAGTGCTATTTTAAAAGAGATGCTGTGCCCTTACAATGTACAATGCTATTAACATTTTTTTCCTTTCCTCTAATTTATTAATTGAAATTAATTACATATTATGAAAACAAATGGTCTACAAAAAATACAATCCAGTATCTATATCAGTTTTCAAAAAGGTTGAATCTGGAAATGGATTCACCATGGAGTTCGCTTCCTAAGAATAAAAATCCTGCAGTGGTGAACTTTTAAATGATTGGGAAGAAATAAGAAATGGTATTAACATTCTTAATATTTGACAATCAAACATGATACATCATTTCTGAAAGAAAATATCTAGGGACTTGCATTGAGTTTACAGGTGTATCATAATAGCAATAGCACTACAATATCATAAATACATTAAATAAATTTTATTAATTTATATTTTATTATAATTATCTCCTGAAAGCATTTATTTAAAGGATTGCCCTAATTAAATACTTATCAGTGCTATTATGAAACCTTTAAAACATGACCAGAGGATAAAAAGCCATGTATAAAGCTACAATTATCAACCCAGTTTGATAGGTGAAGTCAGAGAGCCCACCCAGTAGTACTTGAAAGTTCAATAGTGTGTGAAATACACACAAAATAGTGGGTGGGGGCTTTTCTTCCCTGAGCTACCTATGGTTTCCCAGGAAGGTCTGTAACCAAAAAATTACAAAGATTCAATGAAGTTGAGGGTGCCCAGAGGCATCCTTGGGAATCGAACCTGTGGCTCTGGTCAGTGGTCCAAAACACACATTGGACTACCACATCCCACAACATGTATTAAAGAGTTTTACAAATATCAACCTTAAAATATTAGGGTCACCTAGCAAAGTCAGACTGCAGATGTTTTCTATTAGCTTATTGCACTAAATCTTAGGCATGTGATTTTCCTAGCTCAAATCCAAGGTGGAGAAACTATTTTTGCTTTTAGTAAGATCTTGTGCTTTCCTGGTGTATTTGTTTCATGAAGTATTCTTGGGTCTTCCACCAGGTCAGGGGTTCCATGTTGGCAGACATGCATCGTCCTCAGGGTCTACCATGAGGATGATGGAAAAGTCGGGCATTGAAACGTCAGCCAACATGGAATCCCTGACCTGGTGGAAGACCCAAGAATACTTCATGAAATATTTTTGCTTTTTTCTTAAATTGAAGATGAAAACATACAAGAGAGATGATAATTCAAAATGCATCTCAACATTCAACAACTCTTGAACAGCTATCTTCTGTCAATATGAAGGGAGGAATTGAAAAACATCAGCTGAAAAATGCAAGAAAACAGAAGAACTTTTATCGTTTTCACAGGTGAATATTCAGGTCACTATTTTGGCTAAGACAATTCATTTTAACTCGGATTAATGAATGTTATGTTAACAGGCTGAAGATATGAGGGAGGGAAGTGGCTGTTAAGAATTGCAAAATTCTCTGACATGTTTTTAAAAAGCTTGCCTGAATATTCCATGCAGACTGTTTGAGAAGTCTCTGCAGGAATCCAACAATATTCGACAACTTAAATCAGCTAAACCAAAAACAGAACTGACTTTTCCATAAATTGAAACGATTAGATTAAAAGAAATTTTGGAAACACAACTGACTTTAATGCAACCGCTGCACCACATTTAATTCAACTTGCCATCATCTGGCTTTTACTAATTTCTATGTTGTGTGATTCATAGTAAACTGTAGCCTTGAGTTAAGGCATCGAGGATGAGCAAACAACAATCAAAAGAAAATTTAATAATTCCCTATGGTGGTTAGGGAAGGTATTTTAAGTTAAAGAGGTCTGCTCACTTGGAAAGCTTATTTTTTAAATCTGAAACAGGATATTATAAAAGCTACAGGAAAACTCAAAGGGGGTGACAATGAAGAAACTGCTAGACATCACAGCTGGAAGTACTGACAGACAGAATAAAGGCGCGATGGAAAAAAATGCAAAGCTTTAATATTCTAAGATTGATTTGCATCCTGTGACTGGCTAAAAGAGAGAAATGAAATGGGTTGTACATCATTAATGCTCAATGAATTCAGCCTCCATTCCTGAAAAAAAATGTTGTGTTGTTTGGCCATAATCAATAAGAAAACATTTCAAAAGAGGCAAATAGCACAAAACATGTAGGAGGAACAAAGATGAAATATTATGATACATTCACTACTATCTCAAATCTCCTTGGACACTGAAACAAAACTTCTATCAAATTCCTAATTGATTACTCTTAATAATACATATTTATACAGCATTTCTTAACATACAGAAGCATAATAATTTATTTGCCAGGAAATTACTTTTATTCTGTAATAATAAAATAGTCATTCTCCAAAGGGTTTTCTTGCATACAATGCATTTTAAAGCCAATACCACATTACCAGTTAGGAACAGTTTTGTAATAAATAAACCACTGTGTAAAATGAGCATTTTATCATTTTAGAACATAATTTAATTTCCACAAATTAGAGCCTGCCAAAACTAGTTAGTTTTAATTCATTTTCTTGGCATTTTCAACAAATTTGAGCCAATAGCCTCAACCTTTTTTCAATCAAGTCAAGTTTAAACATTTATTAACCACTTTTATTTAAAAATTGAATAAAAATTATCAACTGCATTTTTTCCAGCCTTTCGTATGTTTTAAAGAATTAATGGAGGTTACAATAGTTCAAATTGAAAATGGTATTTTATAACATTTCAATTAAAACTTTGAAAACTTCAGATTCAAAAGTATAATAGCTTCTGCAATAATAGTTAACTTCTCATGAAAAACAATTATAAAAAAGCTCATACAATGGCCAAGGAGAACTTACCTCATAAAAAAGCCAGGAGGAGAATATAACCTGGAAGAAATTATAACCAATGAGGACCCTCCGCAGTTCCAGAGGTTTGCGATTCCCCATTATACGTGGACCCAGCACCTTCACCAAGTAGACATATGTCAAGCATATGATGAGAGTGGGCAGTGGTGAGCTCATGAGGAACCAGCCTTTTACCCTGGGATCTGTGGAGAGGTGAAATAATGATGTAATTACGTGTTTACTAGGGAATAATATGAAGGAAAGGAAACCCATATGAAAACGAACACACATAGCAACGCGGGGAAGTAGGCTGATTTCAAAAAGAAAAGAAAAAAAAGGATGAAACCAGGCACACTTTCCTTCATTCGAAATCATCTCCAGCACATGTCCCTCTATCTCTAATATTTTTAAAGTACACATCGAGTCTTCTACATACATGAAAATATTCCTCAGTCTTCAGAACAGAATTGATGTGAGAGCATGTAAAATGACACACATCTGAATACTTCGAGATTTTAAACCACCAAGGTTCAACCTCGCCAAACGGGCGGCATACGAGGTCTGTTCAAAAAGTTCCGGAACTTCATTTATTACAACAAATACTTCACTAACAAATATTTGGTCAAAGGTCCCCTTAAATGTAATAACCTTCGAAATTTTAAACATTTATTTGAGCGTCCCATTTTTTGTGTGACCTATTTTTAATCAAAGAATAGTTATATTTTATAATATTTAAAACACACTGGTCAATGAGCGAAATTTGAATAAAAAAATACGGGAAGAGTTACACACGCTATTGGTCTTGAATTTTCGGTGGCGTACCCATTATCTTAACTAAGATGAGCATCATTTTTTTCTTCGTGTTCTGTTCCACTATCATGCCTGAATGTATCTACAGGTATAACTACGAAATGCCTTACCCAAAAGTACTATGAATTATTTTTCTCAGGAGAGATGGGCGGCGGTTTCTCTGACTGGGTTCGAGGGAGGGGAGTCTCAGAAAAAACTGGAGGCTGGTGGCAGTTGGCACCCAGCCTTTGCAGAGTTCAGACCGTTTTTTTTGCGAAACCTCTATGGCGTGACCTCGTTACGGTCCATCATGAACCAGTTATTGGAACATCGCTACGCCATAAAATTTGGGTGAAACTGGGAAAAAACCGGAAGAGACACTCATAACATGCTCAAAGCAGCTTATGGTGATAACGCCATGGGTAGATCGGGTGTTTTTGAGCGGCACAAGTTATTTCGGGAGGGCAGAGAAGATGCTGAAGACGCAGAACATTTAGGAAGTCCTTCGACATCAAAAAGTGACGAAATTCTTGCAAGAGTGAAGACTTTGTTGGGCAGAACTCGCAGATTAAGTGTTCTCGTGGTTTCTGATGAACTTGGTATCCCTAAAAGTAATGTACATTCACTTGTGGACGAAAACATGGGCACGAGAAAGGCGTGTGCCAACGAAGTTGGTGCCGCGAGTGCCCTCGGACGAGCAAAAGGAAACCCGCACGCCGATCTGCAAAGAGCTAAGGACCCATACTAATTCTTATTTCTGCATAAGTATACATATTATTTTTATTATAGACGGTCACAATGTTTGAATTTCCTTCGGATTAGCCCGTTCGTAACTTGGCAGTCGAGCAACAATCGGTGGATGACGTGCTTTTAGGACAGCAAGGATGTTTTGCAAGGCCATGAGTACATCAAATAGTTTCTCTAAGGTGAAAGCCGAAGTTGGCAACTTAAAAGACTTCCCTATTTATGAAGGTGCGACTACCAAGTGGTGACTAATATATTAAAACGCACGTAACGTTAGTAAATGCAGACATATACACACGACATTTCTGAACTGACCCAGAACATTTATATTTTTTCACTATAAAATGGAGAGTGGAATGGAATGTGAAGTGAAATTGACAGGTCCAATTCCATTAATTCCAACATGAAAAAGAATGGCCAGCAATTAAGTCATAAAAGAAAATCCTTTTATCACCGAAGAACTTATTTGCTTATAAAAATAATAATTGAGAACTTGTACCTGCCATTATACAGCCTTATTTTTCAAAAACATTAGCGAGCGAAGCGATATTGCTACCAACGATATGACAATGAATTACAAATTACAACTAATAGAGCAACAATTTCACGCTTTCTTTTTGCATGAGAAATGTGTGCACTTTAACTAACTGGATATAGTTTACTTTAACAGCGCCCGTGCATCATTTCCTTCACTGAAGACTGGCATTCGCTCTTCTATGGCTGTGCAACCATTTCATAAGGCTGGAAGACGTTTTCTTCTTCAAAAAGAAATCCATAAGGGAGAAAAATAAAAAAAAACTCCTTCACCAGGGGGTCACGTGTGAGGATATGGCTCATTTCGCAGATATTAAACCCAACATAGGGGGGTAATATTCGTATGTATAGCCCTCAGTGATTTTCCACTGGACTTTTGAAGCTAAAAACTATCATGGCGTGGATTTCGCTGAGTGAGCCCTCACCCTCTTTAGTAAATCACTCGGCGTCGAATCCGAAACCACAGAACGCATTACACTACGTGTTGAGACCTTCAAGTCGTCAGAGCAGGGCGCTCCGACCATTAGGTCACTAGTTCCTCCATTGCCAACCATCGCATTTTCCACGTAGCTGTCTGAAAATTCAACTGAATCTCAATAAAATTGCATTGCAAAATATCTACGATAACCATTACCGCATGGTCGTCAATTTATTCAACCTGACAGCGCTCACCATTTTTCAGTATTCCTCCAGGAATTTAAGGATAAAATTGCACGAAGTTCATAAAGATGAGTATCAGTGACACCAGTGAATTATCCATTAATTATTATTTATCTGAATATTTAGAGACAATGAGTAGGGAGCGGTGTTTTCAATTTCATGTCCATTACGTATCATTGTAATCCCGCGCGTTACTTTTTCCACTCTCCCCATTTGCGGAGCACGTGTAGGTTTTCTACCCGAATGATCGTGGCAGTCGAAAAAACACACTAATAAAGCTCAGAGTTGGTTCGGTAGGCGAGCCTATCCTATGAGTACACCAAATACTATAGCCATGGCTCAACGACAAGAAGATAGTCGAGAGAAGGAAAAATGTAGTGTAAGCGGAGACAGAGAATTAGGAAGTAGGAAGTGCAAAGTGTTCAATGCGAAACTGGCGGGAACCTAATCGGGCGAAGGATGCGTGGTAGAGGACGGAGTGCGATGACGTGGAGTTTACAAAGGAAGGGGGAATTGTGGGCGCCGTGCAGAAAGGTGAAAGAGCAAACAGAAGGCAGGAAGGGAAAATACGACCAAGCTACACATATCAAAGATACGGAAGGGTAATGAAAATGCAAGGTTCCTCTTTGGATTATTAATCATCAATTAACCGGATTTTCAATCTTTCCCGAGGCAGTTGGCCGAATATTTAAAATCATTGCTGTACGCATTATCAAAACAATTTGATAGCAATGGAAATGAAGTAATATAAACAAAACAAAGGTTTTTGAATTTTCGAGCAGCAGAAGGGACAACAGAAGAAGTGAATGCTAGGCAGAGAAGCATTCACGAGGAGGAACGCGTTTAAGACAAACTTGGGGAGTAAGGATGCTAAGAAAAAAAATCTTGACGTGGCGCATGGTTTTGCATGGCGCGGAAATCTTGTCATTTAAGCAAGATGATTCACGTAGATGGACGGTCATTGAGATGAAGATGTGGAGAAGTATAAAACAGTAAAATGAACTAAAAAAGAAAACAAATGCAAGACGTAAATACGTAGAGGCATGGTGGAGGAGAAGAGAGAAATTTTGGAAGAAATCCAAAGAAGGCATAAAAAAAATAATGCAGACCATTTTGATAGGTGATGTAACGTTGAAGACTTATGATAGAACGGAGAACGTCAGGCAAGGGAAATTGGGGGCAGGAAAAGGATAGGTATGCTGGATGGAATTAAGAGGTAGAATTTATTCGGAATTAAAGACAGTTTAGCGTCGAGTAGCGAGTCAGATCGTGAATTTTTAAACGAAGCTAAGAAATGTGGCGATGTTAAGTCGGCGTCTATCAAGAACTTACCTTTACGGTAGACTACCAAATAATAATCAAATACTTGCATTATCACTGTCATTCCCAAAAACGGTAAACGACTTTTTGTATATATTATTGCAAGTATCCAAACCAGCGAGTAGACGGGGACCTTCACGATTCACTTAACAACGATCGTTTCATAGCCCCATTAAACTCAAAGTCACGTCGAATAGCCTCGAAGTCATTCAAAGTACTTTTTCCATTGAAGAATTGATGTAGTCTCCCATGGCACCAGGAGTTTGGGAAACACCAGAATTCACATGGGGCATCTGCTACGTTTATTGATACAAAGCCTGTGCCCATGCGGCGGTCATGAGAGCAGAAAGAGAAATAGGGGTGTGAGATTGCCCGTGAGAGGGTCGACAGTCGAATCGATTACGCTCCCGGGGGCGAGGACAGCCTGAAGTGGGAAGGATCGAAGGGAGTAACTAAGGGGATTGTCCGCGTTTCGCGCACGGGGAATCCTATCTCCTGTGGATCCCGTCATGATAGCGGGAAAAGCAGCGGAGCCGGGAACGGCACGCCGGCAGACTGAACCAGGAGAACTCGGTCGCACATTGCACGTCGATAGGTTAGGGAGCGACGACAGGGCTTCTTACTTATTTCTCCAGGGCAATCGCTATTTACAGCGACGCATGTAGGAGCGTGCGTCTTTATCGTCTAAAGGTTCAGCCAGAGGGAAGAGGAGGAGTAAACTTCCATCCCGGCTGGTTGTGTCAAATCCCAAGGGGCCACATGGCATTTACGGGACAATAGGATTTCCCACATGAAGATAAAAGGAACAAACAGGCAGGCATTTCATTGATAAAATCATAAATAGGGCCAAAAATATTAGTGCAATCAAATTATTCTTCTTCAAAAAATTATAGCCCAGTTTAAGGAAGTAACATTCCCATTCAGACACAACATAGTCATACAAGAAGTGATACAGGGAATGCTCCCTTCCGCGTCTCACAGGTTCCGTTCTTTAGATGGAGTCGTTCATATCCACGATACTTAACGTGATCGTTATACGTGGTCTTTTATGAAAGTAATGCGCATGCTTTTATTGTGATACGACTATCCATGGCAACGTGGTAAAACCGGTCGGGAAATGTGGTGGGGGGTCTGCTCTTACAACTAACACCAACCAGCAGCTGTCCACAATTGTAATTAGTTATATTTTGTTAGAAGGTATAAATTCGATTGGCAAATACAAGCCTCGTAAGCCTTTGCAAGGAGGAGGGAGTTGATGACAGGGATGTTGACTATGGTTCTTAAGAAAGGAATCGATGAAACGAAATCTTTGACACGAAGAATGGTTTTGTACTAATAACTAGGCATGCATTGGAGGGTTTTGGGATGTGGGTGTGGAGAAGGACGGAAAAGTATTGTTGAGAGAAATCTAAAGGAGGTAGGACAGGTGGAAAGAGATTATTTTGACCAACGACGGATGTTGAAGACTGGTAGAGGAGAGAACTGGTAGGCAAGCGAGGTACGGAAACGAAAAGGGGTTGGCGTGTTGGACGGAATGGAGTTAGGTAGAAAGCATGCTGAATAGGAGAAGGGTATATTTCGATGCCGTGTTTCATTAGGAGAGCCCAAGAAATTCAGGTGTGTTTCGTTTATGCCCATCCAAACTACCAAACTAACGACAAAATACTACCAAATAATAATGACAACAACCTGCACTCGTCAATATCCGTATCTACCTGCGACTCTTGCCCGAGATACTATCACACTCGTTCCATTTTACGCCGCCGCAGTCATTTTACGAAGAATCCAAAGTGAATATAAATGGACTCGCCATCACATGCAAATGATCAGCACTGGTCAGGTGGAGTTGACCCCTAATGAGGTGATCACGTCGCCACTCGGCAAGCTACCAACCGCTGGCGAATAGAGCGCTTGGCCTCCTCGCCTCTGCTCAAGGGGGGACTAATTTAGGTTTTACGGAATCAATTAAAGCATCGATCCTAAGTAGCCCACTTCACAAACTCAAAGAATTCAATCCACCGAGGGAGCACAACCTGGGTGCGCTTGGAACAGAGAAGTCATCGCTTAGAGAACCAAATTTCTTTAGGAAATATAAAGGTGGATCTACTTGCCCTTGCAATTAAGCTGTACGGCACTCAAGTGACCACCAAAACTGCTTTAAATTTACAAGGGGATAACTTGAGATAAGTCAGCTATCTATACCTCGAGAAAAACTGCCATTTGCAAAGCAACAAGAGAAATGAGCCAATACAAAAGTTGAAAAACTGGTGCCAGGCTAAGCTGTTTGGGACACATTGAGACTGCGACAACATATCTATAATCCTTTAAATAAGACATGGATTAAATAAGGAGAAAATTCTAAGATAAGAGTTGAAATATCCTTTCAATAACAATTGAAGAATGGACTAACAAATTACAGGTTGAAAATTTTGAGGACGATAAGCTTTAAATGTACGTATTTTACGGAAGGTATTGAGAGTAGTTGTGCCCTATTCAGTATTTCAGGTTGACAGACATGAGCATACAGTAATAATATTTTGAATGAGAGACTTAAATGGCATTTTCGGTATTCAATCAACATTTTTGCCACGTAAAATCAAAGCAATAAAGACCAAAATAAGCCGTGGAGGCGCTTCGAACTTGTAAAACTTTAATAGCGTGGGAAAATATTTAATCTAGCAATAAGCCCAGATTAAAATACATTATTTCCTACTCCTAAGAGTATGTTGCATTAATGTCCATCGTTTCTATCACTAGGTACGACCCAAGGGAATACATTTGCAGGGAAATTAATCTTAATCTGCAAGAAAACGTACCAATGAAATAAATTTGAAATCGTAGAGGATATAGTGAATATTTAGTACACCTTTATGTCATTAATACAGTGGAAAACATTGAATTTAGATACACGAAATGAAGACATCACGAGTAGACATCGACAAATATTATGATTGACAACAAAAGATCAACAGTTTCATATCCACGCTGACGAACTAAGTACCTATCGCACTTAAAACTCCCTTTACATTCGCAAAGGGATCGAAATGCCACTAAAAATCAGCCACATGTAATCATTTGAACCCTTTTATGTACTTTTCAACTTAACGTAGATGTAAGCATTCGTTATTTATTTTTTACTTTAATTTGTTCATTTGGTTTACTTTAAAACAAAATTACTGTAGGCTGTTGTGAAATATTATTCGAATTGATTTACGATTTATGTCATTTTCCACACGGCGATTTTGTCCCTTATCGTAACGAATCGTCAACTAGGTAACTCAGGTCTAATACTTGAATCTGAAGGTTTCATTTTTGTCGTAAAAAACACTACATTTGTACTCAAATTTTCTCGAATTTGATTTATATCTATAGCGGCATTACCTGTACCCAATTAATATTCACAAAAGTGCTTATGTGTGTGCGTGCGTGTGTTTCCAATTCACCAATCACCGATGTGCGTTCACATTTGAACCCCAGCCGAGCGGTTAAGCCAAAGGACACGTCGATGACCCACACCTCTCTACTCGGCGGCCACCAACAGGTGGTTCGTGGAAGACCGACGAACTCAGCAGCATTTCAAAATGGCCCTGAAATAAATTTAACGGACTTGCCAGTTTCCCCGGTTCAAGAATCACGGTCACTTTCATCGATGTAATTTTTATTACATTTCTCTTCTAAAGAAAACTGAGCAACGAAAGTGTCTATTTGAAACCTTAACAAATCTGAAATCAAAATATATGCTCCGTGTAAAACACTTATTCTCTGGACATGTTATGAGGGACAGGCGTGCTACGTAGGATTACATTAGCTGGAAAGCACTTAGAATGTGCGGAAAATGCATAGGTTTCCAGTGGATAGAGGATTAATTGTGGAATGAGATGATGCTCGAAGAAGATCCTCGCGGCTTCTTATCCCAGAATACCCTCTTTCGAATGACCAATCATTCCGTAGCAATTTGCTAGTATCCCGCATCTCTCCTTCATGCTCCATACCTTGAACCTACACGAGAGCACAACTTAAATGTCCCAAATCTGTTTTTTTTTCTGCAAGAGTATATCATACCCTTTAAAAAACCCTCTTATTTATTACCCTTTTTTATTTACTGAAATTCCAAACAGAACTTACCGTATTAATTCTGGGTCCACTACCTCACAAATCCCTCTTAAACGAGGCCCTTCCTTCTCCCACCTCCGAATTTTAGCAAGCAGACCCGTCACCCCTCTTCCCTCCGCCGCACACCTATTATGATCTGCTCTCCGGATTCGCTTGAAGTGGATATCAGTGCGCTTACTTCAACCAGAAAAAAAACACAGCAATCGACTCGGGGTTGGTTTATAGAGCTAAGTGCAGAAATCAACCCGAGCTTTACCCTAGGGGGAAAGACATCACAACGTTCAAGGTAGGGCGGAGGGAAAAGGAGCCAGTCCCTTCCCCCGTATCGATATTCTGTTTCCCACACAGTTATAGTGAAGAGAAGATCACACCCTTTGAATGGTCGAACGCTCTATCCACCAGACTACCACGCCTGAGCTTTGTTTGTTCTGACTGTTGAATTAATGAATACTCTCAAATGCTTCAGGTTTCACGAAGTGGAATTTTGGATATTCATACAATAACACAGTTAAAAGATTACTATTTGCACACAATTTAACATCCGTGGAAAAATATTACTGAATCTGTATTTTAAAACGAATCATCAATGTTATTTTGAATTACCTCTCGGGTGGCCCAGCGCACGTACTCATAAATGAACATAGGTTATAACCTTAAATGGTCTCAAACGTGATGACTTTAGGACAAGTTTCCAACGGAGACGAGAGGTAAGATTCTTGTGTTAGGAATAGGCAGAAATCCTCAACAAGATTTTTCCCATTCGCATATCTCTCTCACTCTCTCTCTCTCCCTCTCCCCCCGTCGCCACCTGAACTCCGGGCTCGAGGCATAATAGGTCCGCGCAATTAAGCATATCCTCCTCCTTGCACTAGATGATACCGGACCATAGATGCATGGATAAACGATGCATACGAAGAAAAAAACATAAAAAGATTGCAGGTGAGATTGCGCGAAAGGTTTATGGCCAACGACCATTATTTGCTCCACGAAAGGTGCAATTTGCGCCATAAAAAGGTATTTCGAGGTTGACTTTGGAATGCACAGCATGAAAAAGTTCCTTCGTAGTTCAATGTCAAGCCCTATCATCACACTCTCCCTTTCGAGACGACCCGAGGATGGAATTCTCCAGGGTAGGCACCGGTTTCAAAATCATTTCGGAAAAGTTGGAAAGAGTAAATGACAGGGAGGGAAAACGAAAGTGAAAGGGATGAAGGAAGACGAGGCGAGCTATATTAGACCGCAAAGCAAGGACAGATATTCGTACGACGCCATCAGGGATCATGTCATATGGCTTTGTTTAGCGGTACATCTAGTTTTACGAAATACACAATATTCTGGCATGCTATAAATTACAATGAGAAACAACTATCAATGACATGCGATGCTAGAAAAGACATAAGGAAGTGAATAATTAAAAAAAATACATATTTTACTTGTCAAATTATGTGAGACATAGGCGATATGAAAAGAGAAAGGAGAAATGAATAAAGAGTCATCGAAGACTAGCGAAGAGAAAGCTTATGGCGGACAACCGTCCGGAAAAGGGATAAGCGGGACACGTCGCGAAGCACGATAACTTACAGAAGATCATTTATAAGGAAACGTAGAGAGGGCAATGACAGAGGGAGGCCAAAGATGAATGAAATATTGGAAGAAGCCAATTCAAAGAACTGTAAGGTAACGAAGAGGAATGGCAGGGATCGGAATAGCTTGGGTACCTACTATTGATTGATATCCCGTGTTGATAACGTTGTCAAGCTATTAAAGGTCACTACATACGGAAACTGTCTAAAGCATATATTAATTTTACCTATTTGACAATTCACCGATACTAGTTGAACAATTTTAATATTATCATTACCGGCATGGCAAAATTACGCACATCTGACCGTACTTTGTTTCCTTGGGGCTTGAAGGAGGAACTTGAAACGCCAAACGCGTGCCTCAGCCGACGTTTGCTATCCCCACCCGACCAAAATGAATTACTGAGAGTTATTCTCAAACGTAAAAAATACCTCGTAATCGAAACGTGAAAGTTTTATTCTTCAGCTTTCTAAAATAACGAAAAAATTATTTATTCCGACTAAATGTGCTCTGTTCAAGTTTTAATGAAATCCACTAATATCATCCAATTCTGGATGATTTCTCACATTATCTAAATGCAACATGCCATTGACCTTTGTACCGTGACGATATTAGCAAAGGGTAAATAATTTGAACATTGTCATGTACCCGAGATGTATTCCTAATGAATATTGGAAAAATAACAAATTCGCACAGGTTTGTTCCACTTAATTTCGTTTGACGATATTTCAAAGAACAATTTGGAAAATTTAAAATATCTTCGTACGAAAATTCACAGATTCTAACGAGGGCCACAATGATAGAGAAAACATGCCATTAACAATGCCCCGACAAAACATTTAACCCACAGTGATTGGTAAATATAGTATTTAAGGACATAATTTATTACTGGTCATATGCAACATAGCTTATGTCATTCAGAACACAATGGTGTACCTTGTTTACTCAACTCAGGGAATTAGAAAGTCTCTCTTTTCTTAGAGTTCATCAGTGCGAGGTCACCAATTGCAAAAAGCCCCTTTTTCGGCACTTGGTTGATTAACTGAACACCTCGCTGTCCCCTGTGATTGGTCTATTTCATGACTTAATGCATGAATATGAGCCATGTTTCCACTTAGGTGTTTCTAGTGCTAGTCTAAGGATAAATTATTATATGCGATGTAAAATTGAACACCATTTCGATTGAAAACGAATCGAATCGATCCCAGCGCTTGCATTTTCCAGGATTATTGGAAAATTCAAAGCCTCTTCCGCTCACTCCGTGAGGGCCGCCCAGAGCAGAATGGGAACGTCCGACAGGAGTTGGAAGCGTTAGGTATGCAATGTTTCACGGCTCGGCAGGGGGGGGGGAAGGGTTGAGTAAGGATTGGGTTTCCCGTCTGAACGGAGCAGGCGTCCCTCCAATACTCACCCCCATTCTTATCCCATATGTCGTTGTATCCGTCCACCAATCGCCTTAGGAGAGCGGCCATGGCTGCTTGCTTCCCTCTCCTCTCCTCACGCAGCCTGCAAAATAGAAGAAAGGAAGAATTAGCGCGAGATGCGACAACTCTTTTCACTTGAGAGGAATGCGTGCATATTGGGGGAGGGGAGGGGTGATGGGACGGAGAATTCTAAATTGGCGGTTGAGAGACAGTTGAGTGAAGAATCTTTCATTTGGACGGCCGGATTTCATTGTGGTATATCGCCGCCATACGACTGCAGAACTGATTGAGAGAAAGGTTAATGCATACCGCGGAGGATTTTGTTTTTACAGATTCCCGCTTGTGGGTCGTAGGGCATCCGAAATGACACCAATAAAAATTCATTAGATGTGGTCGGTGATTTGAAATGAACCGATCTTTTTGTTCATTATTTCACCCATTTCAAATCCACTCAATTATGAACAAAAATTGTGATTAAGTCATTTTACCGCGCTTTGTTAATCTAGTCAATACACAAGCTGATAGAGATAAATTGGGACGATGGAAAGAAAAAGCAAAGGTAACTGTCCAAAAATATCACGAACTGTCCAAAACATTACGATATCACTTGAAACCAACACGCCACGAGTTAAACACACGGCACTTGAATCACATTCAAAAAAAAGTAGGAAGCAAAGACGCCAGCTTTGAGTACGGAAACTTATGGTAGAAAGCAATTATAAAATTCCGGCGTTCTCACCGCTACAGTGATATAACTTCACCGTAAAGAAATATTACGGAACTGACGCAAGGAAGATTGGAATTGCCCCACGGAGATGGCTATCCTCCTCCCCACTCCCCTCGTCCACCTAAAACGCTCATTGAAATGCTTAACTGGACGCAAACAAAATCGTTCCGAGAGAAAGCTCTTACATAAGAGGAGATCGGTGTGGTAACGCTTGGCTTACCGTGTTAGAATGAGGAATAAGGAGAGCCAATGAGGCGGCAGAGGTTGGGGAAAGCTATGAAAAATTATGCTCGATACGGATGACCTTTGCTGCATCTGCATCAGAGGGCTTCGCCCATTGAAATAATGCCATTTGGCAAAAAAAAGTACAACTCGCGGAGCTAGGCGAAGATAAATGTGGTTATTCCAGAGGAACAATGAGGTGATGACTTGATCAAGCATTCAAAGATTCCAGGCGATCAACCTCCGACAAGCGTGCTCGTTTCATAAGCCCCTCTCTTCGAGTGAGATTTCATTCGCCGGAAAGTGAACATATACATCTATGAGGGTATTCTATTGTACAAGTAAGGTGAGCGAGGCAAGGAAGGTTTCGCTAGCGACCAACGGGGCGTGGAGAGTTCCCGGTATTTCTAGCACTTTACTTTCACTCACTACACGAGAAATTACATTCACTAGCGACGGAAGTTGAGAGAAATGGAACTCGTTCGTAGCGATGAAACTGAAAGGGTAGGTATGCAGCTTTGTGCGAGGGAATCCGTGGCGATCTCAAGAGTTTCCAGCTAAGAGTGAGTCTCTGCTTTCAAAGTCAAACTTAATATTTATTGTCTTGGTAAATTTTATGTTTCCCCATGTACAGTATGCTTTTTAATTTTTTCACCATGCGGTAATGCTTGACAAGATAGGCTCGGATTTTGCCCATTATTTCAGTCAAAACTGATCATAAGTGTCACTTTGTAAACATAGCCCATCAGCTTTTAAACAGAAGAGGTCTGATTCGAACATGATATACTCGTAAGTAGAAGCACCTGCTCTGAGAAAAGAACCAATGACTTGGTTGGTTGCCAGCAATATCATTTAAAAACATCGACATGCACTGATTATGTTCCAATTTCTCCCTGCCAAACATTTACATCATTATCGTCCAGCACTTTCAACTTTTTATCCCGATATTTTCACAATATTTATAATTTCAATAAGATCTATGAGACTATTATTTTTTCTGGATTGGAAAGAATGGCAATTGTCCTGAATCTATCTTATTAGGACCAGGAACTGAATGATAACTTTCTTATCAGCTGTAAGATATACTAACTCGTAATTACTCGTATACAACGCATGCCAATATCAGAAATATTAATGATAAAATAGGTCGTTGACCGTCACAGACCGAAATGGATGCCTACAAGTTTTTGCATCTCTAAGTTGGAGGTTAAGTCGCTCATGATTCCACATACACATGCACGACCATTAAAAGAACTATAAAAATATTACCTCGACGAATCACGGGAGGACATTCCTTGGAAATAGTTGCTCGCGGGGCAGTCGCCAAAAGGTGAAAATTAAAATCCACGAGGTTGGGCGGCTGGGGAAAAAGTAATTCGGGGTTGGTCGAAAACGATTTCCTGTTCGGCGAGCCGGGAAGTTATCAGGAAACACCCCCTGACGTGAAGTGACCCCGAGGAGGCGGCGGGTTCGCCGTCGGCCGGCCGCTCGGCGAACAGGAAGCGAGAGGAAGTTAAGGCGGGCGGAAGTGTGGTCGTGCGGTAACTTGTTCACTCCGGCGAGCTCGATCATGATTGCCATTCATTGGAATGAGCCAATCGCGAGCCGACAGCTCATGAGCTACCGGACGGATCGTGATTAACTCAAATTACAGCTCTTCCATGTCGGGTCGCGATCGATGTAAGTGATAATTCTTTTCGCTCTCGGATTGCATGGGAGCTACCAAGGCACGACGTGGTGGATTTCAATCGCAGGGCTTCCATGCTGGTTTGCAATCTACGTGAATGCTGATTTGGATCGTTTTTGATAGTCATTAAGTGAGCGATGGGATTAGTTATCTTAATTTGTGCGGTCATTCCTTTTTTCCATGCTATCCATTTGTACCTACGAATTCGATTATTCGGTAGTCGAATTGATTTGAAGAATTTTCGAATAATACATATGTCAATTTTATAAATATTGAAACAGAGGCGGAAGTGAGTTTTAAATACTCTCTAAACTGCGGGATTCAATTAGTTACCTGCGGAAACTACATTTTTCTCAAAACCGTTCTCTCCCACCCACTCTTCCCACCATATTGGAAACTAAACATACCGTCAGGTGTGGTTGGTTATTAAAAAAAACATTTTAGCCTTCAAACACAATATTTTTAAATTTCTGGGATTGAATCCAAGTTTGCTGCGTCATATGTTTTTGGAACAGTTTCGTGGCATCGAATATACGCAAACCATGTAAAAAAGGGGCACTTTAACCACTATTTTTGGTCGTGTGGCTCTTGTCATAATTTTCACACTTGCGCGTCAAGGAAGTTACTCAAATGCAATATACGATTAAACTGAAACTCGTATTCCCCTACAAAACTGAGAAAATATTAGTTCGAAACATTAATAAAATCACATGGAAAAGGTAGTTTATCACCAAATAAAAACTTGTGATCTCAATGCACGTAGCGTAGATGTATTTTCATGTGTACTTTCACCATGCTATTTTATTTAAACGACGATCTGATGGCCTATTACTGCTCCATGTTGTAACAATATCGACGTTTCGTTGAATTGTCTAGAGAGCAATAAAAAGTTATCATCATTTTTGACCACAAATTAAAAAGGGGGAATTGAAAGGGAACGGATTCCAATGAATAACTCTAAAGACCAATTATGACAACTTCTGTGGAAACACCTTTTCTAGTAGATCACCGCCATTGCTTCCGATGGGTAGTAATCACTATTGTGCACGCTTATCACGATAACTCTTCAGTCACACTAATCACGTATCGTAAAATGAGGAGGTGAGATTGATACATCATAAATGATCAACTAGAGTTGTCACTGACGCCAAACATAGCCTGCCCATTCCGAGTTCTGACGGTGCCAACATGACTTTTGAGGCTTCATTCATCAATGAATCTATTCCGAGAGCCGGGTCTCCTGAATAGATTGACCGATCCACCACAAGAAGGTAAGAAGCGGACGTAGGAGAGGACAGGGGGAGGCCAAATGGAAGCCGGCAGGGCAAGTTCTTGAGGAGTAATACCGAGCGATACGCTGATGAAGCCGCGGAAGAATAGCTCGGATTAGAATTTAATATTGCGAAAACTTCTTCACCTTGACATAAAAATATCAACCGTTGCATTTCGTGTTTACATCACGACAAATCAAATTAATATCGTATTAGCATTCACAGCTCTTTGGGGTCTCCATTCCAATTAGGTACCTCGCACATTCACTTGTCCTTGACTGTCCCTCATTCAACGTCTACCCTTATGTCACTACTCTTAAGTAATTTTCACCCTCCTTTATTTTAATTAGCTCGAGTCAGATCCCTCGCCACCTCTGAAACATTCCATTTCGTCCAAATCAACACTGGACTAATCAAGGCCTCACATACGTCATGGAATACGAAATTCGAAACGCTTTCGTTAAAGTAGGTCGTGTTTATGGTCCTAAGCTCTCAACATTTGATGTTATTTCCTTCTCTCAAATCCTCCTCTCGTACTTGTCGCGATTAAACCTACTCCCCCGTACCCTTTGTGTCAGATAATGCATGGACGCCTCCCGAGATCTCGCAACACCGTTTCCATATTACGATGTGATGCCGCGTGACGATCGGCCATCGTAATCGCCGCAACGTAATGACGCACAGCCTCTCCGGGACCCCGCGAAGCACGTGCCATTCGAGCGGCAAGAGGGGATTCCACGATGTTCCTAGTGCACCCATGTGGGGTGGTGGGTAAACGACCGGAGGGGAGGGGGGCGGTGCCGCAACCTAGAGGTGACGACTGAGTGCTAAAGAAAAAAAAAAGAAAGATGGTCTCGAAAAGTTGACGAAAAGGAAAACGTTGCGACAGGCGAGAAGGAAGTTATCCAATCGACCGTGCGTCAGGGGGTGGCGGGACTGCAGTCAGCGCGCTAGGCACATCACACGGGCATTCCACTCCTCCCTCCGAAGGTGCCAAGAAATGCCTCCTGCCTCCATACAGAAGTGCGTTTAGCACAACACCCTTAGGGTACATGGTGATACTTATTACACCTGCCCCGATCGCCATTAGGATTTCATGCCAGACTGGTGATCATTAAAAGGTAATCGCTATTAGGACGGGTACTGTAGTGTACCACTATGTAGTGGACGGGATGTACAGAACAACCGAGTTAGCTAAAGACACCGAGGGAATCACTACACCCCGTATTGTATCGTCCATTTGGATAGGACCACCAGGATAAAATAAGAAAACATATATAGCAGCAATTGCAAGTTTTAGTATTCGTTCTCCCCAAGCACGTCACATAATCAGAACACAATGAGAGCTAACCACTCCTGCTTTCCACATTCATAAAGAAAATTTCCATAATTTACTCGAGCATACACACATGTTGTGAATAGTTGTAAATCTATCAGTGTAAGTGTACGTTCGCTCATGTATGTGAAGTTTATGCTCGCATTTAATTGAATTTTTATGCATAAAAGGCTGATTCCCTGAAATCGCCACTTGACACGCTATTACGGCGGCGGTCTGAGGCGCATTGCGTAGATGTAGATTTAAGCCTTCACGTGGTCCTATTTCAACGTTTTCCTCCCGAAGTGTCGTGTAGTTAGTGAGGTTTGCATGAACGCTGTCATCAGTGCAGAAAAAACAAACGCGATGTATTAAATTCGTCGGGGATAGGCGGGAATTCTGGGGTGGGTAGGATTCTAGCGACCGGAAGAAAGGTGCGGAGAAAAATAGCACATTAGTCCACTGTGGACGAAAAGGTCCGAATTGAACACATTTTAACATTCAACATGACGTATTGTACTTGAATTATTCGGAACACAATTAGAGTTCGCAAAGTCTCCGATAAGATCTCCACAGAGACGATTAAACGCAGTCCGTTGGCGTGGGAATGCTCCAATAACACCGATCCTATTCCCCAGGGACTTGACGCAAAAATTCTATTGACTCCAAGACCGTAAGTACTCGAATACTCATCGGCGGACAAGCGGAGAAGATACCAAAGCATTTTCGTTAATGAAAACATACCCTCGTCACCACATATTATCGGATTTCCACAAACGAGAGCTTTGTGAAAGGTTTCCCTCGGATAAAATAAAGTGAAAGCAAAACGCAAGTTGAAACTTTATAGTCTTCTGATAATACTTCCGAAAATAAGTGGCTCTTAACGAGCGCAGCCGGTATTAATGGACTGAAGGAAACCTGTATTCTAAAGTATTCAAACCATCGACACCCAGAAGTGCCTGATTATGATTATCATTATTCCCGACACGCACGATACAATGCGAACGCCTTTATCCTTAAAAATGGCCATGGAACAGGACCATGCAAAAGATAATGCAGCCATTAACGATTTCTCACATCAATCAATAACCCACAGACTCGAGCCATGAACAACAACAAAAAAAAGGACGAATCAAATAACGCCCGAGTCAATTTTCGCGACGACGCGGCTCAGTTGAACGGCGACTTGGTTTTATCACACGCCTAGAGATTCGAACGAGGACAAAAATGTGGAGCAGGATGGGGAGGGTGAGGGTAGGGTCGCGGAGATCCCCCCCTGCGCCCCACGTCGTTCCCCCTCCCCTTCCCTGGGCGTCGTCAGCCGACGGGGGAAGGGGCATCTTTCTCCGAGGCAACCGTTGTTTGGTCAGCTCGGGGAGGGGATTAAAAATTTCGGCCACGCGCCCATTCCCGCGAGCGTCTTGTTCAATCAGGCGGCTTCGTCTCGCGGAAAAAAGGTTAGGAAAATCCAAGCGAGCGCCTCGCGAGCATTAAGCAATAAACAAACCATCTGACAGGAGAAAGTTTCCACGGGCCAGACAGGGTGGGGACGAGGGAGGGTGGGATGGGACGGACGAGTCGAGGAGAGGCGTTGGAGGGAACAGGCGGGCTGGGAGGGAGGGAGGACGAGTGGGGTGGGGAGGGGAAGAAATCGAGGGGAATGGAAGGACTGGAGGTGGGGGAGCTTGAAAGGGAAGCACCGGGACGAAACGGACCAAAGGGACCCGTCGACAGTATTACTCTGCAACCTTAGCGCGCGAGTAGTAGCATTTCCTAAAGTCTAAAGGCAGTCAAAGGAGTGCCGACAATTGAGGAAAGGTGAAAACGTATGCGTTATGCTGGCATTCATTACCTGGCAGGCACTCTGGCTTCTCTCAAGGCGACGTGAAGTTACCCACAGTCCCACGTGCCTTCCAGTGACTGAACTGACAACGCAAAGAATGTTTTCACCTTTCCTCAACTCTAGGCTCACCGGCGACTTCCTGCAGAATTTTTAAAATTATCGTTAATTATCAGCGGGCATCATTATTTGATTTAGGAGCAATCTACACAGGAAGAGCCGCTGTTCCAGAATGAAAATCATTCCAGAAAATTTACATGCACTTAGATGGTCAAAGACGTCTGGGACAATAAAACCATTTCCTCATGTGTGAAATATTTCCGGATCAGGTTATGGATGCCGAGCAAGCCTAACTCTGAGCTGCATGCCTTTAAACTACTCGTATGCCACGAGATAATTGGAAGATTAGCACATGAGAAGCCTTGCTAGTCGGAAAATCAAATGAATCTATGGTTTCAGAGTAGAATGTGCAGCTGTCATTTGAACTTGGAATATATGAAAACATTGTGATCCTCGACAGATAGAACTGTACACTTTGCAACTGAGCTCCCAATCTTCATGAAAACACTCATTCAATGTCTTGATATCAAATGATAATTCTTGAAAATTTGGCGACGTTATCTGCAATAGCCTTCCGTCTCTTAAACTGACCTTCAATATCTTCCACAATGCGACAATTTGCCTTGACATTGTTTTCGGCGTAATAAACGCCATCCCACATTTAATAATTGTGAGACTTTGCTATCGTGGCCATTCAGGAAACTAAAGATAATCAATCAATCAAGTAATGAATCGTCAAAAGTTCAGGGCTGGTAATATTCGTAAGATGACAAATCCAGACCAAGATACTGTCTTCAATATGACTGACTTAAATGAAAGAAAACATGATGTGTATAATTATGACGAATTAAAATCTCTTTTAAAAATTGAAACCAAAACAAGGATAATCTATTGGTTTAAACTTTCACCATGGTTAAAAAAAATATCAACACAAGAATCAGATCTCAATGAACGATTACCATCTTCATTGAATTTAATGTTTAGAGGCTCTACTCGGTGAAAATTCTTGATCACTGAATAAATAAACTTAGTATTTTTTTCACAAAAAAACTTTACAATACTTATTATATAGTTTTTTTGCGTGAAAAAATACTAAGTCTATTTATTCAGAGATCATATTCATTCACTTTAACCCTGGTCGCGAGTTGTTTTGACTTTTTCTGCTGTATTAAAAGTTTATACCACTATATTAATGACATATAGCACCCACAAGGTTAACCAAGAGGTAATTTCATTTATTCAATAAGATAATGTTTCCCTGGACCCCGAGTTAACTCGATATGACTCACGACGCTGTGTTTGGTAACCACAGTTGCCGATCCTATAAGGCAACAAGGGGTCCTAAGCTTAAGTCTTGAGCGAAAGAATTCGGAGATAATCTTCAACGACCTCGAGGTTGAAAGCATCGAGAAAAAATGACAGATAGAAATTGGCAGGATTTTCACGAGTGAAGAAAAAATGATTCGGTGGTTCCGTGACCAAGCCAATGCGTAGAGTTCGTCGGGTATGAAAATCGACCAACCGCGACTTGCGCCCTGCGTCGAACGGACGAAAACACCGCCCGCTGCAGAGAGTGTACCGCGAGGAAAACCAGAAAACGAAAGTGAAAAGGTTTCTGTTACGCAGCCGGCGGTTAAATAAAACTGTTTCGAGCCCATTACGCGCTCCACGGGGCGGGAAGGACGTTGTTGTGTGCAGGGGGGAGGGGGCGAGAGGGTCCACGCTCACTTGGCATTCCATACGGCAAAGGGGAGTAACGGGAGGCGGGGGATGGGGAGGAGGAAGGGTGTGAGGGAAGGATCAGAGAATGGGTTAAGGCGCCAGTTACGGAATATCAATGGACTCCACGGGTTTCACTTTCTTCATTGCGTCGTCCAAGGAGTCCACTTAATTCCGTCGACTTCGAAAGGATTTTTTAGGAAGGGGAGGAGGAGAAGTGGGGTGGGGTTGGGGCCCCACCCCGTCCCATTCCGTTTCACCGACGGGATCACATTCAAGGGAAGGCTTTTACGAGCCCGTAATCCCTCGCTGTTCAGGAATTCGACCAACGATTGAAGGCGAGGAATATCGTCTCCTGTCTTCCACAAGGACTCGACGTAGGACCGCAATCGAAAGAAAGGATGGTGAGAAGGTTTCCAAATGTGGAGAAGCTAGGGTTTCTGGGTGATATATTCATAAGGAAAAAGGGAATTTAAAAAATTTTTAGGGATCTCTCTGTGGGGTAAGGGGAGGCCTCCCGCTGCCTGCAGCGTTGTGCCGCAGTCCCTAAGTCCCTATCAGTATCCTTGGGGGCGGAGACCATTGCATATTGCATGTCCATGTGGTAGTGGTAATTCACCTTATTGCTTTTCAATTCTCGTCTGCATTTATTCGATAAATTGTTACGACATTCTGAAGTGCATGTGTGTATTTGCAGGTGTGCTTGCGGGGTATAATGTACACCTAAACAAGTATGCAACCTTTCACCTCGGCCCTCACATATCTTCTCCAATATCCAAATCGACTGGCCTTATCGGGAGCAGTTACGCACTCACGTTCCACAAACTCTTGTCCCAAGTCGCTCCCACCGAAGACCCCCGCTCCTTCCACACGCTTTCTCCATTACGCTGCGCGTTTTTTTATCCATCTCGCTCTCCCTCTGGCGCGAAAACGCACCGAGGAGGCGTGCTCCCACGTAGGGGACACGCTGCTTCAAGACGCCAACACGCGCCGCACGTCCCGCACCTCATAATGGCCAGCGGACGGGCGAGCCCTCACTCCCCACTGGGCGATGTACCACGGGCGAGAAAGCACCCACCGGGCCACCGCGGCCCTGGGCTGTGGCCTTAGGGCGGCACCGTCACCACCCACTTTTCCCTCGGTCGACGAGACCGCGATGGCGCCGAGGGGTGCCACGGGGGGGGGGGAGGGGGTGAAAGCGGGGATTGGAGATCATGGGGACGTGGGAGTTGAAGGGCAAGAGCGAAGCACAGTTGGGTCATGATTTTCACATTAAATTATCGACATTCCATTCTACATCATGAAATAGCCGTCATCTCAGTTCTCCATTTACAAATCTGTCAGAACTTGGCGAGGAAACCATAGAAATTGGATACGACACCTGCTCTCTTACACCGGAGCCAAATCAACAATGTTTTTTACAACGACTATTTCAGTGGAAGTAAATCACCAGGAACCGTTCAAATCGGAATGTAAACCATATATTCTACACCATTTAGATAAGAAAACCACTATAAATGGTAATGCTAGAGATAGGTAGTAATACGAAAGTTGATCGAAGTAGATGTATATGTACATTTGAGACATCACGCTTTTGTACTTCGCCCCTATGGATTCCTATCATCAAGTTACAGCAAGCAGCGTCTTCAAGTTACATCCGCCATTTCAAACTAAACACTCGAGCTAGGATCACAAATTTTCCTCATATATTTACAAATTGCCCTTCAATACTCCATGAGCGTGGGATAGGGTGTGTTTGGGGGTCACCAGCAATTAAAATAATTATAGAGACACGTTTAAATGCTTCCAACAGTTGTGGTTTCTAATTGTGCCAGGGAACACTATCCTTACAGTGATCGGTTTGATAGTCAATATCCTGTATCACTCTGGTTATCCATACCAACACAACTATTCTATCAGTTTCAATACCTATTTCCAGAATTTCAGTAATATTTAATGAGTATTCCTGGCTCTTCAATTATCTCCAGGCATCTGGCAACCCTGTTGAATGGATAATGACAAGCCTGTCTTCTTCCTTTCTCGCGAAAAATGACGCTGCGTATTACGTCTCGGGTCCGAAGGTGAAATGACAAGAGCCGAAGACCCCGAGGCCCTTTCTTCGCCACCCTCCCCTGCCCCCCAATGCCGCCGCATCAATTTACTTCATCCTTCGCGAATGGTCACTCGAAAGACGGAAACTCGCGTCCGTGTAAGCACTCGTGCGAAGTTTTTTTTTCCTTCAAAACACAATGATCATTTTTTCAAACGCGAAAGAAAGTGACGTCACTTCCACTGGAACTTGATAAACGGCGGTAGATGACCATGAAATATTTCACTGCCGGTGACGAGCAAATCAGAATTCTGCCACAAATAATGAAGAACTTACGGTACCTTACGCTAATGCCGAGAGTTAGTACTGAGGGTTAACGCACGGAGGTATTCAAGGGTTTCAATTGAGTTTGATCTGATATTATATTACAGTAGAATCGTTTATAAGAAAGACTTGAAAGAGTTTGGCGTTGGTTTTTGTTCGGAAAAGTGCGGGCGTCATACTGCGCCATCCAATATATCTACGCTTTCACTGAGCCATAGATATTCATTTGCACAACTTCGTTGTTCCAAATATTCATAAACCGAATCATAATTTAACTGTTTTGAGCGAATCCAATACTTAACTATTCTAGTGTTATATCGATAAATGATATATATTTCTATTTCATACGCTTTCATTTGGAGTTCATAAAAAAATCTCGAGCAAAGCGAAAATTCTATTAAAAATTACGAGCATTTCAGTCGTCAATTTTTTGGCTATTGAGGATACTTTACTTAAGACTTTACTGCTACGAAAGGATTTAAACGGTTTCAATTTTCACAATTCGGATCCAAAGCCGCGACGCAGCGGTGGGCTCATTCTGTCAATTGTAACCTATGGCCAGAGAAGAAATGTTATGAGGCAAGAGTCATCGGCATGGCAATTTCTAGATCCCCTTGAAAAAAAACTATCGTGGGCGAAAATTGATCTCTCAGATATTTTAACTCTCAATGATACGATGATGTAGCACCTTGAGAAACCGTTCAACTCCTACTTTCGGGTTTAAAAATCGCCACCAGTAGCGAAACGTTGAATGATGCGTGAAACTCGGGATTCGCCAAAAAATAGGAGTAGATAATATCGAAAACCAATTTCGTCGTGAGGACGGGAAAGGCAATATAACGCAAAAATCGATAACAAAAGGCTTTTAGATGCATCGCCTATAGCATTCCGTCAAACTAATTCGTAGTCAGTGCTAAGATGTAATCATTCAGCTGCACTATGTCGATCCATTTTATGCTTACAAGTTTTCACCAACAACCAGAATCCTCACGTACGATACGTTAGCATCACGCAAGGAGCCAATTTCGTCAGTCAGTTAAGCTTTGTAGGGCAAAATTGTCAAGGTTACACACGAACCAGTCCTAGACGAGGAAATCCGAGGCATAAGCGTTCATCTTGAAGCGTGCGACATCGTGGGTAATCAGCAAACGCGAAAAGTTCTGAGATTATCCTTCAAATTACCCGTCCCCTCGTTACCACCGACCTCCACGAAAAGAAAAACTTTCCGACCATTTCCCGGTTACGACATGCACGGTAACGAACACAAACGCAGAGAAACACAGCTCGGCAAATCTCGAAACAAAAGAATTGAGCGAAGGTTTTAAAATTGAAACAATCTAAATAGAAATCATCATTTCAACCAATCATTGATAGGACGAACAAAGGTTAAAGGGATATATGGTGAAATGAAAAGTGAAAACCCCGAGTAATTTCAATTAATAAGCCTCCCAGCGAGATGAAGTACTCCACGCGATATTTACATAATTACAAAACTAACAAAGGTCACGTTTCTGATTGGGATAAACGTAATGATAGCTATCATGGAAAAAAATTAGCGATATTTCCGTACTTAAGTCACTTTTCATGCTCACAATACCATAGATTATACAGTGAAAAAATTGGCACAAAAAGAATGAACTTGGTAGGATATATTTCCAAGATTCAATTTTCACGCAATTATTACGTAAAGGAAGTGGAAAATTATAATTTTACTTTCTAAAAATGATATCATATAGTCAAGCAGGTTACACACATATTGAGAACAACACAGCACTCAGTAACTGTGCTTCAGGATTTTCGCAAAGGAAGTCGAGCGCTCGAGGGCACACAAATGTTTTACGACAGACTTAAGCTAAGCGCTATAATATTTCTTCGGCTTCGTGAATAATTTCAAAACAAGATGGGTGACTAACCCAAACACATTGGCGCAAGAAGAGACGAATGTGAAAAAAAAACATATCATTCGACCGCATTTATAGAAGATTTTGAGGTCGAATGCCCACCTTGACCCACTTACTTGAGGCCAAAAATTTTTATCCTTCGCCATTTCGATTCGCCCACCATAAAATGCAAGCAAGAAAGGAAAAGCCTCTTCAAGATTTTCGCCGATAAATCACTCGCCTGGAACTTCTTTTGTGCGGAAATAATGAGCTCTAAATGGTAATTTTCGTCAAAACATTTACATTTGTCTACGAATACCAAGTGCGAAGTTAATTCACAAACATAACTCTTTTACGTCAACATCCACCATATTCAGAACGATACAACAAAAGCGAAACATACATGGTGCGTTCCCAAAGTAATACCATTATTTTTTTCAAGTAATTTATTGAACAGATTTGATGAAACACTTAAAATTCTTCAAAGTACTCTCCTTGGGCATCTACAAATTTTTTCCAGTGAATCTACCATGACCGGTATGCGCTCTGGATGGTGTCTTCGGGGACCTGTCGCAAGGTCTTCGTCAATCTCTTCTAAGGACTAAAAACGGGTTCTTTTCATGACTGCCTTAATCCGAGGGAACAAAACTAAGTCTGCTGGGACGACGTCAGGACTATAGTGGGGGTGGGGCAGCGTTGGCACCTGGTGTTTGGCCAGGAACTCGCGGACTTGTAGCCCGTTGTCGTGATGGAGTTGCCAGGTAGCGGAGATATCTTTTCTCGTCCTGATGATCCTTTTCGGAATCATTCCAGCACATCCACGTAGTAGGCAGCGTTAACTGTCTGTCTTTGAGGAACAAACTCCTTATGGACCACTCCTTTACTGTCGAAAAAGACAATGAGCATTTTTTTCAAATTTTTATTTGCTCATTCTTGCCTTTTTTAAGTTTGGGAGACTGGCCGGTGTGCCACTTAGAGCTTTGACGTTTTGCTTCTAGGCCGTATTCAAAAACCCAGGTTTCATCACCAGAGATGATGTTGCCCAAATAATGAGGTTCATTTTCAATACGTTGCAAAAGTTCACTCGAAATTTTCACTCGGTTGGTCTTTTTCGTGACACGGTCGGCGCACAAAGGTTTACAATAACTGACGTCCTACCACTTCCACAGCTTGTAGTGGTGCACGGAGACCGGTTTCGTCGCAAAACTAAGCCCCCCACCTACTCCAAGTGGTTCGATCCCACTCAGACCAATACGAGCTGCGAGGGAAATTCAATTGCATTTCTTTTGGAACGTACCTTGTATATTGCCCTTGGATATAAATTGTTTAGAAACACACAATAATAAACCATTGAGAATTCTAAGTATTCTAGCCTAAAACTTATACAGATCCTTTTTTCAACCATTTTAAGTATTGCGCAAATTTTATATTTAAGTAATCATAGGTTAAACTATTTTGACTGTTCAAATATTTCGTACATGATTTTACCTGCATCAGCTTTTCATTACTGCTAGGCTGAAAAATATAGGCAGTATGGTCTAGCTTTAAATGTTTCTGTTTTGAGAAATACGATGATTTTTTCTGCCCAAAGATTACTTCATATGTGATCAAGGTTTTCTAACCCAATAGGGACATAATGTAATATGTGCGAACTTGTGAAGAAATTGTTATAAAAACAAAATATTTCAGGGTTCTTTTAACGTCATACGGAAAAAGGGCGAATCAATGCTGTAAAAGGGGGCTTTTCACTCGATAATGAAGGCTAGATGTTTCATATGCTGCAGGGAGTTGCAGGCAGACGATATCCACAAAGAGGAAGACAGGCACAAACGAAAGAAAGCTCGCACTCCTTTGATCGTCTAAAAAAAAAGAAAAAAAATTAAGCCCGACAAAAAACATTCTTTTTCACGACACCGCTTCCTCTTTACGAAAGCGAAACGTCGACTGGAATAAAACAGTGGCACCAAACTGCTGCGCACACTGTTTGGTTGGCCATGGCAGGGCGGACGAGGCAGCGAGCGATCCAAACCCCTCCCCGCCTCGCCTCCATCCCCTCTCCCCTCACAAAATCAGCACTTCTCGCGTAAACCTCCCGACCGTAAACCCCTCGCCCCGGACGATGCCCATCTCTGCCGGCGTCCCTCCTCACAGCATGCGCGGACGTTGTACGACGGCGAGCCACATCAACTGTCTCCCTCGGCCCACTCACGTCCGACAAAGCCTTTCACGCTCGCCTGCTCATTGCAGTCACCCCCGCAATCCACTCGACGTAGCGGGCAAAGGGTGCAAATAAAATTTGATGGCATCGAAAGGGATTACGATAATCGGGATCGTCTGGGCGAGTAGGTCGACACAGCAACTAATATTCTAGATACCAATTTTCCGAATTTCTCTCGATTCCCCCTAAGACATCCCATGTTTCGACCGAATTTTCTCGACATTTCCCCTTAAGTTCAACCGATCTATAACGGTATATCGAAGTGACTGCTACTGAAATCAAATGCATCTGACTGCATTCATACTGTGAGTCATGCAATGTTTTTGTTAATTGTGATTTGCTGGAATTATGACGTAAAAATGTTATTCTCAAAAACCGAAGTCCGATTTTAAATGCAAGTTTTTTCAGAGTAGCGAAAATGCAGTTTCCCGTAAACTAAATGCTGGAGGTCATGCTCAACGTTCATTAGTCACACCTTTGTACTCCGCTCCTGTCGCTGTATAACCAACAGCTGTTGGCCACATTAGCATTGGTTTCCACGATTGTTCGTACATGCGATTTCTTGAAGGAATAAACAAAGAGTTTAAACACTAATAGTAAAATAACATTATTCCCAATGACAACTTCTGGTCTTTTTTTTTAATAGAAAGGTTAATTTTACCAATTTCTCCGTACCTTTGATGATATTTAAAATAAAATCACCGCAAGAGTGGCCACACAGCCTCACCCAAATCGTAGTTCCGGACGCGTGCGGTTGGGAATGGGTGAAGTGTGTTGCGACAGAGTGACTGCGCAAGGAGACCACTCAGGACAACACGGTGGACTCCGCCGCGAAGGGCGGTCGGATGGATATCCCGATTCAGCACTACTGCAATACCGGTTCCTACCCTCGACCCCAAAAAATTATGTGGACCTTGCTGAATAAAAGGAAAAGCCTTGAAACCTGAACCTTAACTAATTCTATCCGTCCCCATCTCGGATTTTGTCGTCCCCCCACCCCTCCACAATTCATCCAAACGCCTAAAATATTTTCACTTTCGTTCCCATCTACGCCACTTCTCCACATGATGGTGCCGCACCTCTAACATTTCATTCCACAAACGATTAACCGCATCGAAGTCGCCAAATCGACATTCGGGTCGAATACTAGGACTCAAGAAACCGGAGGATCCTTACCGAAGCCATCGACCGCAATCGTTTCCGGCAAGACTCCTCTGGCTCTCGCGGAGAGAACGAAACCTTCAGCGACACACTTCGGCTAGTGCTGCCTCATCGCAAAAGGGCGGTAAAAGTTCTCCCGAAACCTTAACGCAACGGCGAAGAATCGAAGGTGAATTACAAGGCGAGGGAGGGGGTGGAGGTTAGGAGTGAGAGGAGGAAAGAATGGGGTTCGTCCCACGGTGAACGCCCGCGAGAATATCCCCCCGGTGGGAGACGACAGGCCCACTTCACACACCATCTCCCGACGGCGGTAGGTATCCCAATTAACCACTCGAAAACCATTCGCCTCCTCCCTAACAGCATCCCTATTTATCAACCCCCTCCCCTCCTTTCCCCGCAAACCCCTCCCCCGCTCCGGCCCCTTCCATGAAACCCAAGGACGCCGGCAGAGAGTCGGCGGCGGGAGCGAGGTGGTGGTGGGGGGGGGGAAGGTTGGGGCGAGAGCACTATGGGCAGAATATGGGGAGGGGGGGGAGGAGTTAGAGAGTGTGGGTGAGAAAGGGAGTGGGAAGCTAAGAGGGGTTGGGGTGGGTAAAGCTGAGTGGGAGGGAGATATGAGAGACACCTTTACGAGCGATTCAGATTGGTATTAACGCAAATGTTACCCTCTGTTATCCTCATTTTGTCCGCGCATAAATATCCGTCCCTTTCCCATATTCCCATCCACCCCTCTTGTGCTTCGCACGCTCGTGGCGGCTACCGAAAACTTCCCCCTTTAGGGGAAAAGTTTTACGATAAAAAATCGATATCAAACAAACTGAACATTCCGTAAACCATCCAACGGTCCTCGTCAAACATAAATCCCTGGAGGCACGCACATGATTATCACCGATTAAAATTCCAGACTGCGATTTCAGGTCTTGTTTCACAGCCAGTTTCACAAATAGCACAGTTTTCGTCGATCTGGGTCCACATTTGGAGGACAATGCTGACTCATCAGGTTGCCTTGGTGATCATTTCGGAAAATTGGACTGAATACGTAGATAACTTACTGATCGCGCTTTGCTGAAATCAATTTTAATTTCGTGCATTGAGCATATTTATGAGAATTAGTGGAATTGATGTGAAAATAGTTCCTCATAGTTTGATTTAAACGTTTTTTTTAGAAGATGTTGTTACATAAGATGGTGTACGACTATTAGACTACGTTTAAAAATAAAGTATATAATGTAGAACTTAGGATGCTTTTGTGTTCCAATGTGATCCTTCACCGTATTTCACCATCAAATGTAACTATTTATGATATTTTGAGCGTAACTTAAAGATAAACTCATTATACTCATCTTACATAAAAGACATGAACAATAGAACGAACCAACTCTTTTTAAATGATGAACCAAGACTGGAAACTGTCTATAAGTCAACATTGATATGTTAAAGAGGACAATATTTCACGATCACTTTCATTCAATTACTTGCATTAAATAAAAATAGTAATAATTCAACTGCAGACCAAGAAAAAAAACTTCCAGAATGAACACTTTTTTGTTCATATTATCTGTTATATTAATATATTAATATTTAAATAATTATCGAGAGGAGACAAGCGTTAAAAAAATATCCTTTAAAATCACGCACGGATATCGTCATTGCGCTCGATTGATAAAAGGAAAGGCAGCCTCGAGTATCGACACATGCGACGAAGGCTCTGGAAGGTATATTTTAGAAACAATAAAAAGACAGAAAATACCGTGAAACGTGATCAACAATGAGAGCCAGTGGAGGAGGTACCTCCCAGACCCGGGGTGCGAGAAATCTTCGATCGGAGACGCGGAGGGGGAGTGTCACGAGGAAGGGGCGGAGAGAGAAAGGAGGTCGTGACTCAACGCCGCTAAGGAGGATGTAATGAAGCAAGGACTGCTCGGAAGGAATTACCTCCCGATTCCCTTAAGTTCACTCTACTGCCCCTCGTGCACAAACACACACACACAAACACATAGACCATGAAGACGACGAGCATCAAAGTAGACAGAAAGGAAGAGGGGAAAAAAAGGGAAGGTGGATATTGCAAGGCGGGCACCGGATATTGCAGCACTATTCGTCCCGCAGGGAAGTTGGAGAAGGGGGAGAATAATGATAGGGAGAGGGGAACGGAGAAAGGTCACTGGGCGACGAATTACGCCGCCCTCCCCCCCTCCTCCTGCCCTGGCGAAATTAAACCGTTTCCCGCAGCGTCAACCAAAGGGAACGAGGTAGAGAGGGCGAAAGAGAAAATGAGAGAGAAGCATAGCGATAATTTTCATGAGACTGTTGAGAGGGAGAGAGGGGATGGGAGCACGTGTGACGACGGAAGAGGAGTAAAAAAAAGTGAGGAAGAACATGGCAAGTAGGAAGTCCCTTGGCGCCACCGAAGGGAATGGGACGGGGAAGGTTGGTAGAGCGGGAACCCATGCCACGAGGGGCGTATCAGTACGAGGACGAAAAGAGACATAAGGGCATCGAGGTCTATTCCGACAGCAATACACGTATGGTCAGCTGTTTCAGAACTTCCCCTCCCCCCACGTTGAAGGTTCAACCGGGTAAGAGGAGAGAAACAATCTCCCGATGCAGATGGGTTCAAAATTCTCCACCTTCCCTCGCATGATTCGGGATTCCAACAAAATCTAAGGTACGCACCTCAAAAATGTCGATAAAGTCCTCAGTTGCCGTCCTTCCATCATTCACCTCACAATCGGGGTTCGTAGGACGACATTCAATATCACGCTATGAAAAGGCTACTTTTGACACTTCCTGCCAAATCTCCAAATGGCGATATTTAGGGTATGACTGCCGTTGTAAAAGCTGTACGTAATATCAGATGATAAGATTTTTAAAGAGGAGCCAAATTTAGAACTAAATAAAAATATGAGGCTGGCTAAGAAAAATGGCAATCTGCCTACTTGACTGCGGTCCTCAGATGGTTCAGCCGGAACAAATGAATAGCATTGCACCTTAATGATTTCAGTGTGAAATCCTTGAAGTCAAAATTTAACGCACTCTACGGACTTCCGCCACTGACCAGAAACGACAGAAAAATATAAATGACCCACATTAATACAATTCAACGTTTAGTTTCGAAGGAATGCTACACGAAAAGTATCGCAATACCAGTATGAGGATGAAAATAATTCAACAGAGAGCACACGAATCATTGGTGAATACTTTTAGTCCACCAATTCCTAATAACATCATCAATTACGTAGAGAAATACGTGGAGAAACACGAGGAACTTCAGCTGCGTTTAAAAATTTTCATTTCATTAAAAGGATTGTACTTCCAACTGCTTCTTTTCATCCACGTTAAAGTAAGTTGAGAAAAAACCTAGCGGTTAACAGGTATTTCGTAACAATAACAACAATACACATTGATTTTTTTGGGACTGCAATGAAAATGCATACCCACGATGTTAAATAAGAATTTCTCTAAACGGTTGTCTAACAAAAACATAGAGGCAAAAAATAGAAGTGATGGTAGCTATTAAGGAAGGGATTAGAAATAGCACCACCACAACTCAGAAGTAATTAATAAAATACACATATCTTAAGCCGAAAAGCACGTAAATAGGGTTACATAGCATTTGAAGTGATAAGTCTTTTAAAAAAATAACCGCGATTATTTAAGAAGAAAACATTAAACTCAAATACTCTTGCGGTAAGCTATTGCCTTCCCAAGCGAAACCTAAATAAACAAGAGTGGAAGATTTTTTCGGCCACCAAAAACCTTCAATGTCTCTCTCGCGTAGTTGCGCAACCGACGGACCATATCTCCCGCGGAGAGGCGAAATTAGAGGGTTTCGCAGCGACAACTGAAAACGGCACAGAGATGGATTGGGCGAAAGTCCCGACTTTCGAGGAGTGGAAAAGGCGGAGGAATGGAGAGAAACTGGGTTACGCGGGCCAAGCAAGCCCACGAAAGTTGGGTCCGCCACGAGAGAGAGAATTTGTGAAACACCTAGCGGAGCGCAAAATGAGACGCGGAAGGGAGAATGAAGTTTGAGTACTCAATGAAGCGAGGAGGGCGACGTTCTTGGCCGATGAGTTTAGCCGGAGGGGAGAGACACTTCAACACTCCCCCCTCAAATCCACCCACCACCACCACCACAACTGACCGCTCAAGGCTACACGGCGCCGATGGCCAAATCGGCGAATATCCTGGAGCGTAGGCAAAATGGTTTGCCTACGTGCTATGCCGGCAGTATAACACACCGGATTTCCTACCTTTCCTCGAAAAGCGGGGTCGTCCAGTCATGCGAAGAAGGAAAGACGTTCTTGCTTTAAGAGGCATACATTTTAAACGAGTTGAAGGACAAGAGACGTGAAGGCACGGGTCAGGCATTCCTATCATGGGAGAACAAGGTGATTTTCGTTTTCGTCGAACCATGCTTTTATGAATTTTTTTGCGGAAAGAGTCCCATCGATCCTAATTTCCCCATCGGTCCAACTTTGCATTCCACAAATGAAGATTTTATGTCATGAAATAGCGCCGAAATTAATGCCAAAAATATCGAGACCTTAGGATAATTCTTTCAGAGTGTTTTTACGAAAAACAATTCATCGAGGCAAGCTACCTTCATTATGCACATTTAGGTTTGCGTAGATTGGAAGCTGGGACAGATGGAAGAGCCGAGCAAAGCTAATAGCTCTTCAAGCATGTTCCTTGAGATTAATGATAAGATAAAACGGACGGTTAGGGTGGGTGAAGGATGAACGGCGGGCACGGGAACCGAGTGGGTTGGGGTGGCGGACGAAAGGATTTTGGGAGGAAGGTAGGAGGAAACGAGGAAGCAGATGAGCGGGGAACATCCTCAGGCGCCGCAAATGTCTGAGGACCAAACTTCAACTAACAAGAATAGAGATAAGGGGAGCGTAGCAAGGACGCATTGTCAAAACAAAGATAGACATCAGGTCAAGGGCTGCATCTCATACAATAACTTAATTAATGGTGGAGCTATTGCTATAATTAAAACCATATCTTCATTTATTCTGATAAAATAGACGACAAAAATGATGCACGCATATATAGTAAAGCCTACGGTTATCAGTTGATTGCTTGGAAAATATCTACGGAGGTCTTTTTCATATCGCGTCCACTTTTCACAACCAAACTCTCCGGTTTGTGCCTCGTACGTTTGATATCGCCGACAGGGACTGGTTTTTACAACGACAGAAATTGACATTGCTAGTTAATTCAAGGGAAGGAAGCGTTCAGACTTCCAACATCGTCCAAGCATTGACGATAACATAATTCCAAAAATATATGGCAGTGATTATATATGTCCAAGACTACTTTTTTTATTTTCCATATTTCGATAATATGATCTGAAAAGTTTCTGACCTAGAAAATTTCAGAAAAAATATCTGGTATCTTTGTTAGGTAGGAAACTTTTCAGACCACCCTTGTATTTTAAAGCTGGGATGCACGGATATCAGCTGTCATTTCGGCATTTTGCATTTACACGACGCATTTTTGTCAATTAAAATACAAAATGAATCACAATATTTATGAAAAAGGATTTCTGTAAATCAATATTGACTTCTAAGAAGTGAATCTAGAAGTTCATCTAAGAAGTGAATTGGAAGATCACCCCACCCCCTGGACTCCATGCCCTATGACCCCTTCTTATTATAATGGTTAAGCACTACTGCTGAGGAAGCGCAACTTCCCTGCTGGTAAAACATTGTCAGGAAAGCATACGCAGCGCGATGAAACCCAGCGAAACGTAATAACGTGGCGGGAGGGAACGAGCGCCGTGAAACCGGTCATGCTGCTAAAGCAAATGGAACTGTTTGTGAAGAACGGAAAAACGCCGAAAATAACAAGACATCGAATCAACTGGATGAACGGGATGCTTACGACGGAATCCTACTCGGATCGTAACGTCGGTTTAACGTCTGTACGTGGGGGTACGGGGATAGAGCTCTGGCGGGGATTGAGGCAAATAAAAACGGTAAGAAAGAAGAAAGAGAAACTGAAACCGAGAAACATACCGAAAAAAAAACAAAAAAAAGACCTCGTCCAATCCACGTTAAGAATGTACCGACAATAACCGGATGTGCTCCCGTGAAAATTATCCTGGGATCGCTTCCTGGTCCAACACTGAATTCCGACTCAGGTGCGGTGCGAAACGTCTTAAAATTGTACCACTGGATTACCTTCCCGAGAGCATTGGTCTCGCGAGGGATGCCCAGGAGGGAAGAGCACTCGGGCGTCGGGATTCGCGGGGCAGGGGAAGGGAAACCCGACGGGTCGTTGTTGACACATCGGCGCTTTCAAGAATGACAAGGCTAAAAAGGGGTGGGGTGGGAAAGAAGAGGTGAAGGAGGGCCGGAGAAGTGTGTGTGCGTGCGTGCGCGGGAGGATGACCGGTTCCTCGACCCCATGCGTGTAACACACACGCACACACACGAGCAAACAACGGAGCCACAAGAAACTCGCCAAACTGGAAGGGAAACGAGAATAGAGTTTGCTCTCCACCAGTCTGTCCTCCCACCCAACCCACCCTCTCCCGAAAATGGCCATTCCCTCCGAAGGATGGATTCTTTGGGCATCGGTTTGTGTGTTGACTCGCCTCTTCCAGGCATTCATTATTAGTGAGGGGACAAGACGCAGACACACACCAACACTGCCCCGTCAAAGGAACACGAGGCATGACCGAGAGCCGCTGGTGACGGGTTCGAACGGGGCCCCGGGAATGAGAGGTCACACCATCCTTCTTCCTTTTCCACCGATACCAAAATTAAGAAAAATCTGTTCCGAAAGCCCAACATGTGCCTTCGAGCAGGAGTCCTTTGAAGAACTCGAACCCGGGCAAGAGCTAATAGGGGATACACATATTTTATTTTAGATCAAGTAAAAAAAATGCTTTTATAGTTACCCTACTTTGAATTCCAGTACAAGAAGTTCTACATTCAGTAGCATATCTGTAAATATCCACGGGGCAATGTCAGACTGGGGAGTAAAGAACGGTCTCTTGGATTAAAGCACCGAAATGGCGATCGGCGTGTAAACGCATTTCTTGTATGACTGATGGATGGATTCACATATTATTCCGCTACGAGTTTTTACTAGCACATGCGGACTGCAGAGTGGCTTTGTTCAATCAAGGCCAATTGTGAATTAAAAATTCGCTTCTACCGGTTGTGGATGTGGTGATCATCTTCCTCATTGAAATCAGCAAAAACGTTTTGAAATTTTCGATGACCTCACGGCCATGGCGATGAGATTCCTTAGCCATAACCTTCGCCTCCTCGAGGCTTACCGAAGGACTTTTCTCATCGACTGCCACTTCAGCCAAAAGACGCCGAATGGAATTCTCAAGAGTCGTCAACAATTTACGACCACACAGTGGGGATCGAGGCTAATCTCGGGCATAGTAAGCAATATTCATTTTTACAAAGTTGCTCACCTTTTTTTTGGATTCGTTTTCTTTCGCATTCACATTTAATCTTAAAGCAATGTATGATCTAAGAAGTTATACAGCTGGTATTAACAGAATAAAATAATGAGACAGCCAATTAGACCAGAGGAAAGAAAGAGAAAAGTAATGATGCTCTTACTTTATGTTTCAAGCGGGAAAGGAAGAGTAAGAAGTCCGAAGAAGAGCACGTAAATGACAAAAATAAGAACAGGCCGAAGACGCAAAAAAGAAAGAAGGTACAACTGACCCGAGGGTCACACAGTCATCAAAATTTAGTAACGGAGTCCTTACCACCAATTAAACGTTATCGTTTCTTAAACAGCGATACGCTGTAGTTAAGATGGGGCAAAAAAAATTAACAGAGCAGAATTTTATTCAAGTTTAAACGTGAATATAACATTATTCCTATCTATAAGCGTTTTACAACGAGTGAGCGAGATGTTACAGGATATTAAGTGGTAAAATGGTTATAAAAAGTAGTGAAGCACTACAATATAGTACTACTTACACCATTGTCTCCTATAAATGAATTAATACAAGGTAAATTAATTCACACGGTTAAGCAAAATATACAAACGGCTAATACGGATTTAACAATTTTGCCTAACCTATCTCATTATTACTGTCATTCGAGCGCAGGGACACCTGGCGTTCTGAGTGTGGAAGGCCTAGTTGAAATGACACTCCACTCCACAGTAATCAACCCGGAGGTTGATTTTGATTTGAAAGGACGCAAGGTCAAAATGGAATTACACAACGACAATAATAAATTTTATGTCGAAAAGAGGTTTAGCTGAAGAGAGAACGAAGCGTAAACGTGCATTTCACACGTCTTTGGTTGGCCAACTGCTGATGATGAATTAGGGTCGAACTTTTTTTCAGCTAATCCACTACCTTTCGAAGACATCGCGTTGAGATGACGGTTACGCCACGCTTTTGATAATTCCATCTCAACGGGTTACACAACCATAGAAATGCATCTACCACGGTTGAACGACGGAAAGCTTGATACAAAAAACCGAAATCTACCATTTGTAGAAAGTGACATATTCAAACCAGGCTGCGGCTCTATAACGCAAGGGCTTTTGTGAAAATTGCGAAGACGTCATGAATCATCGACTTCCGCTTGCATCCAAACACAAATTCAAACACACAAATATTTACACGATGACCACAGCGTTTTTGGACCGGCATTCCCATCACCATTCGCATCAACGTTTTCGAATGAAAGTAAGCGCCATGTGGTTCAACAGGCCAAGATTTTCCCCGAAATAAACACAAATGCGGATTTATGCACATGGGGCACAGAGGAGAGAGAGAGAGAGAGAGAGAGAGAGAGAGAGAGAGAGAGAGAGAGAGAGAGAGAGAGAGAGAGAGATGTGATAGAGAAAGAAGAATTCTGGGGGAGGGGATGAGTGGATAATTAAACGGGATAGCGAGAAGAAGGGGAGGAGGGTAGCAAAGTAGATATATTAAATCAGTGTAAATATCCGAGGTGCATTCGTTGAGCAATTGCTTTTCCCGAGTCCACCCCTTCTGGAAGGACACGTGGTATGCGTGGGAGGGGGGGGGAGTGGCACGTTAGGCCGTGGATCGAAGTTGGGTAATGAGCACCACCCCCATCTAGCGAACTGAACAAAAGAAAAGGCAGGAAAAAAAGAAAGAAAAAAGGAAGGAAAAGGAGACGATGATAGGTATGTAATCCGAGGCGGCCGGTGCCTCTGCTACACGGCACTCGAGTGCTTCGGACCGCCCGGCGAGACCAACCTGCCGCGGGCAGCGGCGGACCGACTCGAAATCCAGGCCAAGGATCGTTCACTCTCCCTCCTCCGCGCCGATGCTTTTCGGGAGGGGAAGTGGACGGGGACGGGGAGGGAGGGCGAAGAGACAGGAAAAAATGGACAGTCGACAACGAAAAGACATAATCTTATAAAGCATCTTGGTCGCGATGAGGGAATGTGTAAGGGAAGAGGGCAATGCAGCCTCAGTGCCCTTACCCCAGGACGAAATGAAAGTGAAAAGGGTGGAATGCACGGGGAGAGGAGGGTGTGGGAGCGGGGGTGGGGGGAAGGAGGGAACAGTGGAGGGGGGAGAAGGAAAATTGGGTATAGTTTTCACCTCCTTCCCTCTTTCTCGGTACGGGAGAATGAGCTTTCAACCCTCCCGGAAAGAAACCGCTCTGCTCCGATTTGTTATTATTTTTTTCCACATCGTGGTGATGAAACCACGAATATAAGCCCGGCTCAATTTTTCTTCTATAAAGACGCACATTTTGTAGCGCCCTCCGACCCCCCCCCCCTCATAAACCAACCCACGGCTTTCGAGACCGTGTAGCACACACACACGCATACGTGGACGACTTTTTTTTCTAAGACCGGCGGCGGATGGGAAGTATAAATTTAAGTTTCGTTATCTTCGTGTGTTGTTACAGGTGCCGATTTGGAAGTACACAGGGACGCTTTCCAATCCTTTCCGAAAACGTCATTAAGACGATTCTGAAGTCCCCATCCCTCACCTTATGGCACGCCGAGACGGGAAACGTGTTTTTTTTCCAAACCACCGGAGGGATAGTGGGGAGGGGCGGAAATAAGTGCTATGTCTTGTTTTCGTAAGTTCCTGGCGTCGCTTCTCTTCGTCCTCGCTCTCCCCCCTCCTCCGCACATTACCCTATGCATCTCTTTCGGTTAGAGCTCATCTACCCCTCCCACACTTCAACTCCCCGCATCCACACCCTGTCCGTCTGACCCCGAACTCTCTTCGAGCACTGACGAAATTACAATTGACCTAAAGGGGTGGGGGTTTAGGAGTTTCGGGGGACCCACCCTTCTCCAATCCACCATGAAATTATCTACGCCGGAACGGGGGAGGAAAGGAATTATTTTCCGAGAGACCATTGGGCCCATCATTCAGGCAAGAGTCGACATTCTAGCAGGATATTTTCCCCATAAAACATTTCACTTATCATTGTATCATATTGCTATATTTTGGAATCGATATATATATATATATATATATACACACATCTATATATATATATGAATATTTTTTTCATTCAAAACATTTGAACTAGCAAAAATGAAAAATGACATGGAATAAATTACAATCTTGAAGAATTGAAAAAATTCCCATAGCCGTAAACAGTTTACCTTTCAAAACAAGATACAATTGAGACTAGTTAGCAAACGCCACAAGGATACGGGAAAGGGTAAATAATGAAAGGTAAAAGAAAGGCGTATTTCTGCCACTAAGTAGCCCTCTTCAGCGTAATGAAGGTAAATCTTAAATTTACAAGCTAAATATGCCTAAGCATACGTGATTATTCATCTAAGATCAATGATATAAATAGTAACACTTATTAATTGAATTGCAATATTTTTACAGAACAAATATACGACCCCAAGGGTCTATTAAATTATTCGCGTTTTCATTCCGGAATTATGATTTCTGTTACCGCATGTATACGTATGAGCTAACTCTACAGTTAAGTGATATCAATCCGTTAATATAAAATTTAATGATTCATCATTAAGTGCACGAAATATTATTATATTTTGCACACCGTATTTCAGTTAATCCTATTGTAGTTATATCAATATGTGAGAATTAATGACGAATACGGTGATTTCAACTGCGTCTTCTTCACATTTTTCACATTTCCGCTAACAACGCCCAAAGACATGATATGCCTCCCAATGAAGTTAAGCGGAAAAACAACTTTTTTCCCAATGAAAGCCACAACCAAATCCTACGCCAATTTGCGAACCCGCATAATGAATGACGAAGAAGAAATATTTGAGGCAAATGTCTCAGCAGTGGATGGCAAAAAAAAACAAAAAAGTGGAAAGAATCACAGAGCAGACTCGCAGACTCACTTTCATTTATTTCGGTTCGATATTCATTTACCAAGTTTCGTATTCATGGACTCCAAACACAATCGTCAAGATGTCACTTTTTGTTGCACTCGCCTTAACTCAGATAACGGGGGAAACGGAGGTGGAAATTGAAGGGAGGAAACGATGTAGAAATCCCATCCAACTCCCAACGACCCGAAACGACGACAAAACGAGATGAGAGGGGAGTTAAGAGGAGATGAGAAATGAGACCGGGCAAAGAGGACGAAGAGAGAGAGAGAGAAAAGGGAGAGTGAGAGGAAAAGAGAGACTGGGATGGGAAATGATGAAGGAGTAACGAAATTCGAGCGAGTGAATAGGGCAGGAGTCGGGGTCGCAGGACCGGGGGTTCCCCAGGAGGGGAGCGATGGGGAGAAGGGAAGGACCATCTGGAGTGCGGGGAGAGAGAGAGAGAGAGAGGCCACCCCCGGGAACTTGATTGATTGATGTTGACTGGAGCCTCTTCATTTGAAGGGGGGGCGGCACGATGGGAATCGCCCTGGGTCCCTTCTCCCTCCCCTCCCCCGCCACCACACCAGTGGACCATTACCAGATCAGGGAGTTGGCGCATAAGATGATGGGAGAGTGGATCAAGGGAACGACATTTGGATACAACCTAATTTGCGACTTGCTCCTGTCACCTTCCCTCTCCTGATCCACTCGATCGCAACCAAGTCCGACCAAAATTATTAGTGATGGTGAAAAAGCCAACGGCGCAGGAATAAAATCTGGAAGAATAAACAGTCATTAAGATCTGAAGAAATGATTTCGGAATGAGATTACATTCAGACGGAAACGCGACGCAGAATGTTCAGAACAAACGCGGGAGAGCCATGGGTGGATTCACGAAGAATAGCTGAACGTAAATCCATTAAATGCGGGCAAGCTGGCACACAAGAAGGGAGGCATTATGCCACAAATTGGTGAAGTCATATCTAGAATATTTGAAAAAAGTATATGGGACCCGATGGAATGCCAAAATTTTCTGGGGTGCAGGTGGAAGGTAAACAGAAAGCTGAACGGGGATACGTTGAATCTGTAAAAAATGTTGAGATGAGAATGTCTACTATTAACATGAGAATTCGGGCAATGAATGAAAATTACACTAGTCAGGAAGAAAACAGGCAAGGGGGATATTTTAGATCAAGCTCAGTAATAAAGGGAGATATATAAGTCTAACGAGGAAAAATCTTTAACCAACCAGGTCAAGTAAGAGACGATGGCTCCTGCAGAGGGGGATTCAAATATTAGTTATAACCTCCAACACAGGTCAGGTGGGCACTTAAACCAGCGATAAATACACGTAATCAAGAATAAATTATCGTACCATCTCAAATTTTTCCGACGTGATTTTCATTTGTTTTCCTACTGTGACTCAAGAGTTGGAAAATATTAACATTTTTTCAGGAATAATTTCAACCAATTCCTGCCCTCAATTTGATATCGCACCATATTGGAACCCCGCGTCAAACTCTCCGTCGTACACTTTGAAGAAACAAAAAATGCAAACCTAATAGAAGCGAAGAGAGAACGGGAGATCTTAGTCTCTGGTAATTAAGATACGTTTCTCGACGAGTTGATTTTGAAAAATCGGGTTTTTTATCATCACGGCAGGTGAGACCATCCGGATGAAATAAAGAGGAATGGACTGCGGAACTGACACATTTAAATGCACTACCTTATCGCCCACATTTCTCGAACACATATCAATTTCAAATATCCCGACAGTTGTAACCATCAAAACCATCCCGTCATCTCCAATCGGTTTTGCGGACGAGATTAACGCTCATAGTTACGAAAGCGAAGGTCTAGAGTCCCTAAAATCCGAGGCACAAGCCTCCTCCCCCCACTCATGCGGTCCACAGGGATGATATAGGATGGGCGTGGATAGGTGTACTCACGCAATGGGTGTTCCACACAATACAGGCTCTGGAAGCGAGAGTGGAGAAGGAGAATCGACAGGAAGGAGGGGGGGGGGCGAAGCCGATGTTGCGGTGCACGGGGGAAGAAAGCGTGACGAAGGGATGGACAAGGAGAGAGAGAGAGGGGAGAGAGCGATCGATGAACGCGTAACTAAAAACGAGGATGATGCTCGAGGCACGCTTCCCTCACCCCTCCCTCCCGCCCTCCCCTCTCCATTCGTTCCCGCTGACTGCAAGCACGCGAGTGCTAAGCCCTGTTGTGAGCCAAAACCGGGAGCCGTTTTCGTGAGCTGTTCCTTGCGAGCTCCTCAGGGAGCGTCAGAGGTCTTTCTTAGAACGTGAAAGGCTTCCCTTCCTACACCTGCAGCCATTCCTGTGGTCATCTACGCCAATGAAATAAGTATCTTGCCATCTTATAGAAGCAACCTCTTCATGTTTTCATTTTCTTTATGGGAAGAAACCATTAAGTTCAGCATACGAGTCAATCGCCGATGTGAGGAAAGAGTCGAACTCGCTTCCTACGATTAATCTCTCCTCTTTCTCCTTGTGATCCTGTATATTTTTTGTGGGAAGTCTTGCTAAGTCCTATTTCACGTTAATTGTGCGAGGAATCATTCAAAATTCATTTGTTTCTCCAATGGTTATAAACGCGCTCAAGCTTGTTTTTTTTCTAAAAGGATGTGTTCAATATCAAAACACAATAATACTCTTACATTTTGTTCGGAATAGTATCACTTTTAAAATGGCAACAACACGAATTTGTTGTAAGGCCCACCTTTTGACAGTTGAAGGGGTTCTTTTCTCTTGAGAGTATCGACAACGAGCGAGCACAGCTACTATGAATCAAACAGTGAATTTATATTCAATGAATTTCCTTCCGTATCTTCATTATCTGTGCGGGCATCAAATATGCATTAGGCATGATGCAATTTGAATAGCGAAAATTTCGACTGGGAACACACGTATAAGACGCTGCGCTGAGGAATGCGGGTACACGTGAATGTACAGATTTTTTAAGTGTGGAATTACATTTTTTGTGCGAGCAAATACGACTGGACACTCATGTTTAAAAGGTATATGGCAAGAAAAATTACTACTGACTTAATTTAAAATGTCGGGCAAACAAAAATAGATCAGAGCAATTAACATATGAAAATTTAAGCCATTGTGAGACTAAGTCTCCTGGCTACCCTTCACCTTATGGAAAATAAATGAAAACCCAGACCGGAGAAAACCAATCACGGATTGGCAAATGAAAAGAAGACCTACTTGGGTGGGATGAAAAATGAAGGGACCAAAGCCGGGACGGAAGGCGAGCACTCGGGAGGAGAGAAGGCTGACGCCTGGCCGGGAGAGGCGAGTCAATCCCGAAAGAATAGGAGGAAGGCCATGCGGTAAGAAGTAAGGCGGTCGAGAAAATCCAATACTCACGAGAATTGCGGCGGAGGAGACGGGAGGACCGATGAGAGAAAAAATAATAATAGGCAGATGAGGAGGGACTGCGGGAATAGAAGTTGGCGGAGGTCAAGGGTGCGCGGGAAGGACTTAAGAGGGCTTGGGCGGCGGTCGGCCAAAGGAGCATGAGAGGGCGGAGGAAGAGAATGAGGGAGGCCTGTCGATGAGAGGATGACTCTCGAGATGAAAGAGAAGAGACCTTCCTCCGGACCCCGGCAACCTGCCACCCAAGAGCGAGCGGGATTTCCGGGCCTATTGTGATGGCTGAATGAAAATGCGGGAACCAAAAAGAACGAGCGTATATACCTATCGATGGGAGGACGAACGGGAAGGAGAAAAGGCGTCATTTGATGAAGGTTGTCCGTGAATGGAAACGGCGCGCGCATTTTAACCATGGAGTGGAAATGAAGAGGCAATAAAAAGGGATGAGGATTCATCAAAGGACAAAGCATATGTCCACTGAGATGAAGTAGATTGCATCACCACAATAGGTCACGCAGAATGCAGACTTCCATCCTGCTCGCAGCCCAAGGGAAAACACACAAAAGACTATCAAGTTCAAGACACCGTATTGCACTCTTCTAGCATTAGAGTTTCTAACACTCAGGTCCACCATAAACACCGAGCGGTCGCACGGAGTAAGAGGGAATACTGTGAATATATCGAGGTGTAACACTGTAATAAACACAAACTGGGCAGACAGGCAAAGACTAAATTGCCTCATCTGCCCGAAGTCGAAACTTTTTCTCGTCGTAGAATCACCACCACGAGTTTTATCATTCCCAGCTCATTTCCATTGGGCCATAATCAACCTCGAATTCACAGCGGCGATGACCGCAACATTCCTTGGGTCTCTATGAGAAGGAGATCCCTGGAGGCAAAAAGCAAACCAAAAGGGAAATTTGGCAGGGGAAAAGAGGCAAAAAATTAGTACAAGTCACGCAGGTGGACAAGGACGAAGGAGAAGAAAACCCGTGCGGCGGGGGCGGGGAGATCTCTGGGGAATTCGCCGTGGAACTGAGACAGTGGTAAGGAAAGCGATCGACCCCTTCCTTCCACAAACCAAATCCCCATTCGAACGCCCCCGTTGCCTTGAAAAGGCGCCGGCAATTTTCGACTTCCGCAGCTGCGGGAACTATCAATCATCGGCTATAACGAACGACAGGGAGGAGAGAACTACGTAAAACATTCTGCAGTCCCAACATTAAACATGTCTACGCAACCATAATTTTCCTACTCGACAAGAGCTCTTTGGAATTTAATTACGTATTCACTTCACTCCGTACAAAGAACTTCATTTTACATTCTCGCCGTTAAATTCATTAGGCCTAAAATTTGCATCCTCAAAGTATTGTGTATCCACGAGTTTACATACCATACATACGTCCACTTTATGTACACGTAATTTTCAATCCACAGAAAAAAGTTAAAGAAAACGAAAATGTGATTAAAGCAGAGGTGGGCGTGAGAATGCCCTCTCATGTTGGCGGATCAAATGGTGATAACAGTTAGGGCAAGCATTGCGGCGGAACACAACAGATCGTGCCATATACACGAGTTTGTAGTGAGCTCTCAGCACCCAAGGTCACAGCAAAAGAGGGCTCTTGGAACACACGTGGATGCAGGTTTCTCGCTACTAGATTAAATTTATTCCACAACTTTAACGATCTATCTCCAGGGCTACACGAGCTCCAGTGCTTTCACGCAAGATGTAGACCGACCGGTCAACAGCCTGATTTAAAACTGGTATGAGCTCGGGATCGCACTACCTCCGCCCGAACATGTATCAGGCGAGCGAGCGAGCGATTGATGGATGAGAATCTCATACATGTCTAACTTATTTAAGATCCTGTTGCAAAGTGCTACCACTCGAGGTACGCCAAAAAGGTAAGCTCACACATTCATTTCAGGTTTGCGAACAAATTGGGCGTGCCGTGTGTTAAGGGAAGGCGGCGGGATCTCTTGAATCTCGACCCGAGGCATCGGGAGTTCCTTCATTCGCCGGATGGAACATAATCGCCGGGAGGCCCGAGCTGCCTCGAGGTGAGCGTATTTCCATCGCTGCCGACCGCAATGGCCTCTCGAGGTCCTTCTCACCTCGACAGTCGGGGATGCAAAAACAACGCGAATAATACGCCTTCGTTTGCAAAATATTAACCTGCTGACTCATCCGTTCAACTCGAAAGGTGTTCACGACGCAGAGAAAAAACGACACAGATCCTTAAAAAAAACCGGTGAACTCATCCATCATTCTCGAGATTCTCGCATTTATCGACGTGTTGGTAGATGCGAGAAGACGCACCGTATGTGCTTGGCCAACGGTGGAAAACCCACGGGAAATGCATATTATACTTGCCAAGTTACATCTGTGAGGCTAAACTAATGTCTTCAACTAAGACTCGAGCGTAACGTTTCTGGCCTCGGCGAATGCACGCAACTAGAATGCAAGGACACGTAGAATAGGTATCCTTACTCAGCGTAATAGAAAAGGTCGCGGTTATACTGTAGCACGCTCGTATATATCAAGAGAGCTCTCCATCGAATAAATTGACAATGAAATTAAGAAGAGAAAACAAAATAAGCATTTATATCATCAATTATGGCAGCCATAATGCAAGCATTCTACCGACACACATTCACTGGATTCCGTAATTATTGGGGCACTTCAGCAACAACTTCTTCGAGCCTTAAATGACCATAAACGAAAATTACAAAAGATCATTTACGTGCACAAAAATTATCATAGGTACGACCACTGAACTGTCCTTCTGAATTCCGCAACTCAAGCAAAATAATAAATGCCTTATCCACCTGGGCACGTAATCGTACAATGGCTCGCCTCGCACAAGGTCTCTCTGCACGGAGGATCCAACAGACTCTTGCGAATAATTAAGGCCACTACATATAGTGAATCGAAGCCACGGTCGCGACATCAATTCGGAAGAGCTCGGAGACGTGACGGTCATGGGGCCGTCGATAGGCAACCCAAATCATTTGTCAATTAAAAACCACTGAGCAGCAAACTTTTTAGAGACTCATGCGAGACTCGTAATAGGCAAATTGACGATAACTGCCCAGAAAGAAATGATTTCAAGGGAAAACAGATTTTTCATTGAATATTTTCCGTCAGGTCATTCATTTAGACGGAAATCTAACAATCATGAAGCATATTTCGGATATTTCCATCGCAAAGGCGATGCAGGACGGGGAAAAGCCGCATTTTCATACCATTTGCATTCGGACTTTGATTGCATTTCGTATCAGTTGTATCTAACGTGCATATGAATATAAAACTCTTTCCAATTGGGAATAAACCAGTGGGTTGCTTCCGAAATGGCGGCAACGAAATCGGGATATAGCAAAATCCGTTACCTAAAGTTTGCGGTAAAATAACAAACGGTTTCCTTTAACGAAGAGGCGTAATATATAAAAAACCTGTTTGCGACGAGAGATCATTTCCCCAACGATGACTCAATTTTACGGCCGATCATTTTCGGCTTGTAACTTCGCCGGTTGCTCTATTCCAGAATATTTCCGCTCCGCCTTTCCCCGCAAAACAAGTAACAAGTTAAGACGGCACGGGAGCGACTCAAAGAGGTTGTGCCTTCGCGGGGGGTGCATTGACCACTGCCATCGAAAAGACAGCATAACCTAAGTTAAAAAAAAATTCTGGACACTTCCCTGTGAACACATTGATTTTCATAACCTATCTACAGGCACACGTCACAACTTTCTATGATGATTGATTTGCATAAAAATGGCAAGAATGACGCTTATCCTGATGACAAAGAGAAGTTCAGTTTTGGACCGAGTGTTTCCTGCGTCTTACATTTCCCCAAATATTCAAAGAACTGCGGGATATGCCGCGACAGTAACTTTTAACGGAGTCATCCGTTAATATGCATTAAAAGACAACCATTGTAAAGCCTAAAGAATCATTCAAAGGGAATGATTTTTACTCGTTACAATTATTGCATTCCCCCAATTCTGATTCCAGTCTGTTTCAATCATTCGCAGGTACAATATTCTTTAAAGAGACTCGCTTATCTCCCTATGGATCAAAGGAAAATTGCAATTAATTTCACAGCTAAAGATATGAGGTGAGATAAAACTTCAGACGGAAGTTTTGTAGAGCCGTAAGTGAAAGGAACTTGATGGAACCATTGAGCGGAGGAAAATCAGCTGGGGACTAGCTGAGAAACAAAATTACACTAAATTTCCGAACTCCTTACTAATTATAACTCACTCTACATGCTCGATAACGAAAAAAATGGCATTCATCACTTGATACCAGGCTGAAAATGACATTTCTAACAATTAATATGGAACAGGCATTCAAATACGCACAAGTTTAGAAGACGCATTGGAAACCTACTGCCGCTTACTGAACTTCGAAGATGGAGGATATACTTCATGATACACCCTCGTATATAGGACCACGGATAATAATAAAATGGAAAACGCACATATTAAATTTTGTTCCTGGAAGGTGTTTTCTAAAAAAAATACTTCGTCAGCGAATATTAGCCAATCGGAACAGAGCCGCTCTCACGCACCTCGATGGAAAGTTCAAATTTGGATTCATCCCTTTATGGACATACGAATTCGCGTGGAAACCATCGTTCACGCCCGAAGTCGTGGAGTCCTTTCTCCATTGTTGCGGAGGATTCAGCCACGCGGATGTAAGTCGCGCCTGCCGAGACACTTTAGAAATTGCAATAAACGATTACGAGATCGTGGGGGGGTCCATTGAACGTTCAGCCGTTCCTCCGCCAGACTATTACAGAACTCCGCCCGCTCCAATTTTGGCAACGAGGAACAAATAAGTCGAGGATCGTGTGTGAGCGGGATGGAATCATAATTACCCAGGAAAATAATTCGGAACGAATCAGAGAAGGGCGGAGAGGGGCAGTGAGTGTAGAGCGCTTTCACGCCAGTTTCGTGCAATTACCACGCCTTTTGCACGCGTACTCGAGGGCTATGAAGGACGGCCGGATACTCGCGGAGAAATTAATGGAAGAGGAATAAAGGAAGGTAGGATGGAATGGGACGGAGAGGGCGCACACACAACTGCCGACGCGCCGAACTCCTAACTCCCGAGGTACTCACCGGCGTTATAACCTTTTCGCATATTTTTTTCCCTCCCCCGAGTCCCGACTGTGTATACATAATGACGGGACAGAAACTTCTCTCGGAGGCACAACTTTTTTCTTCACTTTCCTGCACAGTGAAACGATAAAAAAACGTAAGATTCCGCCATAATGAAGATTGGGGGAGATTAATTTTTTTTTGGGTTACTTAAAAATCGACGTCGAGAGAGAGAGAGGGGGGGATGGGGTGGGGGATTCGCGCATTAAATGCGCGCATCGCAGATGTGGGAACGGAACAATGGGCGCGAATGGTCAGGCACCGACCTGGTAGCGCGTTTTCAACAGTCAGAATTGAATCGAATTTCTCACGATGACTATGTGAGCCGGATTACCACGTGACTACGCACAATTACGACACGGCACATTGTTCATTCTCAATTAACTCGGCCACCAATGAGTCAGGTTAATTCGGTAAGATTCCATAAAGACAAGGGAATACTGTACTGGGAATGGGTGGCGGCGGATAGGTAGAAGCAAAGTTTGCATCCATCAATAACAACTTATGGAAGCTAAAGTCATGTCCAATAATTTTACGTGAAAATGAAGGAATAAAATAGGCTAACTAGTCTTCAACGAAATCCATTGTAAAAAAACACGAAAGCTACCATTCCCATTGGAGGAAAAAAGTCACTAGTCCCCAAAAACAATGGTAAAAGTCGTATAAACCTTAAGGCATCCACCCAACGAAAAGTTAAGAGTTATAAGAGCACGCCATCTTGACAGATTTACTACAATGAACAATAATTAAAGCCTATAAAAACTGAACCATTTGGTAATCTTGCGAAACTAGCAGATTTGGGAAACTTTCTGGAAGTTATTCCAAAGGAAAATTGCGCTAAGTTTCAAGAAGCAACAATAACTTCATCAAAAGAGATTTCAGAAATATGTTGTAACCCATAGAAAGATTTCTGGAGCTTCAGTTGCTACACTCGCCTCGATGAAGTCATATCACACCTATAAAATATTCCACCATTACTGCGAAACACTTTGCTTGCATTGCCATTGACGAAGTATGAACGATAACTGCGTTCAAGGTTTCCAACGAAGATTAATTTTAAATTAATTCTGCAGGGGAATGGGCAACTAAGTTGGGCCGCAAAAAATGAATGAAGAAATATATATCACAACCAGCACAAATATTACTCCTACTCCTATCAGCATACAATTTAAATCAATCAAGTGAAAAACATTTAATTATTTAAGGGATAATTCTATTACACGCATGAATTCATCCAAAGAATAATACAAAATTGGCTTCTAAATCAAGGTTTCGAATAATAGAGAGGTTGAACCGTATGGCATTCCAAAGCCCGAAAAATGTTTCACAGCCAATTTGAAACGAGGCAGACGTGGACCTCGCATGAAAGACGTATGCGCAATCAAATTCCTCTGAATTATTCACTTCATTCGCTGATGGCTTCGGATTCGTGTCACCGGATTCATACACGACAGCATCGTGATAATCCAAGAGGAGGAGAGGTAGATAGGCGAGAGGAAAAGCATATCAAGACAACGCCGGGTACGTCCTATTGGCTCTCCCACTCGACTAGATCGAATATGTCACGGCGGAATGAAATCGGGGCACTTCAACTCGTTTCCCAGTGGCCAAAATATCACCGCCCTATTTCGCGGCATAATGGAGAGACGCAACCCAAACCGGGGATGAAGAACGCTCTTTGAGATAAGAGGTTGGGGCTGGAACCGGGGGGGGGGAGGGCGAAGAACGAAGACGCCTGCTCCTTCTGGGTACGGAAACGAAAGAGAAAATGGGTACAACACAGTCCCGTCTGCAGACCCTCACAAGGACGCGACAGTTGAAACCATCCCAAGCCATTCGTTATCAGAGAGAGCGAGAGACTGAGATGCTGCCGTAAGATGCAAATTTATGACTCGCGAAATATTTCGAAAAGAACGAAGTACGATTATTTTTGCACCGAAGGAACACCCATTTGCGGAAGGAACACTGGCGACGTCGCAAAGCTATATATATATATATTTTTTGCGGTAGGCAAGGAGGCTTTCTCAAGGAGGAGGGAGTTGATGACGGGGACGTTGAGTAGAGATGTTAAGACAAGACTCGTAAAAACTCTGATATGGAGCGTAGCTATGTATGGTGCGTAAACGTGGTCACTGAAGCAGGAGGATAGACGTAGATTGGAGGCTTTTGAAATGTGGGTGTGGAGAAGAATGGAGAAGGTGAAAAGGTGAAATGGACCGAAAGGAAAACAAATGAGGAAGTACTGGAGATGGTGAGTGAGGAGAGGGGTTTGTTGAGAGAAATCCTATGGAGGCAGGAAAAATGGATGAAAGGCGTATTGAGCGGTAGTGGAACGTTGAAGAGGGTAATAGAGGGGAGAATGTTGGGCAAGCGAGGTAAGGGTAGGAACAGGATAGGGTTGTTGGACGGGATGAAGGGAGGAAAGAAGTACACCGAGATGAAGAGGGACCTGATATAGATTAGTTTGCTAGGTGGGGAGTCACAAAATGTTTATTTGATAGTTGTGTCCATCCAAAAACCTACCTTAACCGGTAGATTACCTAATAATATATATATATATATATATATATATATATATATATATATATATATATATATATATATATATATATCGGGGGAGCGAAATATACGAGAGAAAGAAGAGAGTCGAGGGCTTGGAGAACCGATCGGAGGGGTGGAATAGAACAAGAGAGACTGGAGGGCTGGCCAACTAGGTCACTACTGACTTCGCTCGGGCCGGTGGGGGAGGAGAAGCGTGGAGGGGAGGGTTTAGACAAGGGTTGGGGTGAATGGACATAAGAAACTGCAGCAGGGGAAGATAAGGGCGGTTTGCAATGAAACGAAGCAAACTCACTTCCGTGCCCCTCACCCCCGACCACATCGAATCGCTACCGACGCTTCTATTGATGGGGGAGTGCACCGTAGGGGGGGAGGAGGAGAGGGGGTAAGCGGCGCTGGTGGGCGGAGGACAGGGGGAACTAGAAAACTCGGAATGCGACGCTGGGGATGTTGGTGGCGCTCCAAAGAGGTGGAGGTTGCCGGAAAGACACGGGGGAGAGAAAATCGTGGAAACAAAAGAACGCTGAATAATGCGCCGTGACCTCAAACGGCCACCTTGCACAAATTGATGCGAATTGTCCCTCGTCTCTCTACTCCTCCTCCCACCCCTCCTCACCCCCAGAAACAGTCGCGAGGGAGGGAGGAGGGCGGCCGATGTGTCAGGAAACGGCCGTCCCGGCTGCCCGACCTCCACATGCCGAGAGGAGGGCACTCACGCTCTCCGAGACGAGATGCAAACGATGATCCTCTCGGTATTAAGTGACGCATATAAAATTCAGAGGGAACAGCGACCGTTATGGAAGCGTATTCACGTCCACTTCCCGATGAATATTAAGTAATACGGCCGCCGATCCGAGGTTACGGCTCGTCCTTACCATGGATGCGACGAGTACACAACGATTATCATAGGCCCTTGGCCGCGCAAAATATATCTAGATACTGTTTTATATTTGTACTTGTATATCTTCTGAAAACGATCGCTCTTCAGCGATAATCTGGATGACAACGAAACGATACAAAAACACGAAGAAAGGATGCTCACGAACATGAATGACATATCGACGGTCAAGCCGTCACGCTCGGATTTTTTATTAATAAAACTATGTACAAATATAAACAGCAGGGTCTAGTCGGAGACCTCATTCGGGGTTGACTAATTATTTTTCCCAATGTATCAGTGTCTCCTGTGGTTAAGGAATAGTAAAAAATGAATAAAACATATTAATATGTTCAGTTTTTTAAAATGTGCAACTCGATGAAAAGTTGACACAACACGATAAGTGATTTTATATGAATTCGACAACTCTGTCACACCGTGTCAAACCTGTTTGTTCGATAAGTAATCGACAGCGGGACGTTGCACTCCCAAATAAGCAAAATTGATTACTCAATGAAAAATGCGTAACTGAATTTCTCGCAGTTCACCAAATTCAACCGATCTTTGGAACACCGATTCCACTAGGTGGCCGTGTCGACGGCGATGGTCGGAAGAAGTGAAGATTGACATGACCGATCAGCAAGGTTGCAAATGTTCCTCTGATGACTTCCTGATTTATTCAAGGCAGAACCAGGATTTTTGCTGCACAAATCTAAGCCCGGGGATTGCAGGCATTATTCATGAATCAAATCAAATACCGCCTTTCAAAAAACACCAGATTTTAGGAGAAATGAGCCTTTTTACTGAGCCCCCCACCCCAAGAAATCTCGGGTGTTTCGGTTAGAGGAGGAGAATGATACGTGAGAAATCAAAGTCTTAGCATTTAAGTTGCAAACTGCCGGAATTCGTTAGAAATGCCAACCACAATGCCCTTATGCTACTTTTTCCCCAAAAGAGATTTGGGTCAAGACGCAATTATGAAAGCGAGACACCGAAAAGTGAAATGAAGCGACAAATGAGTCACAGCCCAAGATGAAAATAAACCTCTCATTCCAACAATTCCTCGTGTATCATAGTCCACGGCGGGGCAGTTCGTTTCCCCGAGTGCTAACTAATAATTTTCGTAAGAATTCTGACCTCCTGGAGGGAAACGTAAGAACGAATTATACGTCACAACTGGAGAGCCGGAATTTAAGTTGGGTAACATTTATTTTTATCAAAAATTGCGCCACAATCAAACAATTACAGGTACCTAGAATCATTTAACGAAAGCGATGCCATTTGTTCAAAATGGACGACTGCTTTCACAAAAGATAATATTAATTTCGCAATGGCTTGACAAGCATAGTTAACGCACCCGTTATTTCTCAGTCCTTATAACATTTTCCCCACACAACTATAACGCAGAAATAAACTCTCGCACCACAAGATGAAAGTATGTAATCCTAAATCTGCACCGCGGATAACACGCCCAAGCCCCCGAAGGCGACTAATGGCACTTGAACACCTCGCGCATTACAACAAACATGGGAGGGATCCCCCCCCGGCCATTGGGGCGGAGGGGGCAGCCATAAATCCCAGTCAGCCGCACGGGGGCGTCGGAAAACACTCGAATGAATGAATGAATAAATGATCGTTTTATTTGGATCCCGAGCGAAGAGGGAAAGCGATGGCAATTTCTCTCCCCATTATTCCGTCCCGTCCGACACACGAGAAACATTTCGCCCCCCCCCCCCACACACACACAGACTCGCGGTCCCGCACACCCGGTGGACACGCCCACCGCTCCCCAACAATGAATGCCTCCTCCTCCGACACCACCAACAACACACCTGCCTCAACCCGCACCAGTAAACCACATCCCTCCTCGCGACCCCTCCCCTTTGCGCCCCTGTAATTTAAAGGGAGCCGCACCTCGCCCGTTGCGGACCCCCACACACCATGGGGACGCCCCTCCTGCTCCCGTCTCCACTCTGTGTGGTGCACACCGTCTTGGGAGAGGGCTCCTCCCTGCGCTCGGATGGCTGGACACTCCTCCTGGGCGACACACAAGGGGAAGACAAAATAGCCGGGGGGGAGTTTGAACCATTCGTCGATCGGGGAAAGCTTCGAGGTACCCGAGCGCTCTGCTTCTGACGAGTAACTTCTTATACATAATCGTACTTGAGGCTCACCGCTCTGCTTTTGACACAAAAGGTGGAAGAAGGGACTATCTAGTCTCAATTTCGCCCACAAATAAACATTTCATGATTATTATTAAAAGTCTAACATTTCGATGGGGCTCACCACGATGTCATATTTTGCGTCATCTACGCCTCCTCACAGCGTATCAGATGAATTTCGATTAGAATATGAAACGAAGCACATTTTGAAATATGGTATCGAATTTACGTGACAAAATAATCGTCAAGAAATAATTGCCGAAAATACGTGACAAATGTCCAAATTACGACGATGTCGAAATCACCTTCGATTTACACATACCCATTGGTTTAAACATTTAATATCTTGTGAGATACTTAAAAGGTCCTGAAGAACGTTCATTACTTGCATTTCCAAAGATAACTGTTCGAAGAACGACAACACTTGTGGGTTTAAGTTTTCTCTTTCCTTCCGCATAATCTTCTCCTTGTTTATGTTTGAATTGTAATCGTTTCATGGAGTGACACATGGACGAAGAAATTTTGCGATTCCACATTTTCTTTAGGACTCCTTTTATGATTCTGCTCGTCAGCAAAACCTGGGACGTCTAAATGATTTCTGAATAGGGAATAGTAATTCTTTTACGCCCTCTATTTCTCAGGATAAAAAAAATCACTCGGAGTGGAATCGGAAATAATTTGCAAGATTGATACAATGGGAGATACATCAACTCGATAAATTAATCTACCGACGACAGAAAATTACAAAATCGTAAAATCTATTTGGAAACATTGAATCAAAATTTATTCCAGACAAATTTTACGACCATGCCCAAATTTTAACATCTGTTACGGAAGAATCGAAGTAACGCACCATTAACCTCCCACCATGATAGCTAAAACGGAAACGGCGAAAGAGGAAGCGACGAGACACTCTGGGAAAAGAAAAGACACGTTTCATCGCTCATTGTCAGAATTTTAGTAGTACTGGCGACATCGAGGCGATAAAGAATGATGGAATAAGGACAACACGGGGCCCTATTTTTTTTAAGGCCTCATTCAGAGCTGCATCGGTCGTGTTACACGTATGGGGAATGCCAGCATGGAAAAGGAAGCGTCTTCACGGGCAAAGACTTTCACCTTCCCTCGAAGCGGACATGCTTCGGGGACCCGATGCCAAATAGCCCGTTGACTTGGACGGATTCAACGTAAATTAGAGACCGACGAGGAAAGATTGAAGGGACTGATAAGGGGAGACTCTTCGATCAACGGGACATGGGGACGCGGAGACCGTCGGTCAGGTACCGTTCATGTCAGACTAATGGAATGGAGTTTTGACAAAAAGAAACACTAAGTCCCATCGAAGTCACGGAGTATACGACACATGATGCAGAGAAAATAGTTGATGCATAGCATTCCACTTGAAAAAGTTCAAAGCTGCACCACGTAACGTCATTATTTAAAAGGCTGTCCTCTTCACAAATCCTTCACAATAAATGTCACACGCTCCCTCGGATTAGATTCCGACTCACAGAAAATCAGTATTTTCTTTGGGCTTGTCACGAATACGTCGGGTACGCAAGGAGTTTCTCTCATTTTTTTCCATACATGTATTTCGCCCTGTAAATGAATTTACATGGTTCGAAAGCAGGAAAAGAATAACTGGGTCGCATTTGATACCAGATTAAGCCTATTAAAAATAACAAAACCGTAAGTAGAAAAAATTGAAGCGTTTCCTTTGACTAGTTCTTGGAAATAACGAGACGATAAACCTTGAATGACGATTTATCGCAATATATGAGATCGAATATACAATAAATATTTCGCTGCAGGAGATTTTGTTCTTGCCATTGGCATAAACGTAATGAAATTTAAACAAATTACCTCCGTCATTGAATTTAATATTTCAGAATAGGATCAACATCACAGAATAAAGTCGAATTACGGACAGACGGAAACTCTGTGGTTTCCAACAGTTGAGTGGAATGAGAGCGAGAGATTAAAATTTAATCCTTAAAGGGGAACCTACTCGATACATATTAGTTATTCGGAATTTGCCTCAAATCCGTGTGTCGAACATGTAAGACCGATTTATCTTGAGTTTTTTTTAACGTTTCCTGTGTGCTTTAAACTCCAATGTCATTCCTGACAGTTCACAGCACCAGAACAGGCTTGCAGCACAATGAAAGAACCCACCAAGTAATTTCGAAATGCACTCAGCACGGGCTCTTCGTCATCGAACTGAGACGTCGGATACAATATGAAGATTTTCGATTTTCCCCTTCCCGATTTAGAAAACAAATCATTAATGAAAGGTTTTGGACATATTACTTCGTTGCGCTTGAGGTGAAATTGGTAAAAGTTATAAGTGGAAAGTTAAAAAGTTTCGATGCCCTACATTTTAAATGGAAATATTTCACATATTTTTCCCTGAGAGAAAGTGAGCATGTAAGGTACCTCCGCTTTGGTGCTCTGTCCATTAAATGCTGCGATCCAATAATCTTCGCTGCCTTGGGAATGTAACCTTAACTAAAATAACGGAATACCTGATGCAGAAAATGAATTACATATTCGGTGTGGACGGGTGGGAGAGAAGGTATTACACTCGATGGGGCCAAACACGCCAGAAGGGTTAACGGAAAAAATTAATGAGCTACTGAAATAAATTTTCACGGGTGTTTACCGACCATATTCACATAAGATAACTAAACAGGCATATATCTTAGAAATGGTTCTGAACACTCGTATTGCGTATATATTGGTTTAAGGTTCTCCCGATCCACTATCTAATAATTTCCGGTATCAAAATCGGTATCAAAATACTTATGGCTAAAAATGTCAACATGACAAACATTGAAGAACTTTGAGAGATTAGGATTCATGAAAATGACCACTCTTTTTTTCCGTAGAGTTGAAATGTTACTTCAATTTCTTGCATTTTCATACGATTGCAAAAATTAAAACATTAATTATTAAATTAATCGAAAGGTGAAATAGCTATCGCTTAACAATCCTAATGACACTAAATTAAAATAACAAATACCTTGACATCATTCTTCTACAAGTTTTTCTCACGCATGAACTTTAAGAATAGAGCCCTGATTCCGCGACTGAAAAATTACATGAGGAGAAACAAGCGGATAGCGAACAAAAGGAGAATTTAAAGGAAATTAAACGAAAGAACCAAGTACTCTCATGTTTGCAATAGTCTATAACTATATGTTCGGTTCGACTGTTGAAACAATCGATTGGAGTAAGCGATTTCACATATACGTCGTTATACATATCCTGTATCGATACTCCCCATTAGCATTGGCGTTCTTAGGTAAACACATTTGAGTTATACGTTAAATTGGAGTGAAATACTTTTGGTTCAATATGGTGCAACGGATGTGTTACGAATGAAAAGGATTGAACGCGGTACTATAGTCCGCTATTCATTCAGCACTTAATTTTACAACTGAATTAATCCATTCCTTGCCACCCTACTTTCAGAGCCAAAATCGAACTACCGTAAGCACTTTAGACATTAGCTGTATAGGTCTACTTCCGGTTGGAGTCAACGTTTAAGTCATACTTTATGTTCGGCGTACGGCAAGGTTAACTATAACCGATGCTAACGCAAACCTCAGGTACGTGAGTGAATTTGCCCCCTCTCTTCCCATTCGAACCTAAGAAAAATATCACACGCGGAAAAGTAGAAAGGTTTTAGCAGCCTGGCTCTAAGACTCTCTGTGGATTAGAAAAAGAAATCTCACCGTAAAACTTCCAGTGAGCTGAAACTGCCGACTTTGGCTACATACAATGAAGGAACTCTGGAGAAAACTCGTGATGATCTAAGGTGGCTGAGAATAAACGCACGTGTAGGTTTGACAATGGGGATGAACTCGTAGATAGTATGGGGTGAAACGGGCAGGAATTAGGGGGAGGAGTGAAGAAAAAGGATGGCGGGAGGGAGAGGGCGGGTGGAAGAAAGTGCGAGGGAGGAGATCATCCACGGAGTTAGGCCCAGGGGTGCTCTGAGCCCCCACCCCCAAATGAGTGCGTGGTCGGAAGAGAGGGAAAATCGCGGGAGGGGCGAGAGAGGAAGGGCGAGGTCACCCGAGGGTCGCCCGCCCCACCTTCCAGAGCAGGACCAACGGAGGTGGGTGGAAAGCAGACCAGTTACCGCCGAGTGGGGTAGACAACGCAGACGGATGCGATGAGCCCGCGGCGCCACGGAAACAAAGAGGATGCTCTGACTAAACATCACGATGGTCACTCGAAGATACTTTTTATTACTACAAATAGACAATCATTATGGCTACGGAGTATTATCATGGAAATCTGACAGTAGATATTGGCCGATGGACTTAAAGAGACTTTTCAGATATTTTGTGGCTAATAGTCTATACCTGATTATTACTCCACGGTTTCAAAATTCACTACGTGGAAGTATTTGGTATCAAAATTAAAAGACTGCACTTTCTCACGGATTTTCTTTCGCGGCACAACGCGTTTCACCGACTTGCGGCATCATCAGGTATCTGATCATATTCCTGACGAAACCACAAGTCGGTGAAATGCGTTGCAACATAAAATAAATTATGTGGAGAAGTACAAAGCCTTTCAACATCGATATACCTGTATATGTTTCATCAATTTTACTCAAGTTACAGGAAAAAGTCTCCGAAACAAATTCCCTATTAAAACTTCTGATTGCTAGGTTGTGAAATTGGACAAATATACACGTATGCGTAACAATTTCATCTGGAATTCCCGATAGCAAACGCTTTCGACAGGAAGCACTTCAGTAACGACTTCGAAGAAAGATATTTAAGAAGGGAAAAGCATGAACGGTCTTCATAACTGACAAGAATCTTCTGTCACAGCTTTAACAGGCCTTCAGTGAAAATACTTCGAGGTCAATAAGTAGACACTCAAGCATCGAATATGGGTCGAAGTGGACTTCTATTTAAAAGAGGTCAAAGAAATATTCCGACAATGTAACGTGATATTATTTCTGTGGACTCCATATGCAAACCACAATAAGAAATCCGCAAGGATGTAATGCTACTCCACTTAAATAAGTAGTTCAGGTGTGTGGGAGCTATATTACTCCAAACCGCACGGCAACGTACAAAAGAACGAAAAAAGTCGGAGAATGCACGACAGATTAAGTACAGGGGTAAACATAAACATTGAACTCTACTATTAATATCAAAACAATCCAGATGGGTGTTGCCGAATTAGTCAAAAACTGCACGTACTGTAAGGAAGCATGACACGTATGTGCAATATGGAAGGACTCCATTGAAATTTAGAAGCTTAATCTTAGATTGAATGAATAAGCAATTAACGGGTAAGTTTACATGTAATTTATATTAGTGAAATATTAATTTTATAGTAGGCAATCTGTACCCGCAAGTATTAATATTTTTACCGAATCACTCCGTAGGAACTTATAAATTACTAGAATGTATTGAATAACAAACTACAATCGGCGAGTATAGTATGCTTACAAACATTTAACGATAATAATTACACATTTTTTAACCCCCGATTCCTTCACGTTGATAAAACAATCGTCAATGGCAAAAAATGATACTTCTTGTAGTTGTTCTTGCACTATTGAAATTAACTTCTGTCGCAGCATATAATCACATAAATTCAGTTAACGATAATGATTCAGTAATTAAAATATTCTCCTCTGATAGATCCAGAGAATTGAAAAAACTTTTTGATTCCTATAAAAATTCTGACAAATGAGGGAAATTTCAGATCACTCGGCTCTACCTAAAGGGGACATATCATTCTTCAAACATTAACTTTTGCTTTCCTGACCCAATATTTACCTTCATAATGTAACCGAAGCAACGAAGCATTTTCAGGAGCAAACATCATTCGGTAAATATTTACAAAGATTCGAAAGAAGGGTGTGCGGAGAAACACGAGTATAGCCGGCGGATCAACGCTTCGTAATTCGGCGTACGGATGCCGTCGGGGGTTTCAGTGAATTCCCGTGGACAGCAACCTGTGCCGAAGACTAGCCTACGACATATATCTTTCTCGTTTTCAACCTCATGAAGATGTTGACGAAATTCTTTACGAGAACCTGAAAAGAGAGAGAGATAGAGAGAGAGAGAAATGTTCCACATCGGCGTGAGAATGGAATCACACATCGGATTGCCTCGGACCAATTGTGCGGAGGGGATGAAAGGACCAGATCCAAAGTTGAAGAGAGAGACTGCGAAAAAGAGAGCGAGAGTGAATCGGGAATGGAACAAGAGGAGTGGAGCGTTGGCGAGGCGGCGCACGGAGGGGAAACAGGATAAACAATGTGGCAACCTTGCGCAAATTGACAGCCGATTGACCGGAGGGCACCACTGACACATCAGACCCTCCCACGTCGGCGGACGGAAAAGAAGGGGGAGGGGGCAGTCAAACTAATAATACCCAAAGACGACAAGAAAGCACCTCACTCTCCATTGAAGGAGATACTCGACGAGGCAGATTGATCGCGGGGAAGTAAGCGTGGAAATAATAATAATAAAAAAAACAAAACAGCATAATTCACGCGGTGAGAACGGACCGTCGTAAATAACTGAAGCCTCTCGGAGAAATTCTTTAAAGGCCCTGGCCATTCTCGTTCGCCGTGGACACCGATGTAATAATAAAAAAAAAGGAAACAATCCCGAGGGGAAACGTGGCAACGTCGCGAGGGGAGGGCAAGAAATGGGCCAAGGCGGTTTTATGGGCTAGGTGGAAAGAAACGGCCACTTTTAATTCGGACGTTGCAACACACACGAGGGTCCGGAGGAGGGAAAACGTGATCTCGTCCACCCCTTCCATCTCTCTCTCTCTCTCTCTCTCTCCCCCTCTTTATCGTCGTCCGGCGAAGAGAGCGGCAGTCAGCTGAGTGAATAATTAGCGCCCGAAAAAACTATTGTTAACACACCGAAAGGAGGTGGAGCAAAAAAAAAACTACAGGTGAGCGGTACGCTATGTTGCGCTCGAGAACGATAAGGGATCATTAATCGCTCGGGAGGAAGGAGGACATCGTCGGGTGAAAGTCGAGACGGAGCGTCGGGATTCATGTAAGAAGACGAAGGGGAAAATCGTCGCGATGTGACATCGGGAGTCGGGCCACGGGAAATGGGAATCCCGGGACGGCAGCCCATCTGCCGAGTCGTTCGTGACCCGGGGGTCGGTCGACGGGAAGTGGCCTTGAGGTGAGAGCACTCCCGTAAATGTACTTGGATGCTCATTGCTCTGGCACGGGGAACCATTCGCGCCCGTCGGTTTCATTTAATGACACCAACTTCCCCAACGGTGCCGTTGAGACTCAAACAGGCCCAATTAAATTAAGCTGTCTTTTGAGGATTCGGGAACGGGGATCAACTGAAGAAATGACTATAATCAGGGATAGGAATGGAGGCACCGAGCAGTTATTTTATCAAAAACAATGTTTTCACTTCACATTAACGTGAACGGTTGTCGTCGTTTGGGATCGAATAGTGACCTTCTTTTCACGGGATTCAAATGACGAATGCCTCAGAGTGAAACGATTCGACATTGATCAAACTAAAACACAATGAACCACATATCAAAGAAATGCCTACCCGTATTTCCGCGATATTATCTTGAAGTCCCTTGAGACCGGTTTCAACATTGTTATTTAACGTCTGCCAAGGGATTTTATTATTATTATTGTTAATCTACTTTTCATAGATTGGTTATGAATATGTATCTCAAATAATTACACAACACTGTTGACCTCTAAATTACTTCAACAGAATCGATTCATTTTGTCTTACAGTAATTCCTTCTTCAATCCATTTCATTGTCAACCTTCAAGCTGAATGTGTAAGTTTAAGAGCATTTCTATTTCCTACTCTTCCATGCCCACCTAATACTATCGTCTCCTCACAAGATTCAAAATCTCACTACCTTTCACTGATAGCGGTATTTTTCCTTGAATTTCTACGTACAGACTCTCTTCTTCCCTTTATCCCTAGGATGTTTTCGTTTGTCTTCCTCTCCGAAGAACCAGGGAACCAAGGTTAGGCAAACATGAGATGTCTCACTAGTCCTACAGGAAGTGACCTAGATATTTTGCGAACCCTGACGATATGCATCTGTAATGATACAGCCAATGACGAGACCTTGTAGGCATATTCCGGTCAGCTTAGAGCAGCCGCGAGATGAGGAGGGCACTGCTTGAACGCTGAGTAGTTCGAAAGAGTAAAGAAGAAAAGGGGGCCTGTGAATCCACGAGGGCGGAGTGGTCTGCCCCCGAGAGAGCCGGGATTATTCTCGTCCGAGGAGAGGGGGGGAGGTCGAAGAGCGATGACTCACTCCCTCGCCTGCTGCTGCATCCCAGGACTCGCGTGTGCAAGTTCGAGCCCGGGGGAGGGCGGGGATATTTTCAGAGAGAAGAGAGGGGAGGGGAGGTTTCGGCGACGGCCAAGAGAAGCCGCCGCGGCCGGGGGTCGTCGGTCTCCTGGGAGAGGAACGGGTATGGGGGTGGGGCATTAAGGAGGATAGGGAAGTTGCAAGGTTGATCGCGGAATTGGGAGGCGGAAGGTCGGGTGCCCCGGGGAGAGACCCGGCGTTCGCCCGGAGACGTGCGCTCTCGAACCGAGGATATGCGGAATCCCGACAGATGCCCCCGGGAGGGGGGGGTAATCATTCAGATATTTATTGCTAGGAAACTTAAGCAAAGCCGCAGATTAAAATTGTACACAATCCGAGTTACAAGTCTCGGACAGTGTCTAACTCTAATCAGTGACTGCGCAAAACCTTTCCGGCAATATTTAGTTATGGAATGCAAATCCTTTCTGACAAAATAGAGTTTTGGAATGTAAAAACTTCTCCAGAGACAGATTTATTTGTGATAATCATTTAGACCGGTCGGAGTAGCCGCTCATGAGTCCACCAGCACAGTAATCAACCCGGTTGTGATGGGCGAGGATAAATCGCATCCTTAACTAAGCCTACTTGGTATGTTAGGTATAATTTTACCAAGAAACATCACCTTCAGAAGGTGGGAAGAAAATGCATCTAGTGGACGTTAGTGAAGCGTGGAATCTGTAAGAACCCCATTCTCTGCTATTTTTAGGCCAGCCGCTAGCGTTTCTTTTGCGGTCATCGCCAAGTGCTCCACGTAAACGTCTACTCGTGAAACTGCCAACTTTGACTATCGGTAGGAACCCAACCTTTCAATTCAGTTTTTTCCAGCAAACTTTTATGACGTTTTAGAATAAATGTAGACTACATGAAAACTTTGCTTCATAACGATAACGCATACGATGCTATCGTGAGTGACATGAATGAGAAAATTGTGAATGAGCACCAAGTATCCAGTGTGTGCTTTCAGCGAAACTTTTTCGTGCACCCGCACTTACGCTCACTAGGTCGTCGCTTCGAATGATACGGATGAGATGACCGCGAGAGAAATGAGGACGCTTCGTGAATTTCTACGCTTATAAACATAAGACTCGGCGTCTCATTAGCGTGATCTGATGAGAATATACGCGAGAGAAAAAACATACAAAAACGTTTCAAGGGTCGTCTAGAAATGATATTATACGCCAAATTCAGAGGACAAGTCCTCTACAAGAGATTCGACGCTTGCGATATAAATGCCAGGGCGATAATATCCAACCGCGTGGAGGCCAGTGAAATTTGGCTATAACGATCAATTTGGCGAAGAGAGATCGTGTTGTGGAGTCGCGCGGCGTTTCCCCAAACTATTTTTTTGCGCAATTCGTAAACCTTCCGAGGAATGATTTCAAAAATCCTCCTCCCGTCGCAAATCAGGCGGCCACCCATAACAATGAGGCATCAAAATGTCAGAAACCTTTCTCCTCCTGGAAATTAACCGGGAGTTTTTAACACTCACGCTCGTATCGACCCCCGTCTCCCTTTGCCATCCACGTCCAGAGGCGGTCCTCTGGATGATGAGTGTTACGCAATGGTATCAATGTCGCTGTCGCCTCTGTACGGCTCTGGTAGAATCTGCGTTTGCGTAATGAAGCAATCTCTTTTCGGACGAAAGATACTTTTTATACCGCCTACTCAGAACTTTTATAAGTAGAGATGCGGGAATAGCAATAAGTAATGGTCGGCCGTATATTAATGCATGATACCCCTTTCTGGACCAGATATGTTTTCAAAAACTAGACTTGGGCTTTTAAGGACTAACTTGGACTACATAAACTACATTAGGCTTCGCCCAACACATAAGTTATTAGAGCATTTTTTTCAACATTCCATTCCCGTAAAAATCAAACAATTCTACCAGTTATTCGCTGTTATTTGCCGGCCTAGGTGAGTGGGTAGGAAGGGGATGACGTCCCCGCCGGTTAACTCAGAGAATTCACTGGCTCGATTCCAGCTTTGATCGATTTTTCTCCTCCACAGAAGGCTCGGTCGTTTGTGATTTCCTTCCCAATGTTTGTCATGAACAAGTGGTTAAGAATGAGAAACGAAAGACCACACTACACTTCTTTGACCGTCAATAAATAAATCAACGTTATTATTTTCATCCATTTAGAGCTGGACGCGAATTTTGTTCCCGAGCTCGAACCCGATCCCATTATTCAGAATTGACGATTGTATTTCACGGTCGAGGGGACAAAATACTAGCAGCGTGGGGAAGACGGGATCTACTTAAGGAGGCATCACGCCCATTTACCTGTCCGTAATAATAGAGAACTATTTCTAAACGCGAGAGAGGGAAAACGAGAAAAAGAAAGGTGGTCTACATTTTGGTTTCCGTTTTCCCGTCTACTTAATGTCTGTGGACTACAAGCGGCTATCAAAATTTTGGGTGGAACGATTCCCACTATAAAGGCACCGAAACGGCCGTGCTAAGCCGTCCCCGGATAGGGAAAGTAGCCAAAGCACCGAAGCCATTCGCGCACCGAAAAAGAAATGCGTACACAAAAGGTGGAGGAGGGTTGGATGAATAGATGCCGCGATACAAAAAAACTAGAACAACGTAGTGACACTAGATAACGGGGAAAGAGAGACGGGTCGGGAGGCAGCAAGGAGGAAGCATGCGGCCAGTCAGCAGTGGGTAAGACACATCCAATGCACTTATGGAAATGTCCTCAAAATTTAAAAAAATGCCTATTATAAACAGAAGCACGGAATAGCGATTGGCGCACTCCATTCGACTGGAGTTAAGAATCACTTAATTGTGGATTTCCTCAGTGTTGTCACATTTACTGAACCCTTTCTAGTTTAACCTAACACTCGGGGAATCGGAAATCCGAGGAGAGCCATCGAGACTCCCATCCATTACTTCGGCACTGCAACAAAAATTTGACTAATTGACGTCACTCACGACGCGAACTGTAAACATCGTGTGCCCCATAAGGAAACCGAGATACAAATCCAAACTAGTCTTTCCAGGATAATTCCGAGTGGAATATTCACCTAATATGTCTTCATTAGAAACCGACTCCACTAGAATCATGACGGAGACTAATAATAAAATCTAAGCTATGGTGATCAACCCAAAGGTTGGTTTGATATGTGCGGATGGAGCTCATCTCGTTCTAAGCATGACGGCATGTCGGCTAGGGTGGAATTCAAACAATCAGGGCGTGAGGAGCAGCTTCATTCCCTGTGCCTCTCGCGGTTACTCGAAAAGTCCCAAAAAAAATCGCACAACCTGAGTAAAGCTGAGAGCGTCTAGATTCACCCGAATTTGAAACTTAACCCTTCGACTAGCAGCAGAACGACCTACCAACTAGGCTACCACGCTTCTAATGAGACGACAGAATAATATTGTACGAGACTGCCGAAGAGAGATGAAATGTATATGCATTTTTGATTACAGGAAATGGGATAGCAATTATTCAGTGCGGAAGTAGACAATAGTCCATGAGAAAAGGTTGGCGGGTATTGGTTAATCAATTCTTGAGACCGTGAATCATCCCTCGAAAAACGATACCAAATCTCTCCTTGACTCCAGGGTCTCCCTCATTGAAATAATCGTCCGATAAATATCGAGAGAGAAAACGGCCTCCAATTTTATCACGATTACCCATCAACAAGCACGTGCTCCTAGAACCACGGTCACATGACTCGAAATCTTCACAACAAAGGACGCCTTTTCATCAGAAACACACGAAGAAAAACCTTGATAGACCCCCAACTGACACCTGTAGGGAGAGGCCACTGAACTTCACGCAATTCTGCCATCCGAGGTCATGTACTTTGCGTGTGAGGGGTCTTTGGGAAGCGGGGTCCATGTTAGTGAAGTTCCGGCAAAATGGGGTTCCGCAATTGGTGACGTTTAGGTATGCACGACTAAGATTAATATGTTGAAGAAGATTTTCCATCCCATAAAATTTACCATCCATTTAGCTGGCTCCAAATTTGAAGATGCTACTTGAATAAAGACAAAAACCACAGTGGAGAGACTGACACCATACAATAATGACGTCACGCTCTTTTGAGGGAGGATGTGGAAGTAAGGGAGGAAAGTCTTCGACCTTGGTACGACTAACGTAAATAAATCCCCAACGCTCTCCCGTTCGATAAACAAACCGGCCCCAATGGTGCATTTTTTTCTCTAATAATACTAGAAAGAGAAATAAGCTCAGTGCAGAGGTTAAGGAGTTACTAGGTTCTCGCTCGATATACTACTTCACAAGTTTACCATTTGGCAACTTTTACTCTTCGTTCAATGCGCCATTTTATTTCGGGTGGCATGTCTCTCGTGCACAATGACGTCCGAATCGAGTGACTTTAAAACCATCACGCCACGAATAACAGGTGTTCACGGCAAAAAAACTCATCTGAAGCATTGGAGAGGAGTGGTAGAGAGTGTGATGTCACTTTACCCGGGGTGGTTTCATTCCACTGCGACAAAGACGGACAGACGTGGGCTTGAAAGCCACCAAAATTATGTCATTAATGGGCGGCGGTTATTATCACGAGAGGATGGGAATGAGGGGATTCGTCGTGGACGCTCGCGATTAGGAAGCGAGCAAGAGAGAGAATACTTTGAGGACGAATGTCGATGTGGTTGCGGGGACGAAAGAAGCGGTAGGGTGGTGCATGAATGAATGCCTTAGTCGTTGAGCGCACACTTCATCCCGTTCCAAAAAGGAGCGTCGAATGCAGCGGCCGAAAACGCCGGCGCTAACGTCGGTAGAAGCGCACCGCGTCACCGTAATCGATACGCCCACCACGACCTACGAAGAGGAAACCCCTGAAACCCATTATCATCATCCTTCCCCTTCCCATCCATTCATTCATTAAAATTAAAGCCGCGCGTCGATCCGCGGAGAACATTTGCGGCGGAATAATTCGCTTCCCTCTCTCCGACCATTTCCCCAAAAATAGAAGGACAAAAATGATCCCGAAGCCACCTCTCGCGATGGAAACCAGTTCGGAAGATGAAAAATTCAAAAGGCACTCAATACGCGCCGCAGAGTCCACACGGGCCATCAATCAAACACAGGCTCTCTCCCTCCCTGCTAGTGGGCGGGGTCCTCTCTCTATCCCCATGAGGATTACGCCGGCGGAAAAAATACGCAAATATATATACATATATAAATTTTTTACTTTTTATATAATTTTTTAACGAAATATATAAATTTTTTATGTTAAATATAAATTTATTTATTATCAAATAATAAATTTTTGATGCATATGAAAGCATGAACACGGGAAAGCATGAGGGGTGAGGGTAATGATCTCGATCTCGGTGGGCCACGTTCCCACAATTACTCTCGTGCTTTGCTTTACTACACCCCTGGGAAGGAACTGGACTGGAGCAAAGGGTCAGCCATCCACGAACTAATCCCTCAACAGCCTCCAAGCCAGAGGGTCAGCGGAGGAAGGTTCACTTCGAGAGAGGGAATGCGCGAGGGAAGAGAACCAAATAATTCGACAGCGAATGGGAATCATTCCATACCATGTCAGTCTCAAAACAATGACGCACAATATATTACATACTACTCGTGCGACCTGAGAGCGAATCTGCACTGGACTCCGTATTTGACTCTCTCTCTCTCATTTCTTCTCACCTGGCACCCTACGTGACGTGGACAAACCACGCACAGAGGAGAAATTCGATATATTCAGCCTCTTTTCGGGATAAAGCTCACTTGAGAGAAGCATGCACGTTGGTAACGTGAATCCATACAATTCGATACAGCTCTCCTTCCCTCGAGTGGAGGGCTCAATATGCACGAGAATACTTAGCAAAGTTTCCTAGGATTTCGAACAGTGAAAGCATCCAATCCTTGTGGGTCGGGAATGGCTCCCGATTCTGTGATCTAATGCATGGCTGCATGGTATCATTTATGTTAAAGCCCTTATTTCGACTCTATAATGTTTTTTTTTGAATTGTTACGAATAATATTTATAACTGATAATGTAATTTCCTTCTGGTATAACTCATGGAACGTTTATGGTAGGCATTGATGAAGGAGCATGTCGTTGTGATCGCAGGGTGGCGCGCAATAACTCGCCGAGGAAGCGGAGACTCGTCGTCCGAGCTCGTATCTTCGAAAAGCGGCGGCGAAGGATTATTGGTTTAGAGGGAAAGACAGGGTGTGGGAGGCGCATCGATGCTTGGGCAGGGGAGACGGACGAAGGCCGCCCATTCGAAAGGTGATAGTGGGAAAACACCCTGTCCCCAACCAGGATCCGTAGACGAAAGCGGAGGGTTGGCCATTTGTGAGATTTGCGGAGGGTTAGGGAGGAAGGAGTGGGGGTGGGAGGGGATTGGAAGGGAGAGAGAGAGAGGAAATATGCACAAGGGAAATTATAGAAATGCCGTCCTTTTGAATTAAGAACCACGAAGACTTATTTCACTAGTGTGTGACACACAAATATGATCTAATCACTAATGTGTACCAGAGGAGTTAGTTTCAGATTCGCCGGCCACGCAAATGTTAAAATACTATCGCGCTACACCAACTTGGTAGACCACGGCAATCGGATATTTGATGTTAATCGGAAGAGGATAAATGAACAGTCGTAAAGGTGGAAATGGACATTAATGCAAAGGTGAAAACATGCAGAGATAATGCACCAAGCGAGGAAGAGCGCGGGAAGACGAAAAAAGAGGGAAACAAAGTATGAGAGGGAAACAAAAACCAGGTAGAAAGCCTAAAGGAAGACGACTCAAGGAAAAAAAGGAAATGAGGAGATGAAATAAAAATCAATACCGAGGTGAGACTCGATCCCTTTCCTTTGGCTTGCAATGGAATAAGATGAGCTAGATGAGAGACTGCAGCGGGGAAATCTCAAATTATTCTCACAGTGATGAAGCCATATGCACCCTATAGATTCCTTTCGGAGATTGTTTTCCTGAATAATTCTGTCGGTCGCACGGTAGCCTAGTGAGCAAATCTCTCTCCTGTCGAGAGCGTCTCTGTTTCTAAGCCGGGATATCAGAACTGTCCCACCTACATTGTCGACGCCATTTCAGGATTAGACCTCCCTGCCCTAAAAAATGTTACTAGCTGCTGGCGCTTATATTAATATTATATTTTAAGATAATTTGCATTGCACAGAAAATATTGAGGCAGAGTGAAACAAACTTGAAAACTGTTCCAAAGGAGGAAATCGTACATGAGTTATGGCAATACTTAGCGGGTCTAAATCGTTACAAATGATTGCGATTAGTTTTTTTTTAATGGTCATAAAAATTGGTATAGCACCATGAGTGGCGTCGTAAGCTCGGAGCACGACGTCCCACGCGAGACCCGCTTCGGATCCGCCCTTTTTTTTACGACCCCACCAACACCTCAAGAGAAATGCATCAGGTGGGAGGAGGGGAGTGGTTAAAAAAAAAAAAAACTGCGAGAAGTTCCATTACTTCCTCCGTGGACGGAAGTCTCAAATTTAATTCGCGGGTCGGGCGCGAAACGGGTTTAAGTGAGGGGAGTGGGGGGTCATACTGCCCACACGCTAATGCAAGCCACGTACTTCTGGCAGCCCTTGTCTGCTGCAAGACAGCTAACTTCCGGGTCAAAATCACCTTGCTGTTTGTTCCTCCCCCCTTCCGAAAATGTGTCTTCGGGTCCTCCCTTGATTGGGATACGAGATTTGGGCAAGATAGAATATGAACAAGCAACGCAAGGGGCAAATTCGAAAGTAATGTGAAAAGAAAAACTAGACAAATGGAACCAGCCGAGACTGGCACAAGTTATGCTCAAAGCCGACGGCAGCATGAAAGCGCGTGGGAACCAACTTCACTCAGGAAAGATAAGATAAATTACAATATCCTTTTAAATAAAAAAACAAAGGTCATTCTAATTATTATTCATTTCAACAATGAAGAACTCTTTGAGATCACGATGGAATTTCTTGAATGCGAAGTATCCTACAGTAGGTTGGAGAAAAAACTATTTCTTTCCCATTCACTATCGTCATATTCATAAATGTATTTCTTCATAGGTATACTTTGGTTTCTCGAACTTATGATGATCCTCCCCTTAAGAGTCTCTTCAATCACGTTCATCCATGAGTTTCTAGGTCTATCTCGCCCTTCCTCTCAAACCATTTACTCTGTCTTCGCGTACCTGTTTCACGTTTAGACTGTCATTGACACAGAAGATGAAATTCGGCAGGTTATGGTGGAAGAATGGTGGAGAACACAAAGACGACGACGCCGGATAGACGGGCGTGTGGGGGTGGGAGGTAGAAAGAAGGAAGGAGAGTGTCGTGGAGCACGCAAGACGGCAGAAGGCCCGTATCGCTACGGTCTTGGTGTCACGTCACGCGTTACGGCCCTTGCGCGACAGAGCCCATTCCCTCCCCGCGTCTCCTCCATCAAACCAATAAGGGGAAAGGGAGATAGAAATTAACGGGGGATGATCCTGGCGTGCCGTCTCGCGCGCGGGGAATCCTCAGGGTTGGCCGTCACCAGAGATCTGCTGTGTCACTTTCCCTTCGCGGAGAGGGGCGCCTCCGTGGTTTGCGGGGGTAGGCGTGGGAGGGAGGAAAGGGGAAGGGGGTTCTGAGGTAAGAGATCGACCAGCCATCCGCGCTCTTCCCCGAGAGGGGAGACACACCCCAGGTGGCAAGGTTGGCGGCTAAGGCTCTCTCACCGAGGACTGGCAGTGGGAACGTCAACATGGCGGAAAACCGCCAAATGTGTTTCGCGTTCCAATGTTGTACACGTCCGATCACCTTGTGTTTTATGTTCGGGCACATTTTGTCTGTTCAACTAAGGCGACCGAACTTCCAACCCTTTCTGCCACCACAGCAAAACTAAGGTCATAAATCCCACAACCAGAATCGGCGAACCTAAATGGAAACTTTCATTCCTTTTTTGTGCATTTACCTAAGATGTCTAAACTCGCATTCCTGTAATGTAGGCATAAGGTTTCATTCTATCCTGGAAACACAAACTCTCATTACATGGTAAAGTGTTGGATTACACGATAAAAAAAGGAAATTAACCAAAACGTATAGTTAAAAAGCGTCATTTAATAGTTATATTGATGTGCTCTTGTGAATATTTATACGCAAAAAGGTAGGTGTCCCAGCAACACCAGCGGCAATGTTTATTTTGACGTAGATAATCGAATGGGTTGCTCAACGAAATCGAAAAACTATGAACTCTAGTTCCTGCGATTTTCATTAGCATGGAAGATTTTCCCTAAATGTAACAGCAACCTTCATGGGGTCAGAAAAGAATTGAGGTGATTCGGTAGATGATCAGACACAAAAAGCCGGTCACTCACGGTGAGAAAGAATATCATCACGAGTCGTTACCAAACATTACTGGAGCCTCGCCTCGCCGAACTTCGTGAATGTTCTCACTATCGGATCGTCACTCGAACGAAACCCACCGCGGAAACGAGCGTCGCGCTCGAGATCCAAATCGGGTGACGGTTTACGAGTAGCGAAATATCTCGATGCCAACGGTTCGCCCACGGCGCGGAACGTCTGCAGGACGCCACCGTGCGCGATGGCGTGTGGGTGGGGAGCGCTCGGTTGCGGCGGATTAATTGGGCCATTGATTGCCCGGGGGTGTGTGTTTGTGTGTGTGTGGAGGCACACTCCGCCCTCGCACTCCCCCGTCGAAGGAGGCCTACCGACTCCCGCCCCCACCGATCGACCAAAAGGCGCGGATGGGGGGGGGGGTCTCGCGACCGATGATGAGCTCGACGGCAGAGAGGTGGTCGGAAAGGGACACGGAAGCAACTCGCTCGAGCCAATGGGTCGAGGGTGTCGATCATGGGACGGCAGTGAAAGTTACGTCTCAAACGAGAGTTGGAACTTGGTGAGCACGTGTGTGGATGTTCTTGTGTCACACCTGGAGATCACCTGTGGAGGCGCATCGACGATAAGAGGGTTAAGGGAGCCGCCGCCCATGGATGGAACATTAAATCGAAATACTTACTATATGCATGAGATGGGAAATATTTGTGACGATGAGCGATTGCTTGCAGGGTATACACACACACACACACACACACACACAAACACACCTTAGTGGTAAACACATGCAAGGTACAATGCAGATGAGTGAATTTATGCCGAGCCAATTTTCATTCAAATAATTGATGCCATCCGATTGCTCCACTTTACAAATATCATATTGTGCTAATCATGTGTTTCCAGTACCATTTAAAGCAGAAATTGTAAATGCATCCATCATTCAATGCCATTTCGACGAAAATTAAAATAAAGAATATGAAAAATGAAGCAATGCAGTTTCAGTTATTTTAGATGTAAAATGCCTGAAACATTTTGATATATGTTATACTTAATACTGAATTTTATTAACGAGTATTCTTTCGTACCCTAGTACTTGGAAAGCGATTACTTGGTGACCTACAGTCCGTGACGGAATGAAGATCGAAAGTGTGCCATGTCGACTGTAATACCCGAGTAATAACGTCGGTCCTAGGAATTTACGCATATTAATGTTTCAACAACATTACTATGGTCATATTTTTTATTAAAAATTTTAATTTTTAAACTTAAATATCTTTGTGAAGTGGTCGGTGACCCAACCGCAGGTTTTTCACTGTTCCTTGGGTGAAAACATTGTCTATGCCTAGTCATAATAAGTAATCCAGTAAACCTACAATAATAGTATATTCATAACAGTTCACTTAGTTCGACCGAATCGAAACCGAGAAGGCCCCCCTCGCACCCCAAAATTGAAGGGTCGTATGAAAAGAGGGACCGGACAGGAGACTGACGAAACTAAGTGATCAAAGGCGAAATTTTTGGCTTTCCATGGGAAATTCATCTAAATAATTTCACAGGAATATTTCTTAACACGTAGCATATTTCTCCGATTGCTTCGATTTGAGAGCCCATAATTATATCTTTTTGGACCAGAGGTGGGAAATTTCACGGAAATTAATTACGCAAACTGGAAATGACTAAAGGAATCAAAGAAGATACGACTATGGAGGAGTTTGAAATGGTAAAATACTTGAAATTTCCCCAGGATATCAAAATGTAAAACGTTGAATAATACGTACAGGATGGAGCCTCGAAATTTCCCGAAATTTTTACGGGTCACGAATCATTGCCATTAGTCTTCCACCCGTTACAAATACAACTTTTTTTTTGGATTCCTAAAGGGACAAGGTCAAACTACGAGCACACATCATTGAGACCTTTCTCGGGCTGAGTGCATTTCACAGGCCATAGGTTAGCCACTACAGTGTCATTGGAAGACGTTAAGCTTTACGACTAAAGCAAAGGTTGCCGTAGGCCCAGGATAGAAACTCCCTCGGCGTCAGGAGCCAAATTGCGGCTCACTTATTACTTATCACGCAATTGATTGCAACAATTAACTACGCACTTCGATTGACAATTTATTATTCACCACAAAGAATGCTAGACTAAGGTTTAGCAGACGAATTTTTTTTCAATCAGGCGCCGGTTAATCGCACTCATATCGAAACTCTCGGAGAAATTTTCAAGAGAACAGGAAACCAAAAACAAGACCCGTTGGCTTTCACTTGTGAAATAAGATAGTGCGGCGGCGCTATAAAAAAAAACGAGAACGCCGATGGGTCACGGAATTGATTACACCGCGCAGCCTAGAAGAAGGAAAATTATTCATGGGCACGTAGTCGTAATGGCAGACAAAAAAAGACAAAATCTGGCTCGCAGGTAAATTGAAATATCGAGCGAAGAGGGTGAGAGGAAAACCCCGAGAAAACCGAAGAGACGACCACGCGTGCAGCAACGCGCTCACCAACAAGGGGCTCGTACTACTACGGCTTGGATAAAAGAGAACCCTCGCCAAGTGCCCGCGCCCACGTGTCGGACGGAGGGGCAATAAATACGACCAGTGCGTAACGGTGGCGTGGCCGTGGGGAGGCAGCGAACGGAGAGGGAAGAGCCTCTTATTTTAAGGGACGATCCCCAAAAAAATAAGCATAGAAAAGTGAAGAGGGGGGGGGGCGCTTTACGCGCGGACCAAATGGATGCGGAGAGGGCTTGGGAGGCAGGAGAAGGAAATGGGCGCACGCGAACGTGAAACGTAGCCAGGACTGAAGGAATAGCAGGGAGAGTCAGAGCGAAAGACGTGCGTGTACCTACACTACCCCGCGCTCTGTCGGTCAAGCACAGAATGGCAAGTAATCGTTTAAGGAGCTTTCAGTGATCGATTTTGAAATGATTGAAAAGCGAACTACCGAAAAACATAATTGGTAATTGTCGCAAATTGATTGCAGCAGCCCATAATATACTGATTTTCCTCAATTTCTCTTCGATATATCCATCTTTAACTGTCTGATTTCCTATTCCACAAAAATTTACCATAAACTTTGCAATAAAGACGCGATTAATGGGTCAACCTGGGTAAAACACAGCACTGCATCAGGACGGCATTATGCTATAAAACTTCAGAGATATGATTTAGGTAGCTACCGTACATGGTTAAAAAAACATTCTCGTGGGTCTGGGAGAGGCGACTACAAGAAATACGGCGCGGGTCAACGTATTTGCCGCGATATATGACACACAAAGAAGGAAAGGGAAATGATGTAGATGGATAGATGGGTATTTTATGGCCCCACAAAAGAGCCCTATAATAACAAATACATGAAGAAACAGGAGGGTAGGCAGCACGCGCATGTGCGTCGCTTCGTGCGAGGGCTGGCCCCTGCGCAGTGGCCGAAACGTGGGAGTGAATATGGGAGCTGGTGCATTCATTATTTACGCCAGGGAAGGAGGGTTGGAAGGGGCTTGCCCTCGGGAGGGTTGGAAGGGGACGAGCGGGGATAAAGGGGTGGGGAGGTGTGGGAGTGGGAAGACTGGCAGACCGAGGGAAAGACGGGAGAGGAGGGAGAAGGCAAGAAGCTCCGCACCCGGGCAACACCTCGCACCGCGGATGGGGGAGAAGCTCGAGGGAGAAGAGAAGGCCGTGGGGAAGGATATGGGCCACGATGATTCTCCGGCTACGGGAGGGAAAGGCGGGAGGTGAAAGGGAGGCAGTCGAAATTCTCCCATTCCACGCCACGGTGGGACCGTGGTTCTCACACCCTCCCTCCCTCTTTCATCCCGAACGAGCATCACACGGGCGCGCACGCACTCCCGCTTGAGGATGCCGCACGTACCGGGAGGGGGGACCCGTAAACCGGGCACCTGCGCCGGGAGCAGGGACGAGGGAAGGCGGGGCGAGGAGAGGTAAGGGGGGTAGGCGGTAGAAATAATGGCACCTCTTTTCTCCACCCGATTCTTTCTCATTATCAAGGGAAGAGAGGGAGAGATGCCTTTTCCTTCCAAGCGGTCGAATTTTTCTTCTCCTCCGCTTGCTACACAAAAATCCAAACATTTTATCGAAGAGCATTCAGTATCATCTTGCAACGTCATTGATGCTAGATAAGTGTCTTAGGTGTCACTTCGTGAAATTATTTGATTTCCTCTACAATGAAAGGAGTACAAAAGTCGATTTGCGTGCCTAGATGAACGCACCAATCATGGTTTCAACATCGTGTCAAACCTTCATTAAGTCGTACTACGTTGGAACAATAATTGATGCATCACGTTAAGTGCAAACATTAACTTAACGTTATCGTTTTAATGTAATAAAAGCAACTGATTATACCAATTTTTAACAATGTTTGAGGAATGGCATTAATGAGGAACGTTGGGACTAGAGTACAGGACTGACTAAACACCAGTGTTCTTGTATTTGATGGTCTTTCCATCTGTAAATAAATGAGTTTTCGCAGTAAGATAGATAACGCCATGGAATTAAAAAAACGTAGTAATCAACGAATAATACCAAAAACAAAATTCTAAATCCAACGCATCACCATTAAAATCTCTCAATTTTCAAAGGAACTCAACAAAAGCAATTACCGGAGGTCCCCTTTACTACCTACTCCTTCACAAACAGTTGAATTCCTTCCGGGGAAATTTAACGTTATAAGAACTCCTTAGTATCCTCGATGAACCTCGTAAACATCTGTCATATCTAATCCCACCTTCGAAAGGAATACTTATTTACTGATAACTGAAAGGTTAAACAAACTTTACCAATGTTAAAACTACTGAATATTAAAAACTCTCAGCTATTGAATTATTTTTATCGAATTGTTATAATCAGTAGGTGGGTAAAGCTGGATTTGTGAACGTTTGGGGACCTACCACTATTAGAAACCATCTTCATCATTCTGTGGAAGGTGAAAATGCGGCCTGAGAGCTTATTACACATTGTAAATCTCATGCCTGCCCACAGTTCAGTGTGAGCAAATAATAAAATCATTATTGACACTTCGAGCCGTTTTAACCTTAGAAATCGGATTACACCGAACATCTTACAAATGTTTTCCATATATGTTGAAGGCTCACGTTAAATGTCACAACATCACTATTTTCCACAACAGACAATTCAAATTATGATAATTGTATTCCGAATTCTGTGCGTACGACCAATCGAATGGGTAAAGAACTCTTCGACTTCCTTCGACCCAGGTCCGAGTTCGAAATTTGCGAACATCAGGATTTTCCATTGCGTTCCTACACACAGTTTGTGCATAACGAGTGGCTCGGATCGTCGTCCGGAGAGAAAGTGAAAATGTGGTGCCCTTCCCAAAATGCAGGCTTACGTCGACAGCCGGTTTTTCCACCCTTACACTCTACCACTTCCTAATCAATGCATCCAAGTGGGGGAGGGTAATGTCTGTCCCTGTTCTCGGCTATGCTCTAGCAACAATGAAACCCCACCTAGGGGATTACCCGTAGGCTAAGGATTCGAACCTTGGACACTCCGGTCAGTAGCCATACGCTCAAAACCACTACACTACCCCGCGCCACAAAAAATCCTACAATATTAATCAAATAGATTCGCTACGAACTTAACATAAAGATTGAGAGTGCATCTGAAACGGCGTGTCTTGAAATTTAACTCGTTTGTTAATCGGATCTATGAGGCTAAATTAATTCTTGAGGATTTTGCTGACTTGCACGGGATTATACCAACCACACTTCCTTCCTCAACCTTAAATCTTTAACGATAATCCAAGGACGATACTCGGAGAAAAACTCATGTCCACGAACGTGCTCCACAAAAGGGTGAAAGAGAGGGAGAGAGAGAGAGATCGATTTGCCCAGAGTGAACGCCAAGCGGCAGGGAAAGGAAAAAGCGGTCTTGCCGCTCACCAGCTACGGGAAGATGACTAGCCGCCAGTTGGGACCCAGAAAATAAGGACGGAGAGAGTGAAGCGAATCGTCCTTTCCCCGCAAACACTAACGCACGGGACGGAAGAAAAATTTTACAAGGTGTTCCACCATGACCGTTAGTGACCGCGTCGAGTGCCTTCATTGATGTCGATTGGACCTATCCCCTTCGCCTCGGGCTGAGGTGGAGCAGAAATCGCAATTTTCACCCAGAGCTAATCTTCTCCGCAAAGCTGTATTAAGTGCTCGGGCAGGCAACCGACGGGAGTGATATCGAGGAATCGTGAGTCTGAAACCGCAGATTTTCAACTGAAGCACGCAGTGAAAGTGGAAATACGGCAACTCGGTACTTGTCAGGCTGGAGAAATTTCATTTGAACCTGGGCATGGAAATGTTGGTGGATCGACGTTGTGTAGCTGGTTTTGTTGATCGAGAATCACTTTCAACTACAGTATGAAGTGTAGGCCGACCCACCAAGCTCGTGAAAGAATATTTATAAGAGCATCTAATGCATCCTATATGGTGTCCTACAAGCCACCGAAAGGCGCCGCTACACTCTTAGACATCGATGACTAATTAATATGACACAACCAATCAATGCCATAATAGATAAAACATCGACGCGTTGACATATGAGACCATCATTTAAGAGTATGAAGCAGGATCTTCCACTGATTTATAAAACGCCAAGCCGTGAAGATACCTTGGAAGAAGAACCGGGAATCATACGCTAAGGGCCAGGAAAACTCGTCAGACTACGTCATATGTTAATCGGTCCTTTGCAATTCGAGACAGCAAATGTATACGTTAAGGAGGTTTTTGCTTTAGCTATACCTTATTAGCAACACGAAAAGCGCATGATAATTTCCATGTAACCACACCTTCATTTTGCATACAGATAGGATATTCACCAATCGGAATACGTTTCAGCAGCTCTTTTAACCTAAAGTGAAACAATTTCTTCAGGCTCGAGATATCAGAATTGCTTCCGTTCCTATACTGGGCTACCGCAAACGATCAATCACAACTAGGTCTATATGGTACCCTGCCAGCCACCGCTGGAGTGTGTGGCAGAGGGGGGGGTGATATTAAATCTACAAAACTGCAACTTGTTTAAATCAAAGTATGCCTTACGGACGCATTATTTGTTGGAAAACATCGCGGGGTCAATGCTTGACAAAAATAGCTAGGCACAAAGGTCGAAAATCGATGGACAACCGTCGTTTTCAAAGCGACGAAACAAATTCTAAAAAATTGGTCCAAAATACCGAAAAAATTATCGCACCCAGAAATTAGCATTTCTCTGGAAACCGTTACGATTTTCAGGAAAACCATAACGACGTTCGTCAAGAGTTAAGTAATACGGCATGTGGAGGAGCTTAATGGATGGTAAACGACAGTGTACCGTGACGAGTGGCCACGGGCGGATGTCACGATGAGGAGGAGCGAAGACTCGAGAGAGGGAGTGGTGAGGAGGGGGGGATGAAGTGGTTCTGCTTCTCGCAAATAGCACGCGGGAGAAAGTAGTCTTGGATGAGGTCACCTAAGTCGTAAGGACAAGGCTGCCACCTCGCTACCCTCCCTTTCAGCGAGTTCTTTAGCCTTATGAGATCGCGATGAACATGGGTAATACATTGTAAAACTTCAGTCAACTATTGATACATTAAGTGTACACACTAAAATCCCAAAAGTGCCAAATGCTTCAGCGTAAGTTACCCGATTTGGGTACTACCCTCCACTCATTAGCCATCTTGGGCTTGTACTGCGAATGAACACCAGAGCAAAGGACTCCTGGAGACTCAGAACACTTCTTATCCACCCCCCGAGTGATGAATATAATTGGTGGATTCCAATCGTCTTAACCCGCACAGAAGATATATATACTAACACTAATAGGTTACAGCCAAACCAAGTTACAAGGCTCAACGCGAAATTTGAATGAAAAACCAATGGTCCGATGATTTAATAATAAATTAATGTAGTTTGTAATTTTTAAATATTTGACCAATCGTGTGATAAGCAGTAAAAGAAACATTTTAGAGTTGTTCATTGTTTTAATATTGAATTAAAATCATCAGAAATTAAGTCATTTTACTTCAAATTCGAACATTAATTGAAGCATTCAGTGGAGTAGTTAGTTGCTAACCGTATAATACTCGTAATGTGTATAACGGATGTTGCATGAATGGTGTCTGATCGTTCCCCCTTCCACGCGCCCTTTCGGTAAATCGCGCGGTGCCATGTGTACGAACTGGAGTAGATGTAAAAAGGCTGGTGACGTAATACCTCCCACCACACGACCTTTCAAAGGCTTGCGGAGTAGTAAGTAAATCAAGAATTTTTAATGGTACACTTTTGTGCATTCTTTCCTACTTTTATCATAAATTCGATAGGACTGAAATAAACGAAGGACTAACATAAATGAAGGAGTAATAATGCATGGGTCTTTGATCACGTTTTCTCTAACGGGAAGAAATTAAACCTTTTATTTGGTACCAGGATATGCTCAAAATCATTAAACAATATACATATACTTGCTAAAATGAAAAAGGGAACTTTTTCTCAGGATGTTGAAATGATATAGTATATAGGTAACCGTTTGGAGTACCGAGTGGAAAATATTCCACGCAACACTCCCAGAATACATGACAATCAACGTATCACGACATAAGAGCAAATTTTTAAAGTTAATCATGAATAAAATAATATTATTTTAGGAGAATATTAAAAGCATTTACGGCAGCTCGGAAGATGGTCCGATAGGGATGTTAGCATGGATAGGAAAACGTGTTTACCTATTGTAAGGGGTGTGTCTTGATCTGAAGTTTTGCAAGAAACGGTATAAAATTCAACTGGTTTCACGACGCACATAAGAAATGTCATATGAATGAAATAATAAAGGCAGAATCTATAGCATTAAGCCACGAAATTTCCATAATCTAGATTTAAAAATTAGGAAATACGTACCGGAAAAATAAAAAGCACAGGTAGACAACTAAAATCCATCAAGGGAATTGATGACATCACTACAGTTCTTAATTTAACTCCTCACGAAATTCAACAATGGCAGAAGCAAGGCCCAGAGGACACACGATGTGGAAAGGAGGAGAAAATGTATTACTTGAAAAAAAAAATCGGACCTTTCGCGCTTCGATGCAGGAATAACAAAGAACTGATCCGAGGTTAATAAAATTGACCGTTCGAGAGTTAAGTGACGAAGTCAGCCTGAAACTAATATTGGGGAGAAGGGATGGCGAATTTTGACAGCTGACACTCCACCACAATAAAATGAAGCAGTCCGTTTCGTCACACGCGATACCCTGCGCAGCTGCCAAATTCCTCTGGCAATGAAAGTAGTGGCATGAAAAGAGGAAGCCACTTTCTATGATCGGAGGAGAGGCCAAACCACAAAAGACAATCCAGCGACACATTCAACATATCTTATGCAAAACATTGACTAAAAGTGTGCCGCACTGATTCGGGAGCGACAAAAATGGATACAAATATGCGCACCTGGGATCCGTTAACGAATAAAAAGGACGGATGAATGTCATCTATTTATTTCCTTTCCGTATTCCCTCTTCTTTACTTGGTACAAAAATAAATAAATAATTCTTTCATATATATTGTCACTGAGGAGTGTACGAATGTCGTGTTGCGATAATAGTTTTTCAGTAGACTTTAGGGGCAAACTCAGCTGACGGGGGTGAGAAAAAAGATAGAAAAAAAATTTTTTAAAGAAATTATTCAATACGCCGTACGTTTAAAAGGAGCATTTTAAGGAGCTACTGGATTGCACATATACGATATATCCGCTAGGAGGAATTCAAACAATTTTCTGACAAAACTACAGCTCACTGGAATCATTCAGATGGTGCTGGAATTGCTAGCAGCTGACAGGAATACGCACCAAGACGCGTGGGCGGGGGGGGGGGATCGGACAAGGGGATGGGAGTGCGCGCATCGTTTTGTAACACTCATTTGGGTTTCTCCTCCCCAACGGACGTCGGGTGAGGACAGGAATCCGTCGACGCTAATGACGCTGAGACCGGCACTTCACCCTCCCCGCACCCAGATGCACCACGTGCCGGAAAAAAAATAAAACAAGCGCGAGAGGCAACCGACAACATACGGTGCAGCACGCTCGCTTCGCTAACCTATTCGTCACCCGTGCCAAATGTCGTGAATAATAAGGGCAGCGCGCGCGCGCGCGAACAAATGAAATGATGGCGAGGTGGTTAACGCCCAGGGAACGGCACGCGACGGTGAATTGAAAGAGAGCCACCGCGCACGGGAGGAGGCGACGCCACGCCGGAAATCAATCCACGCGGTCCACGTCGCACACAACATGAGGGAGCCTCACGAGGTGGCCCCCGTCCCTTTTCTGAATTTCCAGACGAAAATACTCTGCTCTCCTCGATTTATTACGCGAGTGCCCAAAAGGAAAGTATTTTATTCAAGATTCGTGTATGTGAGTTTCTTCATTCCATCGTGGAAGTCAAACGATTTAACCGATTTAGATTAACTAAGTATCCTTATATTCCTTACATTACCCCGAATGACGTAGGTAAGGTGAGGTCACACAAAATAAAAACTATAATACTATATTTCGGAATTTAGATTTAAGGTTAAAAAATTAAAAGTCTACGCACCGGTTCAGTCGACGTTCTTAATGCGTAGGATCCTTTTGTTATTTATGTCCATGTTTATACATACATATATATATATATATATACATAATATATATACATATATACAACACACAGAAACATAAAGGAATGATGATTGATTCTGATGACGACGGCCGGGCCGTCGAAACGTCAATACATACTGTGAGTGTCCTTCCTTTATGTTTCTGTGTGTTAAATATTTTGTATCCGTGTGTTTGAACGTCGCCGTATATATATATATATATATATATATATATATATATATATATATATATATAAGAAGGCCTCGGAGTAGGCCGAAAGCTTAAATCATCTACAGTGTGAGTGTTCTTTTACGTGTTATCTGTTTTATTCTGTGTTCTATTGTGCCGTCCAAAAGTTATATATATATATAAATATAATCACGCGTACCTCTTCCCTTCCTAAACCCAAACTGATCATCCCCTAAGTAATAATTTGCCTTACTCTCTATCCTTTTGTTGATGATCCTGAGAATAACTTTAGCTGCGTGGGATATCAAACTTATTGTTCTGTAATCCTCACATGATATACCCTTTGCCTTTTTTGGAATAGGAACTAACATAGATCTCACAAAATCTTCCGGCCAGATTCCTTCTTCATAGATACTACGAATCAGTCCATATAGGGCCTTCTTCCCGCATTTTCCTAAACATTTCAACAGTTCTACAGGTATGTTGTCCACCCCCACGGCCTTATTTGCTTTCATCATCATATATATATATATATATATATATATATATATATATATATATATATGATATTTTTTATATATATTATATATATTATTTTTATTTTATATATATTTATACACACATAAGTTTACAACATACAAATATATAGTCTGTTTAATACGTTTTTTCCAAGTCTTTTTGGTTTATTTTTTAAATTATCACTAGGTCTTGAATGTTCTGAATATTGTCAGATACTTCTAGAATTAAAATAATTCTATCGTCTCTTAGCGTGCAACTTTTCAACATAGGTCTAAACTGAATTTCTAGCTTTCCGGTTTACACCAGGGCCTGCACGTGTGTTGGCCTACTTCAAACACGAACTGGACTCATGAGTGAAAGGAACATCGTTCTCATCCATTATGTAACAGATGTGCATGTTAAATTTCGGACTGTTTTCTGGCCTTTTCACGGTTTCCACGGTTTAATGTAGAGTATCTAGCGTTTTCCAAATGCAAAACATTCAGTCTTTTTACTGATTTTTCCAAATGAGTGGCAGCCCAGGCATATTCATGCACACTATAGCGAACACACCTGCGGTACGTGAAACGAAAACACGAATAATACACACAATTATTTCGATGCCATCTCAGTTCGTGCATTCATGATATTAATCTCGCCAAACGGCTGGTATCGATTCACTAAAAATTCATTTCGCGATTCGATTCTCTGAAAGATTCACGATTTACGCGATGGGAACAGAATCGATACAATGCTTCCAATAGCTAAACTATCCCAGACGGACCAACTTTCAATGCCTGGCGGAGTTTTCGTCGACCCAAAACCGCCCCTTGGTTAAATTTTGATTATCTTTTCATTTGGCGAGAGTCCACATTGCATTCCCCGCAGAGAGAGCCTCCCCTTCGCCGTAATTGCCCCGAGAGCGTGCCCCTTTTATCTTTGTCCCATGAAAATTAACCGAATCACGCTGGCGTGCTTCCTCCGCGGTGCGCGCGCTCACTCACTCGCTCACTCTCTCTCTCTCCCACTCCACCTCTCGCCCACAGCAAAAGGGGGAGGGGCACTCTCTTTACTCCGCTTGCATAATTGGTCTAACTCTTTCCCCCCATACACCCCCGCTTCAATGGATTCCCCCTCAAGTATTAAAATTTGTCCTAGTCTCAAACACAAACACGACCGGCCGATGTAATTCAGCGCCGTGCAGTTGAAAATTATCTCTCTCGGAGTTACCGTCCGTTCATGAACCGATAATTGGCTCTCAGCATTGGGGAGAGACCTTAAGACGAATTTGACGCTTTTCATTCGAGAAAGATTCTGTTTGCGATCGTGCTCGGAGCACTATCTCAACGAAAACATTCTCGAGAGCGCGCTCCGTGCAGAAGGGCGAACGCCTCAAGACTCTTCCACCCAACACCGAGGATAAATCCTGTACGTGGATTTTTTTAATGCCAACATTTATTCACTTCGTTCCCTTTCATGGAGAGCAAGTCAAAAATAAACCTGTTTTTAGATTACGTACGAATGAAAAGCTCAGAATTCTGTGATCTGTGAGGAGATTCCGCAAATAAATCACATTTTAAAATCATATTTTCGGTTCGTTTCCGTCTTTCCGGGTCGAGGCATTGTTTCTCGCAGGTAGGGTTCTTCCTACCCCTACCCCCTTCTATCCCCTCACCCGGCGAGTAAAACTTCCTGTTTTCTTTGTAACGACATATTCTTCTTAGCCAGAAACATTTTCATTCCCTCTGAGGGCATTAAAAATTTCTCGATTTCAAATGCTAATCCATTAAAAAAAAACTTTTGCTATGCTCTACGGGACTAACCAACGCTCTAACGCTAAGATTTCATGAAGAATCGTGGGGTTCGAACGACTATGAGTCCCCCTGCCACACACCTTTTTGGTGGCTCGCAGGGTATTTATGTAGATGTAGATGAGTCTAGAATTCGAATTTACTGAAGGTTTTCACGCGGCTCCTAGGCAGTTCCCGCCATGTATACAAGGTTATTGGACGACGCTTACGTATTCCGCTAACGATTATAGTTTTTCTTGCATTGTCATCTCCATTAATCAACGATGAGTTTTGGATTATTTCCAATAAACAATCACTCCCTACACCATTGAGATCTACCGCGCGATTGATTCTCGTCCACCCTTGTCCGGGAACTTGCACTACTAACTCCACCCATGACATTCACTATCTCGGCTGCTCTTGGACTTCTAATGCCACTCACACCGCGTTAACATTGAAAGTTTCTTACCCGAGTAATATTCAACGAATTCATCTTTAAAACCGCGCGAAATATGTCTACAGCGCACAATACTCCAGAGTGGACGGACCGATCGTCTACGTTAATAATTCACCTGATTTTTTTCACATCTGGAGAGACACTTTTAATGAATGGTCAGGCTCACTTGATAACACAAGAGGATTTAAAAAGAGCGACACACAAAAAAATAGGACGTCGTCGCGACCTAAACAAAATTCAAAGCATTCGTGTTTTTGGACGGTACGTCCTCTCTGTCCCATCTTCGGTAACTTCAAAACGAACTTCTGGACCGTCCCTGACAACTACGACACCAGAGCATGCGTCACGTGAACGTATCTTTTGACACACTGAACCAGTGATTGGAAGTGAACGCGTTGCGGAACGAAATTGAAATTCCGGAGATGCCGCGGTCTCACAGCAGTTGGCAGGTTTGCAACGAATTCATAAATATCTCTGCGCGTTTGACCAATCGTCGTCGGTGGGGAACGAGGGAAATCGACAGAATTCGGGAATGCTCTTCCACGCTCGGCTCGATATTTAACGCCTGGTATATTTGAGCCTTTCATTGCGTAACGTTACAAAGTTTATTCCACGACTGACGGATATCACAAAGCTATGAGCTGTCATTCAAATAAGCACATAGGAACCTACAAGTTTGTACCATGGGAAATTCAACGACTACACACCAAAGAGGTGCCAACACACATACTTACAGCACCATTCGCAGATTAAAATTACACCCATTTTGCATACACATAGAGGTTCGTCGGACAGCAGGGGTTGCATTAACAGATTGATAATGGGATTTGTGGGAAAATTACGTGCTCTTTAGTTCAACTAATTTAACAGTTATACATTATTGTCCACTAAAATCGCGATATTTGCGTATGGAAAACGACTAATTACACAGATCACTTAAAGATATACCTGTATCATTCAAGTTAAATGTGGTCCCACCTACTAATGTCATCACTACCTCGATTTCAACATTCAACCAATACGAGCTATATTTTATCCACTGGGTTGCGTTGTGTGTAGTCAATCGACGTGCACTCTATTTCCAATCCTACGCCATCCGACAATCTTTACACGCCTTCTGATCGTTCATAACGAGTTTTCACTGGTTGATCGCTTTCCTTTGGTATTTTATTTAAAAAATTAAATATTACTCAGCAGGCTTTCGAGTGCTCGGTGTGTTCTGAACATGGGTTGCGGCTGACGCGAAGTAACTAACATGTTTAAGTATTCTCTCAAATATTTCTTCAAAAATTGTTGTATGACTCCCATTTCCTTTACTGCACTTCTGAAAATATTCCGAACGTGCTTTTCTTCGTTAAGATTCGATGCTGGGTGCTTCAAGCTCAAGTACTTACTTTAACCGGTCAGTTATACACAAGTCTACAAGTGTAAAGCTAGGTTTCCAGATCGCCGCCACGGGTTATGGCGCCGAGGAAGTTACCCGTCTTTCAACTCATGCGGTGGCGAGGGAAAAACAGACACTCCCTCTATGTCTGTCTGTCATTTTTCCATCAAAAACACAAAGCTCAAGGGTCACCGCCGTCTTCTTTTTTCGGTCAGGCTCTGACGCGGGCAATGTGGTATGACGGCGACGCAAAAACGGATGCAAGCAAGGCGTAGCTTTAAGACTTGTTTACTTCAAAAGCTAACTGTTGAGCATTTTGTCAGAATTACCCAGAAACCGGCTTAGAAAGCCTCGAAGCCACAGCTCGTTTTTTTATCAGCCAAGCTTAGGCGGGTGAGCGTAGTATCATCATCAGTGAATTACAATAGGAGAGCCATTGAGGTCATGCGACACATTCTCTCTTAGCAACGAACTAGGCAAGGCGGCGCGGCGTGGAGGTGTCGGGAGGTTTGGTGAGAAGTTGGCGCAAATGCGTTAAACAACGGGGAGTCTTTAAAGAAGAAAGAGAGAGAGGTGTGGGAAGTCGGGAAGGGGAATGGAGCTGCACTAGCATGCGAACACGGAGATAACAGCCGTTCGCGCACGTATTTGGGTGCCGCGCGGGCGCGTATGTGTGTGCGCGTCCGTGGGTGCCGTCGGTGAAGACGCAATCTTGGCTCGTAATGCGACCGGGAGGGAAAAGGGAGAGGGCCGAAGAAGGGAGGACGAAAGGGAAAGGGCTGGTTGGCTGGACTAGAGAGCTCCTTTTTTTTTACCCCGCTCGTCCTCTTTTTCTTTTCCATTCAATTCAGTCCTCGCTTTCGGAACCAGTGTTTCCGTTTTTATAGAAATCGAACGCGTCCCCGTAGACTGTGTAAGGGGGTTGGGGGGGGGGGAGGAGAGGGGAGGGGAGGGTAGGGCATTGCATCCATTCATCCATCAAGGCGCAGGGCAAGGTTTCGGAGCAAACTAGAAAAAAAGCCAAGACGAATGCCACCTCAACGGCGCGGAGTACAGATAGATATATCAGGCTTGAGTCACCACACCAGCAATAAATACGACCGCCGTCATCGTAAAAAAAAGTGAGCCGACTACAGATTAGAAGTTATTCAGGTCTTTTCTATTCAGGCTTTTTCTGAACAAAACGTTGAAGTTGTTTTTAGTCGATATAGATGATAGAAGTGTTTGTTATGCGTCTAATAAGTTCCATGGAGTGGATATGATCCAAGGAGGATTTAAATTAAGAACAAGGAACTATCCAATCTCACCTCGCCAGTGGAATGATACTCATCTGTAAATATTAAACCCGACATGCGATTTTAACCTAATGGGGATGGAAAAAAATACGCTGATTAGCCTCAAATTATCACCGAGACTTTTTTTCAGTACATTTCAAACATTTTGTCAAAAGATTTAAAAAGTTTTTCTTTTTTTTTTGAGGCTACAGTAATGCTATCTTGCCTTATGTCAATCGAAAAAAATATTTTCAATTTTTTCAAAATTCGACCTGTGAAACAAATCCCTGAATACGGTTTTCAACCATGAGAATAAAATACTCAATTTAATCAATGATTTAGTACAACTCAATGTCGAATCTGCATGTATTTTTCCATAACAAGAAACATTATCAATCAATTCAGTATTAACATAAGAGAAATAAAATTAACGAAACACTCGTAATAACACAATTCTTTACATCATGACGCGCACACCATTGGCATAGAAGCACGATCAATGAAGGGTTTTAGAATTTGTTCCCACCATTCTTGCCCAAAACTCATGGCTCATTGACCGGTTTAAGGACCCGACAACCCGCAGCATAAAAACTAGGTAAAGACATGCCGAACCGTAAGCGACCTACACATTGAACGCCGAGGGAAGAACACGAAACGAATACTATGGGCATCATATTCACACAGAAGAACGCTTAAGTTCCCACTCTTTCTTTTCGCCCGCAAACCATTCATTTACGCTGTGGTCACCATTAACCCTGAGAAGCATCATTCCCGCAAAATAATATTCGTCACTTCGACAGATCAATTATTCCCACAACTCTCTCCCTCTCTTCTTCACCTTCTTCGACTTCCGGATGGAACATTATGGTCACGATTCCCCCATACAAACCCCATACCCTCTTTTCTCCTCCGCTGGCAGCGAAACCAAAATCCGTTACATCACGGATGAGTTCTTGGCGAGGGGTGAAGGGGGTGCGTCAGATTTCAAAGGAAGAGAGGTATGTAGGGGGAGGGGAATTTTGAAAAGAGAGAATAAAGGTTTTTATGTCAGCCCGGAAGCATAGTATAGAGACACAAGAGAGGAGAGTTGTGTTTGCGTTTGGTGGGGGGAGTCGCCGAAGGGGGGGGGGGCGAGAAGGGGTGGGGGGAGTTGGAGAATGAAAGGAGCAAACGGCGAGGATCGGGCAAAAACATTTGCGATACCTCTTCTCGTGATCACTCCCGACCGACCTAAATTGTTTTTGGGACCGAGGAGTGGGTATGGGAGGGGGGTGCAAAGGGTGGGGAGCGGTGGTTTGCCTCTTGGCGGCTCCTTCCACGGGGGGACCCGAGGCTCAAGTCACCGAGGTGCGGAACCCGCGTCTTACGTTCGGGAGAATGTCAGGGAGGCGGCGGCACTTTGACCTCTCAACTATCATCCACTTTCCGCGAGGGTCTCTACCCAACCGCCATCTCCCTCCAGATGGGAAGTGACTTCCGCGGAGGAATATTCACTCGCGGAAAGTTACAAATACGATGTGATGAGCGCTAATGAGGCATACTGGAAAGACTGGGCCGGGGGGGGGGGGGGTGGGGGCACAAAGTCAAATCTAGGTCCAGGACATGTTTCACGAGATGAACAGTCCTGTTATTTACGACCTATCCTGAAATAATTTTTTTCATTTCCCCCAATTACTATTACGTACAAGCATGAAATTTATATACGCTAAATATATATTTTTCTTAAAATTACAAAAAAATATGTCAATTATGTTTTTTCCTTAAACACCAATGCGCACTGCACATTTCTTCTATCTTATTATCTAGAAATAATTTTCACAAAATTTTTCAGGAGTTTTGAAAAAAATATAGTGAGTTAAATGTGATGGAGTGAAGGTATCTGTCCCATTTCCCTCAAGGCCAATCTTCTTAATCATTACATCTTGTGTTTGTACCTAAGTTATAATTGCATTATAAATAACGAATGTTATTATTATTTCGTTAGCTTCTCTGCTTCCGATCACAGACGCATTGCAGGGTTAGTATACCAATGCCAAGGACGAAGTAAACTCAAGAAATAAAGCTAATGATTACCCTCTAATGAACTTGCTATTCGTGAGGTAACGACTGTCGAGTTTCCCGCTGAAAATCAGCCAACTTTCTCAACCTAAGAGATGAGGCAACATGGGGATGGTGTGAAATTCATTTAGTTTTGACGCGTCTTACAACTTCTCTGAGACAATGCTATAAAATATTGGCTATTGTTAGCGTGAGATTTCTGAAAGCATTCAGAAGAATGTTTAAGGAAAATTCTTAACACGATTTTCACAGAAAATTGGTTTCAATACTTAATGACCTTGTATTAAAACAAAATCCTAGCTCAGAGCTCAAAAATCCCCGCTAACCACACCTACAAAGCTCCGAGCATAGGTTGGAATTCTAACGTACAATTTCGAGTCGAGGAGTAGGGATGGTGCTCGGGGAAAAACAAAAGATTTAAATCCGCTTATCGAAAGGATGCGGCTGTGGAAGAGGAGGGTCGCATTTTATACTCGCACAGATCCCCGTGAAGCCGAAATCAAATATATATATTATATTTCTATATACAATATATATACATATATACATATGTATATACATATATATCAGTCATATCTTATCTTCCGAAGAAGACGGAGCTCGAGCCCGTCGAAATTATCAAGATATTATTGTGAGTGTTCTTTTTATGTGTTCTCGTGCTGTGTGTTACTGCCTAAGTTTTTTATTCAACACTTCCGTGTTACTTCGAAGAAATATATACATATATATATAACCATAAACACAGTAATCAACCCGAAGGTCGGTTTAGTAGGTGATGGTAGAGCTCACCCGTGTACCAAGCCCAACGGCGTGTGAATATTCACACATCAGGGTAGGGGGGCCAGTTCCTTTCCCTGTGCCGGTTATTTATATATTATTATTATTAGGTAATCTACCGGTTAAGGTAGGTTTTTGGATGGACACAAATATCAAATATATATTTTGTAACTCATGGTTATATATATATATATATATATATATATATATATATATATATATATATACAGGGAAAGGAACTGGCCCCCCTACCCTGATGTGTGAATATTCACACGCCGTAGGGCTTAGTACATGGGTGAGCTCTACCATCACCTACTAAACCGACCTTCGGGTTGATTACTGTGTTTATGTTTATATATATATATATATATATAGATTAGTTTGATAGGTGGGGAGTCACAAAATGTTTATTTGATAGTTGTGTCCATCCAAAAAACCTACCTTAAACGGTAGATTACCTAAAAATATATGAGTCTGACCTGAAGAAGGCCTCGGAGTACGCCGAAAGCTCAAATCATCTACAGTGTGAGTGTCCTTTTACGTGTTATCTGTTTTATTCTGTGTATATATATATATACCAATCACACATCAGGGTAGGGGGGACAGTTCCTTTCCCTGTGCCGGTTATGGTTTCCCAGGAAGATCTGGTACCCGAAAAATCAACTAGCTTGGGTGGAGCTGCAGGTGCCCAAAGTGACTTGCCCGGGAATCGAACCCGGGACCCTCCGGTCAGTAATCCAACGCTCTACCCACTAGACCACGCGACCTGCATATATATATATATATATATATCCAAGCTAGTTGATTTTTCGGGTACCAGATCTTCCTGGGAAACCATAACCGGCACAGGGAAAGGAACTGGCCCCCCTACCCTGATGTGTGAATATTCACACGCCGTATAGGGCTTGGTACATGGGTGAGCTCTACCATCACCTACTAAACCGACCTTCGGGTTGATTACTGTGTTTATGGTTTATATATATATATATATATATATATATATATATATATATATATATATATATATATATATATATATATATATGGGTACGCACGCCTCAAGCAAATATGTCGGTATAAATAGGTAGATACCCAGGGAGCTTATGTCCTGGGAGGTCCCGTAAACCCTTCGTGAACCACGTACTGGATGAACGAAGACGAGTCACTGTGAGAAACAAATGAGGGCTTTCATGCGATGCGGCGGTGGGACGACTGCAGAAAGGGGCCGCATTTCCCTCTGCTGAAACACGATTGCAACGCGCAACCTGCCCGCGGAGGAGTCAAGCACGATTACCTAAGAGTTACAGGGAATGGAGCCGGAGGCCTGCAAATTTCATCACACGATCGCACTGCCCCACAAAAGGTACGTATGTCATGATATAATCAATTAGCAGACACGACGCATTCCACTCTCAATCCTAACAAGAGCCTGACAAAAACGAATGGGGAACAGTAAACACACAATTGACAAAGGTCTATAAACACCACGTGGAATTTTAAACAACCCCAATCCACCCGATTATATAAGATTAAAATAATTTAAAGGCCGTGCCGAAATAATAAGGAGTTGTGATGTGAGCTGTTTTGATTTGCGATTCATAGACGCGAGACACCTGCAATTTTTAAGGCCCTCTTTAAATTGAATGTCACAGAGGTCTACCGCTGGTAAAGGACCCAATATTATGCATCAGGTGATTCGCGAATTCACAAATGGGGAAAGTAGGCGCATAATTCCAACTGGCTATCGGTGACCCAAGTACTTTTATCCCCTTTAATATTTTTCCGGCAGTGATCACTCCCATATTTTCCTTCGGTAAGTCATGCGTTAAAAATACGCTGTAATGAGCGCTGCAGCATCGCCATATTGCTGTAATTAAGATTCTGCCATTGGATTTACTCACTGACAATGCGACGGCACATTCGAAACGAATTTAGAGAGAGATACTTGCATGCAAGTGACCCGAGTTGGTTGGATTTCAATATATCCACCGCGCAGTTAATTTCACCCACGTATTTCATCCCGCCAGTAGAGACACGTGCGCTCGTCCGCGAATATTACCCCATGGAAAGGAGGTCGAGAATGATCGACCATCCCGAGCCGACGTATTTCCCTCCAGCCAAACGACGAAGGTCCTCGAACTTCAATTCTTTTCTTTTTTTATCGTAATCTTTGGACATTAAAACTCTCTCCCGTATCCTCAATGGATCCACTTCATTGAGCACCACCAATTGTATTTTGTCTGGTGCAGCCTGCCATAACTACGCACTTTCGACCAAGCTAAAAAGCTCGTTTTAAAAATATAAAAACCTCTTTCTATCCGTATCACTTCAACTTTCAAGTCCCCTTTTTTTTAAATGATCATGAATGGTCACACTCTATAAGTGACTTTGTTTCTCAAGTTCAAGGCTGTGATTCGAAAAATTTAGAGACCGATTCTTTGGGTTCAAAAGTCACGCTATTTGGCTTTTGGCTCGAGGTTTATCTCTCCTGAATTGGATTATCCCCCCCCCCCTTTGGAATCGTTGCACCCGAAAATGATGATTAAATCCGTATAATCAATTTCAATGAGATTACGTGATGTTTCATTCCCATGTTGATCGGAAAGAGAATTACCACCATTTTTCCGATACCAATTCAACCGAGAGGAATGGAATCCATTTCGTATCAAATGCGAGATTGAAATCATTCCAGTTGGTAAACTAAGGATTAGCGTCCGACCCGAAAAGAGATCACTACTACTGGCGACTTTAAAAATCCACCTCCTGGACTATTTCGTCATAACGCCTCTCGACTTTTTGGTTCACTAAGAGCAAACACTTCGATTGATCTGAAACTCAACCCCCAGACCATGATTCGTCTCTACAGAGTGGATGCAAAGGCAGCGACGATCGATCGCTCAAAACGGATCAATTTCGCGTGCAAGTTCCGTGGCGTTGCACTTCGCGCGAAAAGGTCTAGCACTCGGAGAGGCGTTACGGACTCCCGGGATGAAAGTGGGACGTTTTAAAAAATACAAAAATCTCCGGTCCGACGAACGTTTTCGTCGATTCCCGCGCGGGATTCTCTTTAAAACTGTACCAGTGGGACGAGTTCTCCGTTCCCCTCCGAAAAATCATTCCTTCGCCCCCACCTCACTTCCCTCCGTCCCGCACCCAACCCCTCAGCGGTGAAAAAGGTTTCTCCCCGAACCGACGCCAAGTTCCGTTAGCCCGTCTACGAGTTTCGAGAGCTAAACCCTTTCCTCCCTCCCTCCCTCGTTACTCACCCGAGGAGTGTCTGAGGAGGGAGGGCAACATTCGGAGAGGATAGGCTACGGGGCTGTGAGTTAAGGTGAGCAGCCTTCGGCCGAGGAAATTCCGCGGTTCCTTCGCCTTCCACTCCCCGTTCCGGTTCAATTAGCGCCCGGGGCGGTATAACGGGTTTAATTTGTGTCTCTTCCATTTTATTCTTTGCATCGGGAGAAGCGCAGCCAATCAACCAAGCCCGCAAGCTCGGGAAGACGGTGAAAGGATTTTTTTCGCAATTCCCAGCTGAAAGAATTTTCGATTGAAAAATTGTATATACAGATATTGAGGGAAATAAAACTCTTACAGAATGTTCTGGTCTTTGGCACTCGTGCTCCGTATGACGTTTTCCCGCGAACGACCACAAGAGGAGGACGTGTATAGTTTAAATGTATCCAAAAAAAGTCTCCATGCAGGACTCTAGGCGAAATAATGGTGTTACTAATGATTCATAGTCATGGGCATGATGGCGACAATGTCAATCAAGGAAATGTGGATTAAGACAGGATTTCAAAGACAAAAATAGTGTCTTTAGTGCGGGTTCGTTCAACAATGAGGAAGCTCATATCTCAACGACAACATAATACGTTTTGGACGCATGGACGATAATTTCATGAACATTTTTTAGAACCTATAGAAATTCAACCGACGACGAAGTTCGAACCGTCATACTTAATGAATCGTTTGCCAATGAATTTGGTTCCATTGCAGGGGCAGTTCACATCAACAATTCACCGAAAATTTGGAACACTTTTCAATAAAAATAACTTGCGCAATTAAAAGACCTCATTACTGTATCACCATCAATCAAAAACTTACCAGAATACATTCGGGTTGCGCAGATGCCAAACCAACCATGAGAATACATTATGCAATTCCAAACAAAATGAATAATGCGTACTCGTTACTCTTAACTAATCTTCATTGAATTTCACAGAGAGATGGTTTGTCATGCTACTGGTTCCCGGTAAAATTTCTTGCCCCGAAGCCTGTTGCTCACTTGTTCCGTCACTGGTTTCAAAGCGATTAAACCCTTTCTTGAGAGAGAAAAAGCATAGTCCGTGCACCGTTCCACTTCTGAATCGTGATAACGAGAGAAATCTAAAATGAAATGGAATAATCCAGGAGAATTTAAAAGATCCAAGCGCCAAGTCGGCCGTTCATTAAATAAGAGTAAACAAAGAGCCCTTAAAGAACTCCAACTGCGGCATCTAAGAGGCACACCTTTAATGTGCAACCGGCGGCGGGGGCTGGGTGTGAGGGGGCAGGGACCGGCTCGTACGGTGTGAATCCGGAATTACTTTCAGTTGGCAGCGGAGGGCTCGAGTCCAACCGGCGGAACAAACAAGCACGACATGAAAGAGAATTCGTGTCATTCCTCGGGGATTGTCGTGGGAACTTCGGTCCCTTCTAATGGCCCTTGCCAGGGGCGCCAACACACGAAGACTACTTCCGGCCGAAAAATTCGACTGGGCCGAAATAGCGAGCGACCCATCCACCTTCTTAAGTCACCAATTCGGCGACCTTCACAAGAGGTGTGTGCGTGTGTGACGGAGAGAGTTTTCTAATTGGCTCCTGTTCGCTGTTGTAGAAAGAGATTCAAACAACAAAGAGATGCGAATTCTCGAAAATGGGGGGAGGGAGGAAAAATAATTTTGGTCGAAAAGGTCTTCTTCCGTCTTCCTACTGTAAGGTACGTATGAGTGGTTTCCCGGTTGCCCAGTAGCGGGAGTTATCACAGAAACAATACGATACACAGCTCCAGCGTGATGAAATTTGCCACCAATGTTCGAGTCGGTTGGGTTTTATTTTCAAAGTAAGGGATATATTATTTAATTAACTGCGTCGTACTTGTCCTCCTTTGACTAATGAAAACGTAATTCGTACATAAATGCTTACTATTCAGTGTAATAAAAATGACGAATATTAGCATTGCATACACTTGAAAGATAAGTTTTACGGCACAGATTCGCATACTGATCGATTGATTGCATCCATTCATTATGTGGTAATTCCATTCCATTTTTTGGAAAAGGACCCAGATCGACCCATCAACACCACGCCCTGACGTTCCGTCAGCGGCGTCCTTAGCGCCGGCTATAGGTGCCCAAAGCCCCAGCTGCATGGAGCCATTTTAGGCGGAATGAGACATGGCTACCCCTTGTGGGAACTACAAAAGCTACATCTGCGGTCCTTACGGCACATTGCTATAAAACAGAAAAACATCAGAACCACCTCACGAACACCTGAAAAAAATCCCAGAAAGCTTGCCGTAGGCCAAATATGCGAACCAACTATTTCGGGAACGAATTAAAAACAGCTGTTTCTATTCGTGCGTGGGAAGTTCTTTCCCGATTCAGCAGCGCCCCTGATCCACGTCCGCGGCCGTCGATGCGAGAACGTGGCCCACGGGGAGGTCAACTGGTGGGCGAAGGAGTGGGTGAGAGAAAGGAGGGAAGTGTAGGAAGGAGAATGGAGAGAGGAACAGGGAATTAAGAGGACAAGAGGGAAAGAATAAGGGAGGGGTGCAAAGAGGAGGAGGGAAAAGCGGAGACGTAATACAGGGTGGAGTGGAGGGGGACGAGCGATGAAAAGGGACGCATTTCCCCCGACACGCATCGCGTGGATCTTGCCCTTTAAAGCCCCCCATCCGGCGTTGCGTAACGACCTCTCCGGACCGCCGCCGTTGGACGCGGCGAAAACCCAAGCACACCGGGAGAAAGTGAGCGACCTCACCACGCCCCCACCCCTCCCCACATCGTGCACCCCAACTCCCACCATCCCCACACCCCTAACTCACCTACACACACACACACCCTTCCAAACCTTCCTGGCTTTCCTTTCCAGATGTGGCGCGGGTGATTACGTCCCTTCCCTCACCACTTCGAGAGAACACACTCCAGACGAAGGTTGGGCGTAGGCCTTCGCGTTCGTGCGTTTTCCATTTTTTATTATTCTCCCAAGTTTTTTTGGAGGGCGCGAGGAGAGATGATGAGAGAGAGAGAGAAGTGCGCCCGGGAATGAGTCGCAGGGCGCGCACATAAACCACCGCCCATCATACCCTATCCTCAGCCGACGCCCGCTCCCTTTTATCTCCTCGTCGGTCGACTTCCACCCCAGAACACCCCACCCAATTTCCACGCACCCTCCCCTCGACCCCCCCCCCCCACCCCCAGGATTGCTCAAAACAAACACATGTCAAAAAGAGCCAATTCCCCATCGCGTGCTGAACCACAACCAGAAGATTCGACGGTTCGATGATTCAATCCCTACAGACTACATACAACGGACAGGGAATCACGCTCGACATCTTAAATTCGGAGAAAAGGACAATTCCGTTTGGACCGGAGATGCGAAAAGCATTTACACCCAACTCCTTTAGGAAATTAAGGAAGTGCGATCGTCGTGCAGTGATAGGAGGAGGATACGGACTTGCATCATAATAACTGCGAGGTGCAGGAAGAGCAAGTAAATATAGTATGCATATTAGACGGCACGACACCAGCCATTAACTTGGTGCCTATCATTAGAAAGTAAAAAGATTGCTCTTCGCTAAGCGTCCGTGGCTTTTCATGGAGTACGGCCGTAAAATTGACCTCAGAGACATAAAGTCAGGGCCGATATCAAGAAACAGAAAATGTTGACGCGTTCAACCTTGTTTCGGTTTAACCCTGTTACCGTTGTCACTTCCACACAAATAGCGCACGTGGGTAGTTTTTCTGGATCTGCTGTTCAAAATTACGCAACCAACCCTGGAAGAACACGACACTTTCGGTTCAGGGAGAATGGAAACGAACACGTACGAAATCTGGGCCAAAACGTTTTTAATTCGTGTCTCCGAAAGAGAAATTGCTGCTGGATTGGCAGGAGACCGCGATATTTTCATATATTTCCCTCGGAAATAAATGTTTGAACACTTACATCAAATGCACCCTGGTTTATCCTCAACTCCACGAAATTAAAACAAAATGACAATTCTTAAAATATTTAATTTTACCAAAAAAACAAAGAAAATAAATTATTATTATTAGGTAATCTACCGTTTAAGGTAGGTTTTTGGATGGACACAACTATCAAATAAACATTTTGTAACTCCAAACGAAACCCAATCCAGCAACCTAATCTACATCAGGTCCCACTTCATCTCCGTGTACCTCCTTCTTCCCTTCATTCCGTCCAACATCCCTATCCTGTTCCTACCCTTACCTCGCTTGCCCAACATCCTCCCCTCTATTACCCTCTTCAACATTTCACTACCGCTCAATACGCCTTTCATCCATTTTTTCCTGCCTCCATAGGAATTCTCCCAACAAACCCCTCTCCTCACCCACCATCTCCAGCACTTCCTCATTTGTTTTCCTTTCGGTCCATTTCACCTTCTCCATTCTTCTCCACACCCACATTTCAAAAGCCTCCAATCTACGTCTATCCTTCTTCTTCAGTGATCACGTTTCCGCGCCGTACATAGCTACGCTCCATATCCGAGTTTTTACGAGACTTTTCTTAACATCCCTACTCAACGTCCCCGTCATCAACTCCCTCCTCCTTGAGAAAGCCTCCTTGCCTAGCGCAATTCTTCTCCTTACGTCCCTACCACTTTGACCGTATTGGTCCAAAACACTTCCGAGATATAGAAAATAAATACCCCTAATATAATATTCATTATGAATAAAAATAAACAACTTAATGAATTTAAAAAAATGAAATTAGAATATAAATACATATAAATGCATCTAGCATTATGTTTTGAAACTATTAATAAAAAACGAAGAACGACTGCAATCAACATCGTTGAAGTCCATCCCCCCCCCCCTTTTCGCTCCCACCAGAACAAAGGAACCCGTAGTCCCCGTAAAGTGCTCGGGGAATGAGCTATGCACGTCGAGTATCGCCGTGGTATGTGTATATGCGCCCGTGAATGCGAGACCCAAAATGTCGAAAGCAACACAAAGAAAAAAGACGTCGGAACATTCACTTCCAAGGTCGTGGAGTCGATGCTTTCACCGGAGATTTTTGTATTTTTTCCCGGAGCGACAGACTCCCAAGCCCTGAATGAGCGTTGGAGATGCATTGACACGGAGTACCGAAATAAAACGAGCACTACGGGTTGCTGAAAAACATGCGAATGCGAATGCAGAAAAAGTGTTCGTTACGTGAAATATTTACACTAATCTGGAAGCATTATTTTTTGGCGAGACGGACAAAATTACGAATAACAGTCTGTCCAAACAAACATTAAACTGCTAACGCCAAAAGAGGGGTATGTCAGCGGCCGCTATGACCTTCCATATGTGGAATTTGTGATATGATAACGAAACACTAGTAGATCTGATGTTTTTCTTTAATAATTTCATCAGCTTTGTGAATTTCTAAGATCGCTAACTGTGCGTGGGAAAATGTTATTCATATAGGTTGCCTCGTCAACCATTTCTCCTGATTTCCCATTGTAGTTTTTTGCCCATTATTACAATTCAGGGTTGGAATTATATCCTCGATTTTTTCCAACTCCAAGGTTTCAGCTTATCTTCCTGGCTTTGTCTCGCAAGGTTACAGAAAATCATGCAACGGTAGTAATGTTTCTGTAGCAAATCGGCCTTCTCTGATAGTTTACTTAGCTCTGAAATTAAACATTTCGATCCAGCGTCCCAGACGATGATGGCGAATCGTACCCCACCAGCTTTGTTTTCCTTGAATATTTACCACAAGTCGCCTCAATAAACAATTACAAGATCACTGATCCGTAGATGTCCCGCAGATACATGCGTACATAAGATTAACTTTAAAGATTAGCCTCGCATCGAAGTTGCTATATTTACATTATGGCACTATGGTTACGAAACAAAACACATTTCACAACCGTTTATTCGGATGCCATTTCGGCCATCCGCCCAGGGCACTTAACTGCCCGCGGGTTTTTTTTTCTACTACCTTGGGAGCATTTCGCAGTCGGCGGTTTGCGAAGAAAACGGGTGTCGTAACGAGTGAGGGACGCTCGCGCGTCACACGACTAGACACCTAGACTTAGAAAGTGCGGCGAAATGACCGCGCGCTCACAAGCCACTTGGGATACTTGATTGCTGAGATTGGGATAACTGATTAGTCGAGAGATATCCCCGGTATTGTCCCTGTATGGGAAAGAAATGATCCCGAGCTGGGAGCACGCAGGGGAATGAATCGGTGGAGGGACGACGAAAAGGAATTCGACGTCGCTTCGACCCTGGGACTTAATCCACGATTCGCCCAGGATAGGTCGGCTGTCCGCACGCTCTGTCTTTACAAGTATTGGAGACAATTTCCGTGACACGGCTGCCGTTGAAACAGAGAAATGCATCACGGTAACACATCAGATGTTATCTCACGCGCAGGGCTTCATTAAATGTACCAAATTCACATTCAGACTGGAAATTTTAGAAGACTTCCGATATGAATTTAATTTAATTATTTGGTATCGTCACGCCACACTATTTATATTAAAATACTTGCATGACACAAGAGACCAATTATCTTGAATCAGTTCATAATAAGGGTCAAACATTTAAGGAGATCGACTGATCGACTCATTAAACCCTATAATTTACTGGGCTATCCTAAAAACAATATTTCATTTGAAGTGCTTCTCATGGTGAGACTTCAATTGGCAGAGACTCTTAACAGAATAAATATAAACTATTCGGAATAAAATTATTTTAAGCAATGATAAAGTTTTATTTCCCTATATTTATTTAAAATGTTCTCAGTTTTCTATCGAATGACCGAATAACATTAACACAACCAATAAAATACCTATGAAGCTCCAATTATGTCGAAATTAATTGAAATAATTTACTTTGTAATTTCACACAATTCCACGAAAAAAGCGCGTGGAATTACAAAGTAAATTATTTCATTTCAATATGTTATGCAAGTTCCATAAAGTTACACCTGAGACAACAAATCCAATCATGTCCACATGTCCATCAAACACAATTCTGAATCAGGATTGATGATGCCACATTTCAGGGAATGTTCTCTAAATAAACCATTGTCAATGTTCCATCTAAAATATCGTTACAACACAAAATATTTCCTATTAAATAAATACCGCTGGGTGTATTAAACTAAAATAAAAAATACACGATTGCGAGATAAATACAAAAACTAACTGAAATGGAAGGGACAAATAAAGAGGATGGATTTTTACACATCTGAGGGAAGCCTTGCGAACGCCGGAGAATTTACAACAAAGAATACAGCACGCACACACATACTAAGTGGTGAGAGGAACAAGGGTTTTGGTTTTCAACCACAATGTTTCCGCGTAATATTAAAACTACTCCTGAGTTTTCGGTTGATTGCAAATAATTAACGCCCTCAATCAACCCGTAAATTAAACTCGGGGATTTTCCTTTTAGCAAATATTCGTTCCATAAGAATTTTTTGAAAATGAATAGAAATAGGAATTGGATATTTGAATCCTTAGGTAATTAAAATTTTGCACTATACGAACGAAACATGTTAATAGTTTCGAGTTTGAAAAATATATTAATTAACGTATGGCCTTCGCGTTCAAACCAATCGTATGCCGTAGTATAAGTGACACTGAATAGACTTGGGAGTACATGGGGACATACGTTGTATTTAAGCGGTCAGCTGATCCACTGCTGCATCATAACCAAAACGAATATAACCTGAAGAACTGAATAAGGTCTTCCCCTGAAACAAAAGTAGAAAGTCTACGATAGAATTAAACAGCGAATGAAATTGTTTCCCAACTCACGCAATGTTGCATTCACTCCTGTTTACCGATAATCCAAAATGTCGTAAGACTTTAAATTAATTCTATAATTAACTTTTCTGACAACTTAAATCTGATTCCAACAACGTAATCAAAACTAACTACGTAGGAGGAGCACACCGCGGGTCGCTTATTCTGTCATTCAGCGCATCAAATAAAATCCCCTTCCTTTTATCTGGTACTGGACTTGGGTAACACACACTCGACGTCGTGAGGCCAAATTTATCTCCTCAAGTTCTTAGATCCTTGCCAGATTTCAGCACTTAACCACCATTTAAAATCTATCGCTCAACTTTGCAGGTACGTGTTGCAACATAAATGTATACGCTCTACGTTAAGTTTTAACATAATTTCTACGCTAATGGAAGCCAAAAACGTGAATGTCGAGAGGACTGTTTTTGCATCCCGTGCAATCGCTCGTGTCGGTAATGAATGGTACTCATGCAATGCCGAGGAATCTAAGATGACTGGATGATGATGGGGAAACAATGAGTAATTAATTAAATCTAGGGAAACAATTAAGGCTTAGGAACGTTTTAAAATTTCAAATGAAAGAGAGACGTTGGGCATATGAAGAAGGAATGAGCTAGGTCTTTCACTGCATTAGGTCTGCGGGATTAAAAAAAATGAAATAATGGCAAGAATTCGGCGAGAGGGAGCAAGAACATGAGATCTCTGCTTCCCACTTAATACGAGCAAATTTACACTTTTTTTTACATACGTCGATACATAAGAAGACACGTAAACAAGCTGCTGGATGATTGGTAGATGAAATCCACCAATCAAGCAGGCAGATATCTATGGTGGACGTGTTGCGATTGCCGAATACCACGAACAGACCAGAGGACGTAATTTACTTAGGAGAGCATGCAATTCCAGATTTACGTTCTGAAGTAATACAATGAGTTAAAATAAAATGATTGACTAATACACGTAAAGAATTTTCTGCGGTCGCGGTACTTCACACACTGATATGCACTCATTAACTCATGGGAAGCAATTGCGACTGAAAAAAAAGGAGTAGGTGGTCGAAAGAGCGGTGAACGAACTGATACGATTATGGGCGAGGCAACGCAGTCAAAAACAACTTTCCACCTTTGGTGATTAATGTTCATGATACTTGAGCATACAAGAACGTATGGACGTTCGGTTGATTGTCCGTACATAAACGTACGGACAATCAACCGAAAAGAAAAAGACACGAAAACAATGAAGATCCGTACATATTCAGAAGTTAGAACGATGGTTGGAACATCAGGTGACAACAGGGAACTAAAAAAAACACATATCGTCAAATTATACTTGTATTAAAAATAAATGATCAAATACTGAATTTAACATGATGAAATCAAAATAAAGGAGTGGATTATTGGGCAATGGGGTAAAGTCAAGACGTTGACTTCCCTTATCAAAAAATGTGATGGAAATGTGGGAAATCTTCTCGGAATAACGGTTATTTCCCCCCCCCCCCAGAACTTAGATCAAGGAGATAAGATTACGAGAAAAGCAGAACGATAGGACTACCCAATCGCCTTTACGTGACGCTTTTGAAAACCAAAATGTGCCATCCGACGAGAAAGCAGAGCACACTTTGTTGGCGGAAAAAGCGTCGTAAAAGAATTGAGTCTGGACTTTCGTCGCGATAAAACGTAATAGAATATCAATTCTCATCTCATTTTCTACTCAAACTCTCCCTTTTTCTCTCATACGACACAACGATATGATACGTTTGCCGAAACCTCTTCAAAATGAACTTTACCACCGCGACACGTGTATCATAATTTACGGCCAGCCAAAGTACAGCTAGGAGAACAAAGGTTGATTTTTTTCTGACAGAAATAGCGCAAATGACCTCAGCTGTCGGTTACCTTCCCCTAGTAACTGTTCAAGTAATTTTTTTTTACTGCAGATGGACGATGTGATCGACTGGGGTGAAAGTCAGCCAGAGATGAGAAACAAAATATTCTCGGTATTTTCACTCGTAAATTGGGGAAAGTGGCGGCAGATATGGTCGATATGGTTGCTTCAATGAAATGAGTACATAACTTTCCAAGTAAACGGATGGCAAGGGAGGGAAGACGACGACATTTCAATGTGCTCTTGCGCACTAAGCAAAATGATCACCGATCCATAATGAGGCTTAGATTCGTTCGCCAAAAAGAAAAAGAGCGAACGGGTAGAAACGCGGCGAACGGCCCACTGCGTTCAGCACCGAGTCCATTACCACATAACTCTCGAATATCGTACATTAGGAAAAATATGCAGACAAAATTTTCTCACGCAAATTCATATAAACGATACTCCGTGATTTTTCAAGTAAAGTGAACCGTTCGACATATTTCCCACTGTTATGTGGTTAGCTCGTGGCATATCAGTAAGAAAATGAACATTCAAATTTAAGGTCTATTCCTGATTTTTTTAAGAAGACATCACGGAAGAATAACTTTTAAAAAATCCTGAAGTTTCGTTGAAATGATCATAACTGTGATGACAAATATTATTCAACGTGTCTGCTCTGCACTTTCAACACAAATTGATTATTGCAAGGCTTTCATTTCGGCTTATTCAGGTCATTAGTTATCATTTTCGAACTTCATTTGATACGTTTAAAGGTTGACTGCATGCATTCACTGGCACTGACAGGGTCATTAAATCCCATGACGAAGCCATTATTTCCAGCCTCGGAGACCACGCATCGTTGCTAAATAAACAACCGCAAACGCTCTTCGCCTTGGGAATCACGGCAGCGTTTTGACCCTCCCGAGAGGCACAACACTGGGCCGGGGGAGCGGAGACCGTCAGCAGATTCCGAATCTGTTTATTTTTTTCGGGTGTCCCATATTCCGTCGAAGGAAACTTCCCAACAAGGTGCGGCGGTGGAGGGAGGCGGGAAAGGGAGACATTGCCGAGGGACCGTAAGCCACTTTCCCCCTCCTACTCACAGTAAACCGCGGAGGAAACCTGTTCCCAGCCAAAAAATCCAATAATAATAATAATAATGTGTAAGAAAAGGAGGGGCGAGTGGTCGGATTCTCGCGGGACGCAGGAGGTCCGCGTCCGGGTAGGGGAGAGTGGGTGGGGTTGGTGGAGCGGACGACGGGGGACAGGTGGAATGCGCCGGGGGCAAAGCGAACTGAAATGAGGGTGAAAGAAAATGAAATTGCAATCCACTCTGTTGCCGAATCTTGACCGGTCGTGCATCGTCTGAGGTCGAAGGCCACTGTCCCCATGGGGGGCAGGCCTTCTGGTGAAATAATTCCCTTCTCTTAGCATCCCTTGTTTCCAGCTTTGGGGACAAGGTACGGAGACCATTGAACGGACTCAATGAATCGGGAAAAGATAATCTTTTCTTGAATTTTACGGGATGAACTCCGAGCCGCGCACGAGATCGTTCCGTCTGCCAGTCTCGAGACAGATTGAATGAAGCTTTTAGGAAGTTTAATATATGCTCGGGCTTACTTAAAACAGAGAAAAATATTTGAAAGTGCACCATTATTAGTTCTTTTTAGACAAGTTCATCATCTTCCTCACGACATTCCTCATTTCTTCCTCATGTCCTTCCTTGCCTTGCAGCAATGAAGACAAGATTTTTAGCTTATGAGATATTAACCCTTGAGCTTCTCCGCTCTTATGTGGAACTAAATTGTTTATTTGCGTTATCTAGCTATCGTATCCTCGGAAGGACACAAAAATATACGAAAAGGTAAGAAACAATTTTCTCTCGTACATAACGACGCCATGTCTATAACTTCACAGGCACTACGGAGTGCAACTGCAACCGACAAAGGAGGATTTTCCATCAACGAAGCATATTTTATTTTTATATTACAAACGGAACTGCTTACCTTTGTAAGTGAACACTTCGGTTGGCTTCGAAATGCGTCCCCTCTCGTCAGCACAACTCGTTCCTCCGAAAACGAACGCACAGCAAATATATCTGAAGGTAAAGAAAGGAAAAAAAAATACATTAATCACACAGGAAATGAAACGTATGCTGACACTGATCATGCTAATAAAATAAGTGCAAGTAAATGTTCCTGCCGGCGTGGCACGTTTCTCCTCGCATCAACTAAAAGCGCAGAGTAAGAACGACGTACCTCGGAAATTTTTCCACGGCTTTCTTCCAAAGGAATCTAGGGGACGGGCGACGCATGCGGTAAGCATCAAGGTTTCATTTAACAGGAAGGGGAAAATCGCGTGGTCACTCATTCAATGATGACAGCCACATATGCATCAAACGAACTCCATAAATGAAAATAATTTAATGAAGAGAAAAAAGAATGAAGTTGACCAATTTCATTAAAACTAGTTGGAATGGTTTTTACCCAATATTCAAGTACACAATTCTAATGCCTATGTAAATCTCACATGTATATTTCCTTTGATGGGAGCGTGTGTGTATAGTACTATTATTAATCATTTGCACACATTTGTAGAAAATATATCACATTAACTAACATTTTGCAATGACTAGTCTGGGGAAACAAATAAATTATTCATAAATACATGAAATACACGACAGAGCATATAAGTACTTGTTTGAAAATGCTTAAATAATTTAGTCGTTAGCAACTATCTGTTGTTTAAAATATTCCATGGAGTCATTCCTGTCAAAGAAATATATAAAGAGTGCTGGAGGAGTTATGAAGTACCCACATGAGTTAAGACATTTTCCATATCCGCGAAGGATAAAAAGCAAACATTTCGCAAAAACTTTCTCTGCAATGTACAGTTGACTGGAAATTCATATTTAAGAGAGGACCTTCGGGGTCTCGGCAATATTATGCTTGAATCCCTCAATGAATTTACCCGAAATTCGAATTACCGTAGCTGTAATCTGGATAATCAAGCCACTAGATCAGTATACAAAAATGCAGTGCCCTCCACGTGTTTATTTTCCTGCATCTCGAGTTCTCGGGATGACTGGGATCTTCCACCTAGTTCTCCGACAAACGAACTCGCCCATCATTCCCCACTCGTCCGACAAAATCATCAAGTTCCTCAAAAATGTGTTCGGAGGCATGCGAAACGTGATTTCATTTAGGGAGCATGTAACGCATAGTACACAGTAGCCAAGCTAGCTACTGGAGAAAGCGATCCTTAGTGCCTTTCAACGTACTCGATTTTTATCATCGACGCCCTTATGACTCGAGAAATTGGTTCACTTAACCGACCATCACCATGGAGAACTACATACGAGAAAAATACCGCCAGGAAAGGTCGGCACGGAAGGGAAAATCCTTAGGTTGAGATTTTCTAAATACCAAAGTTTTACACACGGTTTAAACGTTCTTGGTGTTATGCGTACTCGCCCCTCGTTTCAAAGTTCAGAGAAAAATCATCAGGATCGAGAACGTGAACTTCAGGAGGATTATGGGTGGAGGAACCAGCGAACAGAAGCAATGAAATAAACGAGGAAACGTGTCTAGTCTTCCGAAGACGTAATCGAAAATAATGTTTTTAGAAAAGGGTTGTAAACAAGAAAAACGAGTCTCTAAGACTAATGAACCACTAACGGCATTCCCCGTCGTGACGTTGTTGAGTCACGGCGTTACTTGTTGGCATTCGTAACAATTTCTGGTGGGTAAAACAAAGATTAGGAAGGGATCAACATGACTCATCAGCGAGGAATTTTGGTACTAACAGGACTTAATATCTGATAATGAAGTGGAATTCACTCTGGGAGAGAGAGGGAGAGAGGAAAAGCAAGTGTAAAGGGAAATAAACTAAAGGAGCTGGAGTTAAATACAGCATATCAGACGGCTACCAAATCTTCACAGGCTTCAACTAATCTGGGAGAGGGAAGCCTTTGAGGAATGTCAAATCTGAGGAATGGAGCCCTCTAGTAAACATGCAGCTGAACCATTTTTTCATCATGAAAAACATGGATAACCAGGATTTTTATCGTGCGTGAATTAAGCGGAATTATGACGCTTCAAGTATAACGCATGATGAATTAATGACCACCAATAGAAAAAATAAGGAAATAAATCTATGTAATGCTAAATAAAGATCCCCCTTTTCATTAACAATGCGGATTTCCTCTATGTGCAATAGAAATAAACTCACTCTCAAGATCCTCTTCAATGAAAAGAGCGCACATTGGAGCAAACGTAATAATAACGAATAATATAAAACGGAAAGTAAAAGGGATAGGAGAAAAACTTAGCCATCATGGAATAAGTAGAAATTGAAGGGGTAAGAATGGAGGGTGAATCGGGACATATGCCTGGGAGAGAATGGAGGGTGAGGAATACAAATCCTGTAGGCGCAAATGAATGAGAATGATTTTGCGACAAACTGTTTTTGTTTTTCGGCACGTCATTGCAAAAAAAAACCCAGCCGTGAAAATAAATCGCAAAATTATTAGAACCAATCTACATTGTCCAACTCTTTGGCGGTGGGATAAAACCTCTATCTAACCCAAAAGTCGCGGGTTCGATTCCAATCTAAGTGAAGTTTTTACGTCACGAGCGAGCAGTTTTTCGAACGTAATTTCCATAATTTCACGGTTACAAACAAAAGTAAAAGGATTAATTTGTCCATTTCTGGACGAGAGTAAAACCAATCCGCCACCACATTTATAAATTACAAACTTGGTTTGATAGAGCTCACCGAAAACATAATGTGAGATTGATAAATCAGGATAAGTAGGGCAGTTACTTTCCCAGTGGAGGTTTCCCAGGAATATCTGATACTCGAAAAATCACCCAACATGAGTGAATCTGGTTACCAGAAAACTGCATTATTTAACGGTGAAAATTTAACACAGAATTAAAAGTATGACTCATTTCCGGAAGACTTGTAGCTAGAGGCTCTTCGGGCCGAGAGAATGTTAACATGCGCCTTCCTCCATCACATAACTCATGAAAAGAGTAAACAGTGCGGGAGGTAGAGAGGGAGAGAGAGGAAACGAGAGAAAGAAAGATGAAAAGAGAGAGAGAGGAAGAGAGAGGATGGGGGAAAGGAAGAAGGAGGAATTCGCAGGTAAGGTGATAAAAGAAAACCAGAAGATGGAATCAATGGAAAGGGAAAATGTTACACTGACGCCGGGGGCTCCCACCCCTAAATGCAGGCGTAGGCAGTGGAGAGTGAGGTGGGGGGGAGGGTGAGAAAGGGACTGATGTGGAAAGAGGAAGATCCGGGAGGAGGAAATCCGTATCTGGGCGGTCGAGGTTGACCGGGGGTGGTAAGCGGGAGGGGTAATGGGGGGGGGAGACGGAGAGGGAGGAAGGATGATAATCTTCGCCCCGGGGAGAGGAAGTGGAGTGGACTGGGGAGGAGCGGATACTCTCTCGAACTGATCCAGTTCCAAGCAAAATCATCGGCCACGGTCGCTTTCTGCTCATTCCGGGCCCAACCTCGCCGAGGAATATAGTATTTAGCATCGTGACAGGCGGAAACAAGACGCTGACATCCAATTCCTTTGTGGAATGTCGCGTTTATCACAAGTGCTATCACATTTCAGAAACGGAAACGGTAAAAAATGGCTTTATAGAAGAAATGTAAGTAACGGCAAACAAGACTTTCAATAAATTAGTACAGGGTGAATTGGTGAAACACGAATCCATGAATTGAAGAAAAAACTTGGAACTGCTGATGCATATAATCATCTAGTTCGCTAAAATGGAGAATAGGCAAGGAAGCAAACATTGAGTAATTGCATTGCATAATACTAGTGCATCGAGAGGTACCAGGCTATTTAGAAAATAATAACGACGGGTGGGTATTTAAGGAGAGAACCAATAGTAGGTAAAATCAGAAAAAATTTCTATGCATGGAATTCAATTAAATAACTTCGAAGTATAATTCCAAGCTAGTAACTCTTAAGCGAAGTATTTCCTTATAAGAGGTTCTTCCAACCCAGGTATAATACTTAATAGCCCTTTAATACCCAGAAGTCCACGGCGGAACGACCTAGCTAAAGGAGAAGCCATTTTCTCAGAAAGTTGCGAGGGTGAACGGAGAGTTGGTCGGAAACCTTTCAGTCGATCCTTAAATGAAACTTCGCACGCGTCATTCTAATGAAATACCAAGATTCAATAAATCCTCATGCAAATGATCCCACGTGACTCTGGGTGCAGCCGCCGATCTAGGAAAGCAAGCTGCAGATGAGTCCAATCATGAGACGAAGAGGCGGACAGGAGTCAGCATAATGAGCCATTCTAATTGGCGCCGATGGATGGAGAGCCACACTGCACACGAACGCCGACTCACATGCAAACAAAACGGAAACGAAGAGTTTCGAAAGGTGAATGGGACTAGCTAAATGAGCAGAATAATAAAAGCAACAGTTTTCCAAAGAAAGAGTAGGAGTAGTGGGAGAGAGATGCTGAGAAAAATGAAGAACGGCAGGAGATAGAAGGAGAGAAAGGAGATGGACAGGTAGTTGTCTTTAATCAATACTTAGTAATGTACTATCAACTCTTCCCTCCTCCAAAACTGAAAAGTATGATATGAGTTACTGATAAAAAGAACAGAGTTATACACTATGACTATATAAAATTGATATCGATTATAATATCATCGGGATTGGTTTGACTATCTCTGAATGCTCTCAAATGATTATCTATTCACGTATTCACAATTCGTCAAAACAAATCGAATAAATGCACAGCAATGAAAAAAATAAATTAATTCTACTCTGTACAATGCATTAATGGATTTGGAATGATGCCAGAAATTAAAACTCACAGCCGGAAAACACCCACACAATAAGCGCAGTGTGAAAAAATTGCGAAATCCAGGGACAAATAGCTAATGGCACGAAGGGAATATTACCAAGGTTTCACGATGAGCATAAAAACCAATCAATTTACATTGCTTTTGCGGGAGGAGCTGGAGTCTGAGAGAGTGAAGAAGAAGGGAAGGAGGACGTCCGGGAAGTGGACGGGGAGGAATGCAGGCGTGTCGGGGGTGTCGTCGGGGGTGTCGTCGGGGAGCGGGGAATGCACGCCCGGAGTGAGAGAAATAAACGAGGGCGCTGGAGAAGCGGTGGGCGCGGGGCAGGGTCAGGAGGATGCGCGGAGGCCTTCGCGACGGCGGGAGGGCGGCTCCAGGAGGAGGGGGTTGGAATGCGCTTGGGCGGAGGCCGAGGGGGGTTGGCCGTCGGGGTTTCCCCGGCCGGGCGGGGCGAAAGGAGATATCAGGGGAGGGAGAGCGGCCTTGTAGGGTGCGACTTTTCGATGGGATTGAAAAGAAAAAGCAAATTCAAGGGGAGCAGGACGATATTTTTCTGTCCGTCCCATTAAATATCCGTGCATCTGACTTCAATAACGTTTTAGAGCATCACCACTGTTTTTTCAAAGGAAGTGTTTTTTGGATCATTTAATCTCCTCGCATAGCAGTTCAGCCGGCGTTCAAGTCTTTCGCGGCGCAGGCGGAAGGGAAAACGTTTACTAAAAGGACCCGCCGTTAAATCGAAATAAAACCAAAATAGTGCCCCGTTTAATGTTTTTAGGTTGTTTTGCCCATAGTTTATATTGGTTTTTATTGACCGATCTTGAGGAATGCTCTTGATAAATACCGCGTCACTTTTCAAATTTAATCATCAAAAAACATTTACCTATTCGGATAAATGCAGTACGTATAACATCCAACTTGAATGTATTTTTCGGTTCACCATCCCCTTTTCACACACCATCACACATTTTCAATCCCCGAAACTGTTACCTCAGAGGTATCTTTGACCCTCACAGAACATTTTTCAATTTCACTCATTAAATGTACGTATGGGTCACCATTGGTCATTTCACCCTCTAAAGCTGGAAATGGTTCCCCATTGGTACCCGTCACGTTAATCGTAAAAAAAACAGCATCATTTCTGCAACACGTCACCTTCCCTTCCATCCCTCATATCACACACAGTCGCGCTTTTCCCGAGCCCATCCCCATTTAATGGTTGTGACGTTAAGTACGCACTTTGCGTCACAACTATTATCCCTCCTCCGTCAGACCGCCGGGGATTGAGGGAATAGAGAATTACAGAGAATGTGAGAGATGGGGGAAACACAAAAGGACTCAACACGAAGTGGAAATAATTACGAGTGAAATTGCGATTTTGCGGAAATTCTGCTGAAGAAAAACGATGCAGAACCGGTATTGATGTTGACGTAGATGATTTGATACATAAGAGCGCGGATTCTAGAAAATGGAAGATTTTACGCACGCTTGACCATGGAAAACACCAACGGAAACATGATTGTTTTCGCTCGTGGGAGTTGTGGAAACACTCGCAATCAAATACGTCTTCTTCTAAATCATACACAGAGAAATTTTACTGCTGCACACATAAAATTGAAAAGTCATTCTTTTATCCCCCGATAAAATAATGAACATTGACATGAGGAAATAATAAGTAGCAAGGAGTAGGTGACAGGAAAATGTTGGATCGACTTCGCAGCAATCGTTTATATTATATTTATTATATTATATCTCGTATTATTTACATTTACGGTGGGCCTTAATGCCATTATTCCATAGATATATGTAGTGTGACTACTCTTTATACTAGACTTTTAAAACCTTAACTTCAAGCAGCAGTTCCAAGTGAATTTTCCCAACGCATTTAATCCAAAGAATGTTCTTCAATGGTTTACATCAAGAGTCTGTGACCTGAGTCCCGTAAAAGATAGAGCGATACTTGGATTTACTGAACAGCGCCTCAAGCTACTCGTAAAGTAGTAACTGCGAACACCTATACATTTATAAATCACTTATCTTGCAATTTCTTGTGCGTGTGTGTATTATATTATTATTAGGTAATCTACCGGTTAAGGTAGGTTTTTTGATGGACACAACTATCAAATAAACATTTTGTAACTCCAAACAAAACCCAATCCAGCAACCTAATCGACATCAGGTCCCACTTCATCTCTGTGTACTTCCTTCCTCCCTTCATCCCCGTCCAACATGCCTATCCTGTTCTTGCCCTTTTCTCGCTTGCCCAACATTCTCCCCTCTATTACCTTCTTCAACATGTATTATAAATGTATTAAATATATATATATATATATATATATATATATATATATATATATATATATATATATATATATATATAACTATTAAACTTAGGCAGCAACACACAACATGAGAACACATAAAAGGAACACTCACACGTAATATCTTGATAATTTCGACGGACTCGAACTCCGACTTAGTGAGTCCTAACTAATCTTCCGAAGAAGACGGAGTTCAAGTCCGTCGAAATTATCACGATATTACGTGTGAGTGTTCCTTTTATGTGTTCTCATGTTGTGTGTTGCTGTCTAAGTTTTTTATTCAACACTTCCGTGTTACTTCGAAGAAATATATATATATATATATATATGTATATATATATATATATATGTATATACAGTATATATATAATCCATTCACTCTATTTAGGTTACACTTAAATTTAACGTGGCCGCCGTATGCCAAAAATGGTTACGTAATCCAAGAGTCTTGTAACGCTTAAATTGAACGAGACGAGTGAAGATGAAGGCGGGTCGGATCACACTTTATGCAAAGAACACGACGACGGCGATACGACGCGAGCCACAAGGGGGACAGAGGTGCGTTTATCGACTGGGTAGTATATACATTTCGCCACGAGATTTTCTCTCTTGGGCCGAGGAGAAAAGGAGGAGCAAGCGGGAGAGAGAGAGAGAGAGAGAGAGACGGATGGAGAGGGAAAGGAGATGCGCTCTTGTGAAATGGCCAAAGGATGGGGCAAGTGCATTGACAAGAAAGGGGATTGAGAAGGGGCACAGAGTGAATACGAATAGGGTGGGCAGGCGAGAAAATGAGGGAGGAAACTTTTCAATGGGCTCTAATGTGTTGTGAATTCACTTTCGGGAGACTTAAAAAGGCATCATCTGAAGCTCCCCTAATTACCATAGTAGGAGGCTTATATCGACTAATTAAGAATGATGCATCGTAGAGTGTTAAGATTTAATTTAGACGTCGTTTGTCTTTTATAATCATTCAGAGATAAGAAAATAAGCCCCTCCGCCACCCCTCCCCACGGCATGTCATGAATTAATTCGTATCTCCTTAAACCTATGGGTTAACTACAGACCTCGAATCGAAAAATTCCCGGGTTTTCCAGGCTAAAAGTTCCATTTTTCCCGGCTTCAACGGGGATGGCACTCAAATCCAATCCACTTTCTGTTGACTAGAGTTACTGACTGGACTACAATATGATAACACAATCATATTGGAGTAGGCTGGGAGTATGATGCAATTTACTTTATCATGCTGTAGTTGGGAGAAACTATTATAATATTTAGGTATCAAGTAGTTTGAATAACCGCGCATTTATTGCGAATAGTTTAGGATGCTTACCTGTAACATTAAAGAATTAGAGTATATTCACGTACGTTTCTAACTTTTCACGATTCAAAGAGAAACAGTGAATTTCCAAGGCTATCTGGGCTTTGAACACTATCATAATAAATTATTCTGGATAGCCTTTCAGTATAGCTGGATACCTCTTATACTTGATGACTGTATGCAGCAGCTAAAGTATAACCCTAGGTTTAATACATTTACACGTGAAATATTACATAGATGCACTGGTCTGAAAAGTTCTCTTAATTCCTTCTCCATTGCTAATGATTACTGCCATTGGTGATATTACAATTACAATCACCTAGACTGTTTTCCCCCGGTTGCTCTTAAGGAATTACAGAAGCATGTAGAATGGATAAAAATATAACACACGTAAAAATCTGGGTCACTACTAGATTTTAATAACTTAGAACCCTTTTCATTACATTTAAAATGAACAAAATAAAATTCGAAACGCATGAGAGTGCTCATCACGAATAATATCACATTATTTACGAATATAACATAATCGATAAAAAAAAGAAAAAAAATTGAAACCAAATGGCGATATTTAAAGAAAGAACGTAGGAAAACAAAAAAAAATAATTCCATCACGGATATTATTCCCCCAATCAGAGGAAAGTGTGACAATATATTTAAATGCCAAAGGGCTTCTACTTGAGATTTACAGAATAAATAACTTTATGGCGAGAATTAAACAAGCAAGGTTATAAAAATAACAATAATAATAATAATGGATATTATTTCAATGGAGCTTCCCATGACTTTCGCTATGTGCTGTCGTCGTGACGAATGTGGCACAGAGAAGAACAAAAGTACCGGGAATTTCGGCGCAAAAGGGCAAGGGAAATACGGAACCCAGGGGAACTGCGATGTATGAAGGGCGACTGAAAACCTGGTATATTTACGGGCAAATACGAGAGTGTTCCAACTGAAATATAACCATTCGACCAAAATGAAAATCCATCGCAAGATGACGGCACACGAGGGAAATCTAGTTCGGAAATTTTGACACATCATGGCAAGCAACATAGTTTTCGATTCTTCCGTGACACTTTTCTCTTTTTCGGAATTCAAAATTCATCTTTCGAGAGATAACTCACTCAATTACCTGTCCACACGGAAGTGATTTGGCAACAAAAACTCAAGCACAAGAACGTCGCCGTAAGGTTTTTCTGCCCACTGCAAAACTTCCAATCACATCCCCTTGAGATTGCGTCCCTGGTTCTTTTTAAGGCGTAGTTTAATCGTCCAGAATTGGTTTTGCATTGACCATCTAACTAAGCACCGCTATAGGTCTCGAGTTTCCCCCAAACACAACATTTAACACTCTTGAGTTATATGATGCACAAGCCTTGAACTTTCCATACTTCCTGCTTCCGTTCATTCCGTCCAAAATGCGTACCTATTTTTTCCCGTATCTACGACAAATTACGAGTACTAGTACGATGGTAAAACAGAAATGTGCGGAGAAACAAAGAACGATGTTCTAGGCGTGATAGGGGATGAGAGAAGGTTGTTGATAGAAATTCTAGGCAGGACTAAAATGGTCGCAGGGCAAACTGAATGCTAATGGAATGTTAAGGAGTCTGCGATCGAAGGAAGGATTACGAGTCCCAGGTATAACCTTGAAAAATAGGATTAGGCCAGAGGATGAAGTGGCACCGGACTGAAGTAGAATTTTAGGGCAGGAATGGGAACAAACATCGTGGACTCTAATGCCATTTATCTGTAAGTGGATGTTTGGAGAGCTTTTTCCGCGGAAAACAAGATCGTTCTTTAAAAAAAATAAACTTGCGCCTTCACACACTTGAAAGACAGAAAAAAATATTAAAAATATCTCCAATGTGGGATCAGAGGAAATATTTTAAAGATTATGCAATCGGCAATGGGGAAGGATTAAATTCCCTAAAGCGCGACTCGAGCCTCTGGAGGTTCAACGAGGGCCCGAGCATGCATCATCATCAACATAACACCATTTACCTCTCCCGCGTCTGACATCATCGGCCAAGGACAAGAGCCAGAGAAGAAGACTTCAAACAACCTAAGAAGACCAGCGGTGGACCATGGTTATACCCCGCAGATACCAATAGGATCTTGTGAAATACGCCTAAATTCGAGGATATTTCCTTCCCTCCAACATAACGAGCTCCATGAAAAATAAATAATTTCCCCCTCAGTACTTGACACCGTCTATTGTGATATCAGTTAAATTAGAACACTTGTCGAGAATTCTTTGGGTATCAAGAGTTTGTAATGGTGCATAGGTGGTGGACTGCTAATGAAAGGAGGGAATGCAGCAAGACACTTAAAGAGTCAGTGCTGTAACTCTCGACGCGCGTGCTGAAACTTTATATACGATGTGAATTCGAAAGCGAAGCTTCTAGAAAGTGAGTTGGCTATCGAACAATAATAGTGCAGATTCCAAGAATTCTCACATAGAGTTTTTATACGATATATCAAAGATCTAACCATAAATCTTTGCAAAAGTTTTTGCGATTCTGTGTCGCTAAGGGAAGAGTGTTCAAGTCACACACCGTTCCCTATTCAGTTTACACTTAAAAAAAACAATGATGACGACGACATCATACGGTCAGGAAATGTTTCAACATCTTGCACTTTCACGGCTCCCTTAATTTCTGGTAGGATCCAAATCTCACATGGGAATACGTCATGACAAATATATCAACCTGCCATTCAAAACGTTTCAATTTTAAAAAATCGAAGAAGTGTAAAACACAAAGCGGGAGAGTCGTAAGGGTAATTAGTGACGAACCGATTGGCATCGAATTAACACCAGTGGAAGAATTCCATGGGCCAACTCTTCTATTTCATTTATTATTTTTTCACTTTTAATTCACTCAAGACTCTGATAGGAAACATGTAAGTGGCAATACAATACAGATGATAACATTGAAAAATAAAAACAGAACATAGACTTTAACATCGGTGAAAGAATGAGCCATTATTACCATCTTCATGCTAATTTTATGCCCTTCATAACAGTTTCCTTTAATTCATTGCGATCAATTCGGTGCACGCATTCTCCCCTCAATCCTCATTTGTACGTCATTCCTTCTGTTAACTATCGGTTTTCTTGTATAAACTAAGTATGATAGGCACAATCGAGCACACCAAAATGTGTTTCCACAACAGAAGTCTAAAGAACTATTTCCTCCAGAGTAGCAGCGGAATCAACGACATAATTTCTCTATGCTGCTCCCACGTTTGACTGAGGTCAGAGTTTGGGAAACGTTAAGTGATAGGCCACCGCCGTAAAAAAACATAAATCGCATAAACGAATCGAACCTCCCGCGCCTCGGCGGCCCTGATTAGCCGCACCCCTGGAGAGGGGTGCGCCCCCACGGAGGAAATACTCTTCCAATGATCCTTGGGGAGTTACGACCTCGCACTCCCGAGAATGGGGACAGATGGTGACCTTGGCTTCCTCCCGCTCAAGTTTTCCCAAATTTTCATCTTTCTGACTAATCCAAACTTCTGAGTGAGAAATGAGGGAGGCTCCTGCCCGGTTGAAAGCTACAAACAGACGGACCAACAGGAATGCCTTGACTGACGTTGGAGAGTCCATTTTCTTCCAACGATTGCACAATAAGAAATATGGAAATCGAATCGCATATCACTATACAAACTATAATCCACTATCATTCTATTTCAAACAACTTTCATTTGATGCTTTCACAATATGACCTCAGCTGTCAAGAGAACGTTAAAAATGAAATCGCTGTTCCTAAAATGAAATTCCCCACGCAAAAATTACGGACAAGGAACATTATAGTTACTACCATGTTATTATCTACCTGCTATTCCCACCGCGCTACATACATACCATAATGGAGAAAGTTAAGCGTAGTTAAAAAAAAAAATTGCACATAAAAAATACCAACGCTCTGAACTAGTAGGCATAGACAATAGTTTCACTAAGTTAATTACAGCATTCATCTATCGAACCAATGGAAATTATTCAATACCCGAACGATTTAAAGTATCGCTGTTATCAACAGTAAGATGTTGTCACGTAGGCCTACTCCACTAGATTGAGCACTAAATACTTTCACATGCAAATTTGAAAAAGTGACAGGATGCAACCGTCCAAGGAGCTACCACAACGCGACTGAAAATCATTCAAGATATGCGACCGAAAGAAATTTATTCCTAGTAATAAATTTATCGAACGTGCAAAAATCTACAGTTAACTTTAAAAGGGCAATTACAAGCTCTATGATCCTTAAGGCTAAATTACGTATAAAAAAATACCACACACATTTAGCGCATGCCACCTGTTAAATACACGAAACCTACTCACTTTCGAGTGCAAAAACGAAGACCGTGGCCCTGAAGTACAAATCTCACGCATAGTTCGACTATTCTAGAGAACATTGCTTTCCGACCTTGAGGAACTCTAATTAGCCAATCAAAGCAAACTTTAATGCCGGGTTTCACTATGCTTCCCTCGCGAGATTGTTTAGGAATCCAACGAAGGACTCCGAGATAAAGATGCGAGCGGAGACCACGCAGACGGCCGCTCATCCCCTGCCGCCGGCATTTCAATTCATCCCGTCCCGCTAATGACGCAATGGAAAAGGAAGTTGCAAAGTGGGAGGAGCGCACGGGTCCAACGCTCGGTGCCCCGCGGCGGCGTTTTTCTGACGACCTGTTGCATGCCACCAAAATAAAGCCAATGCGTAAAACATATCATAAGAGACAAAAGGGCAGCAACAAAAGGGTGAAAATCACAGCATGAGAAGAAATGCTCAATCTGACCACGAGAGAACTACGATGCACGCTCATGAATAACTTAAAACACTTCAATATCATATTATCAAAGAGACAAGAACTATCGCGGGGGTCCTCCTAAGCTTACCGATTCGTGACAAAAAAAAATAAATCGCCTAAAGTACGTGCAATGATTATACCAACACTCCGTAAAAATATCCTCCAATCTTTGTCCAACTGGTTTCCATAATCTCCGACGACTCTAGCCGTCCTCCGTCGATAAAATCGATAAATATGTCCGAATTGAAATGGGGTATGATATCATTTTACAGTAAAATGCCAGTGACAAAGATACCAAAGGGCATTTTTTATAATGATAAAGTCGATACCTTCAAAAACTCGACACAAGTTTTTTTTTAACTACTTCTACATCTACATAATATCCCGCAAGCCGCCGCAAGGGCGTGTGGCGGGAGGTGTAACTACGTCACCTACTTGCTATATGTTAATTAACTACTGACTGTGCAGCCGATAACTGACAAATATTAAAAAAAGAACTAACGCAGATGTAGATTGGAAATGTTCACTTTACCTCACTAATAAAGTTCATGTGACCCGAAGTCAACTGATTTAATGACCGCTAGTGGGCATGGCCAAACGAGCATTAATTTAACGAAGCTTCCAAATTTTAAACATGCATCTAAAACGATCATTCTATGTTAGCTCAGACCCATCTTAATTAACTTTATCCCTCATGGAGGCTATTTTTCTAGCTTTGTTTGAGGAAAAAGATAAAAATTCGAGTTTCGACAGCCAAAGTTTGCGTTGAATGTTATCTTAATACGTTAAGTAATCCACTAATCAACTGGGGAGAAAAACGAAATAAATATAGTATCATATCGAAATTAGGTCGCTCAAGGGACTAATTATTACGAAATCGTTTCGACAAGCATCGCCTAAGGAAAAAGCAGTTATCAAACTATTAACAGATTCTGGTAAATTATTTCAACCATTTTACGGAGAGAGAAATTGCAAGGAGGATGATGATTAAGAAGAAACACTAAGTAAAGTACTTTTCTCGAGTACTAATTTCAAATGACCACAATGTTTCGCTTTCCAAAATGTCAATTACGCCTCACTGAGAACAGTCAATCAACGCCTCTGGCTGCCTTAGACAAGCTGCAGCTCTGGCGGCGGACACCGAAGGTAAAAACCTTACCTTGATAACCTTCTACTATTTACCCTCGAACCTGACCTCCTCAGCCAATCGGGGAGCCGCACGCGCAAATACCCTGGCTCTTGAACGAGTGAAAGACCTTCGCCGGACTCAGAACATGAAGGGTCATCACTCTCCCGCGTAAATACCTTTCGGAAGAAAGCTGCTCCCGCAAATACCTACCGCCAAGAGAGAGGACACTTATGACGAGGAAAAAAAATGAAAACAAATCTCTCCCGTGGAGTGACGTTATTGACAGATGCGAACTGCGGGTGCATTTGGGATAATGACGATCGTGGATGGAAGTGGAGAGAAATCCGCGCGGAGGATGGATTGATTATTTAATATCTAAAGGTAGTCCGAATTCAGATGCACGGCCGAGAAACTCTTACGAAATTTTCGAAATCTGAGGTCAAATTTTTGCCACGGCTAACGTCGTTGTCCCTGGTCCAATTTTTACCGAATACGAGGTCAGGAAATACCCGAGGCAGAGTCCAATCGTTAGGGCCGACGGTGAAAACTGGAAACCTAATTAAATATGGGAAGGTATAACCAGGAGGAACACATTATTCGTAAGACGTCAAATCAATAAGGTAGTATGCGAGTGACAGGTTAAATGTCAAGTTCCAAGGGCATTGAGAAACTAATTCACAGGGATTCATGCTAATATTCTGGGTCGAAGTGATATCCTTAATTGCAAAAAAAAACATCTACAGCTACACATTAGCTATATGTACAAGTTTTTCACTTTTTCCACAACATTAACTTGATGATTTTATGAATTTCATTGCCTAAGCACGCTTTGTTTGTCGAGTCCACCAGGTTTTTGAATACAGTGTTGCCAAGTATTAAGTGATAGTAGATCGTGGTACGCACGAATGGTTTCGCGCGCTCAGTAAAATCATCAGGTGTGAAGACTCGCAATGACATTACGAGGAGTTAGGAAACTGAAACACTCGCTTTGGTTCACCAAACCAGCTGCTAGCATAAAAAAAAACCCACCAGACGAATACCACCAAACATTGCAATTGGTCTTAAATACACGAATAGTGACCACTCGTATTAAAATGAGATAAATTTCGACTTTTCCATAACGGATATATGAGGAATTTAACTTCCCTCACTAATTCAAGTTACGTTACCAGTGATTTAAATTTTGAACTGAGCCACTTAGCTCTTTTTGTCGTAAATTTTCAATATAAACACTTGCACAATGTACAAAATCGAATTGAACGACTGACGGGAACAAAATGAGGAATATATATGGGAAAACGGGGGGCAGCAAATGTGAGATATGGCAATGGAATACCTATACAAAGAGCAAACAGCACTCGCTTACTACAAAATAGCATCAAATGTTGGATCAGAGTGACGCAAATGGCGGGTTAACTACACGACAGCGACATCGGAGCAAAACATTTAAATTACTCGGTTGGTGTATTTTACCAAGACATGTTCTTGCCAAACAATGAAGAGGATAATCCAAGCTACTCACCTCCGAGATATTAGGACACCAACTGGAACTGCTATCTCAACAGAACTTCCGGCCACGAAGTTTCCGTATTCCGTCTACACTCTTAGTTAACAAAAAGGGTTCTCCCAACTCAAAAATTTTTCTCACAAACGATCACCGATGTCTTCTCTCCCTCTGGCGAGACAACTATTATCTCAGCACGGAAGAGAAGACATTCGAGTTGCGTTCCGAATTCCTAACTGACGAGTAGTGGGTGAAGGGAGAGGAAACGAAACGAATATAATGCAATAGAGGTAATCTAAACTTATATATTTACTTAAACTTTATCTCCTCACTAAGTTTCCGTTATCTGGAGCGTTGTAGGCGAGCACATAATTCTTTTTACGTCCTCTTTTATTCATGTCCTAAAGGCTATTGTATCGCGCACACGCACGGCGACCACAAGAACTCGTAACTTCCACTGACAAAACGCCGGCCACCCCGAAACAAAACACTTCGGAGTTTTCTCTCTTTCTCGGCACTGGTGTTTGAGAGGGAATATGACGTTGAGGAAGCCTCGATATTTCCGACAGCTTTAATGAGTCCACGAACTATTATCCGTGGTCCGCCCTACCAAAATACGAAGCGACGACCAGTCCTCTCACTGTCTACCCCTCTATACTACCACATATCCCTCCAAAGAAGAAACAAACCTTCTCTCTCCCACAAACACCCTTGAGGACACCACAAAAGCGGTATCCATCAAATCGTCGTTGAAAAGATTCTCGCCCTTGGTCGGGTCACCACGAATCCCGCAGATGAGAAACTTATATATGGAAATATATGCAGGTAGATATTAATTTTTTTAAAATATATGTTATATATTTATACATACGTAAATCTATAAACTTAGATTTTGTTTCAAAAAAGTGACGACTCTCACCCTCACACGCCCTCGTCCGCCTCGTGTATCCCTCAACACGTGTGTACTCCAATGAGAACAACAGGTGGTGGTGGCGGCGGCGCTGGAGACGAAGAGGGATCAGACGGCGGCGAAGACGTCGATGGTGCGTGCTTCGAGGATTCGTCCCCCTCCGTGCGAACAAGAGATAACCAAATAGTCCCGCGGAATCACCCGCAGGGCGTTGTTGTTTGACCTGCGCCGGTGCTCTCCTCAAGAAAGGAAAACAAAGAAAACGAAAAGGGCTCCGGAGAGAGCGCGAGGAGTGAACCTCCCGTCTTGGGACTCTTGTTTTGCTTCCCCCGGGTGTTCTCTTTTCGGCCCGTGCGCGCTCGATGCCCGCTCAGCTGAGAGGAGGACGTGGGAGAGGGAGCGAACCTTCCCGACTGCTCGGCGTGGGAGAAGAAGCGCGACTGACTCTAGAGAGCGCAGTCCCTACCACCTATCCTCTCTCTCTCTCTCTCTCTCTACCTCTCCCCGCCCTACTCCCTCCATCCTCCCCCTATCGCTTCTGCACACTACACTCCGTCTCCCTCCCACCTCGCCGCCGGACACGACTCTCCCTCCTGCCCCACGCACCCCGTCCCTCTCCCCCCAAACCTCTCCATATACGCCCCCACCACCTCCTCGCGTTTACCTGCCCTCCTCCTCCTCCTCTCGCACCAACTTCGTATTATCCCTCCCCTCAAAGCACGCATTTCTCCGACTCTCGCACACAAACTCCTTCGCCACTTCGATCCCCACCTTACTTCACAACAAACCTTGCTACAACACTTATCTCTCTCTCCAGCCGATGGAAGGGAGACGATGGTTGAGGTGGGGACGCGAGGGAGCGGACCATACCGCGAGGCGATGACGGCAGAGAGAAGAGGCGAGCGGTGGGGATGGAAGGGAGACGGGGAGAGGAGTGCGGGGTGGGGGGGGGCGGAGCAAAGGGAGGGGGTGTGCGGAATGAAAACTCGTGGCTCTCTTCGGCGGGTATTGCGGAAAAAAAATTACGCGCGACACAGTCCGACAACCCTTTTCGCGATATGGGGCGCGGGGGGGGGGTTCCGCTGCCGCGGTTGCGGCGACTCGCGGACGGTGGTGGTGCGGATGCAGCGCGCGATCCGAACCCCTCCCCCGGGGTGTCGTTGACGCGCAAGGCGGTCGAATGAGCGGCAGCGGGATTCATTTCCTCGTGGATATTGCAAGTGACGGGAACATTCAGGGAGAGGGTTCTACTTTTTTGTATTATGAGACCTTGTGGCGAGGGTTAGGATAAAGGTGAAGGGTTTTCAACGTCATTTCGCCCCCGTAACGTTATAAAAGGATTGACGTTCAGGTATTGACTCCTGGTCATTTGAGCTTCGTAAGCTGAATGACAAACATTCACCCCCGACTGGTTAAATTTTTTTTAAAATCTTAACTTCTACGAAAGAAGTGATTCATCAAATTATCTGTTTTATCCAGTCGAATTTCAGATGTTGATTTCACAATGCGTATGGATTGAACATCCTTACTTTTACAGATCAAACAAGGATTCTCTCAAACAAGAATTATTGCTTGTCATGCGCTATCGTAAGTCCCACCCAAGTCCCTTCTTAAATAACGCCAGTCCTACCGAAGTTAAGTATTATTAGTAACATCTTCTTCAAATCACGGATAAAATCACTTAATGTAACGAATTATGATACTTTTATGACACTTTTCCTAGTTAATGCTAACTTATTGAAATGAAATCGCTATTCCTAAATGTTACATTGCACTTCAGAGCACAGGGAAGCTCAATAAATAACTGAAGAAATATAATAAACATTGAGATATGGATAGGATTTCGTATCGACACCTTATGTCTTAGTTCAGAATATTTATCGGCTTTACAAGACGCTCCAATGGCTGTTTTCACCCAGTAAGAGACGGTCCATTCAGAAAATACCGCTGCGCGACAGAACAAAATGGAATGGAATGTGACGGAGTGAAATTTATGGACTACAGGTACGCTTAAGCCCTCGTTGTAACCTGAAATGACATCAAAGGCAGGTATTCGGATTTCATATCCGCGGTCTTCAAGTTGGTCGACAATAGCGTTGCCCACAATATGCGCGCGCGGGCTCAAATGCAAACGGGGTGGAGGACAAAAGAACCTTTATCATTAATCCTTATAGTCCTTTTCCCTTCCTGAATACTTTTCCAGAGATGTCACTGTCCTCCAGTATATCTGCGTGCACACGGTACCCTCCGCCTGGGTGTTTTCTCATTACATATTACATAATGTTCATAACTCACACGTTCTGGAAGTCAACTAAACTACGAAGTCTACAGAGTCATTTTCAGAGTGACATCGATGACAATTATGAGGTCCGTTTATCACTGGCGGTGAGAAAAAAAATAATTCGCAACAAACATTTCCACGGGTGATCTCGTATTGATCTCAAAATTTGACACTGATGAGTGGAATTTGTTGGATTAGCAAAATGAATAATATAATATAGGCCCCAACCTCTTGGTAAGCAACATAAAGGTGGGTTTGAAAGGAGAGGGCAGAGCTTACCTAAAACTAATTTCAATGGGGTGTGAAATTAACACATCAGGGCGGGGGGGGGGGCAATATCTTTCACCGCGTCGTCTGTGGTTTATCAGGAAGATCTTCAATTCAAGACATTCTAGTTATTTAAAGGTAAGCTTTGGACCATCCCCGACGACGCATTGTCAGAACTTCCTCTTTATTTGCCCTATATTATTGATTTATCCATTTTTCCCGAGACTATACCTGTCTTCATTCTGTCTAAAAAGCCAACTCCTTTCTTTCTCTGCACGATTACCCAACATTCTCCCCTTCCATCGCTCCATTCAACATAACACCACTTTTCAATATTTCTTGCATCCATCCGCTTTCTCTGTCGTTTTCGGATTTCCCCATGCAACATTCTCTCTTCGACGGCTCCATTTAAAACCTCGGCATTAGTCTTTCTCTCCTTCCAACTCATCTTCCCTATTCTCCGTCATACCCAATTCTATAAAGTCCACGATCTACGCTCATCCTCGTGTTTCTTAAGACCAGATCTCTCACATCTATAAGCTCTATGATCCACAAAGCCTTTATTAATGCTTCAATCATAATTTTACTCAATGTTCCCGACATGAATAGATACTGGAAATTCTTCCTTCGACCATGTTATTTTTATCTCAATCTCCCATTTCCCCTAACACAATGCCTAAATACATGAACTACTCCGCATTCTCTATTTTATTCCCCCCTACTTTAATGTTTCACTTAGTTTTCCTCCTTACAGGGAACCTCGTCATTTTTCTTGTCATTTTCAATCCTCATCCCATTTATCTCCAAATTGTACTTGTGAAGAACTCAATAATAGCTCCAATCTCTCGGCTCTCTCTCCATTCTTTTATTACCACTAGATTGTTCGGATCCGCTTTTATCTACCAATAGAATTATATTTGCTACCCCTCTTTCCAGTTTCCTCCTCAGTACTACGGCTACCCTTCATTGACTCTCCTCCCCACTGTAAAATACTAGGAAACAATCACTCCAGTAATCCTCTCTCCCGATCACCTCCCAAAAACCCAACACATTTATACCTACTTTCTCCATTTTTCTATTGCTATTATCTGCATTCCTTTCCTCATAATCACGCTGGCATTCCATGTATCTACGGAAAGATCAGGTATCCAAAAGCTGGGGTTGCCAGAAGCGGCATTCGGAATCGAATACGGGCCCTCCGATCAGTAGCACGGTGCTCTACCCATAACTCCACCACGCCTCAAATGACAGAAACATCGATTAGAGCACCCCAAACCTGACGAATGAACCACGCGGTTATATGGTACTCCCGCTGGGAGCTATGTTGCCGACCTCACTGCCCAAGCGGGAGAGTTACAATTAGTTCGTGTAGGAAACTTTTGAAATGCTGTGCTAGTATTACAGCGAGGACGTTCATTCTTCTTCATTCATTTAACTTTTGAAAACAAAATATTTAGTCCGGGACTTACGGACATAGTCTTAGTTACAGAACTTGATGGAATACTGGTAGGAACATACACGGGGAATATACAAAAAATAAATAAATGGATGAATTATAACATAAATCACATAATTTTTTGAGCGCAATAAAGATTCCATGTTCAGTATGTAAATGCGATGTGTGTAATTAGATTCTACAAAATCAAAAAATACGCACGCAATTAAACACAGGAATAAGAGGGCGTACACTGAAGCAAGCGGAGTAGTTCACGCATTGGGCAGTACACGTATTGGAGTATAACGGACGTAGTGGCATTTGTATTGCGGAAAGAGCAACGTTGTCCAAAGAAAAATATTTCCAAAAGCAGAGAATTGATAGTGTTTACACTATGAAAAAAGTTAAGGAAAACAAGTAAACCTTTTCATATAAGCGTATCGCTGCATGGAACCAAAACCTGTTCTTTGCTGGAGTACGAGCTCAGAATTAAGGCTTTTGGTATGTTGGTTTGGACAAATATAAATAAAGTAAGCTAGACAGAGAAGAATATGAACGACATTATTTAAAATATCGTGGAGCAAAAATTAGTAAACAATATTCGAATAAGGCAGAAAAAGTGAGTAGAGGATATATTGAAAGGTAGTGATATGTTAAAGATATACATAGAAGTATACGATAAAGACGAATATATACCTTTTAAAATTTTATCCAGTCGAGTATCTTAGGCAAGCAGTGTAGACGGAGGAAGAGACCAACCTTTACAGAGGGAACGAAAGTAAGTAGAACGTATGACCAAAAGAAGAAAGGGATCATGTCAGCAAGAGACAAAACATCTAATAGTTGAAGTGAAGGACGTATCGATAATAATTGGACCGCCTATGATGATAACATGACTACATTTATTTTTTTTTATTAGGTAATCTACCGGTTAAGGTAGGTTTTCGGATGGACACAACTATCAAATAAATATTTGGTGACCCCTAAGAAAACCTACTCTACATCAGGTCCCTCTTCAACTCTGTGTACTTCCTTCCTCCCTTCATCCCGCCAACATCCCTATCCTATTTCTACCCTTTCTTCGTTTGCCCAACATCCTCCCCCTCTATTACCTTCTTCAACATTCCACTACCGATCAATACGCCTTTCATCCATTTTTCCTGCCTCCATAGGATTTCTCTCAACAAACCCCTCTCCTCACCCCACCATCTCTAGTACTTCCTCATTTGTTTTCCTTTCGGTCCATTTCACCTTCTCCATTCTTCTCCTCTATCTCTCTATCTCCTATATTCTCGTCTATCCTCCTGCTTCAGCCTACGTTTCCGCGCCGTTCATAGCTACGCCCCATATCAGAGTTTTTACAAGTCTCGTCTTAACATCCCTACTCAACGTCCCCGTCATCAACTCCCTCCTCCTTGAGAAAGCCTCCTTGCCTAGCGCAATTCTTCTCCTTACGTCCCTACCACTTTGACCGTATTGGTCCAAAACACTTACGAGATATGTAAACTGCTCTACCTGCTCTATTCTTTCCCCGCCTATTTTAATATTTAGCTTAGCCTTTTTCTTTCTGGAAAATCGCATAACCTTTGTTTTATTAATATTGATTCTCATCCCATATTTATCGCACTGAACCTCCAATTCACTCAGCAATGCTTGCAGCCCCTTGGCTGACTGAGCAACTAATGCTTGGTCATCAGCATTCCGCACATCAGTCACCGATTTTACGAATTCCCCTCCGACTTTCATTCCTACCTCCAGTTCTTCCCATGCCTCTTTAATCATTTCCTCTACATATACGTTGAACAGTACCGGTGACAATGGGCAACCCTGCCTTACACCTCTTCCTAACACTGCCCATCCGGACTCTCCGTTCCCCACTCGCACCTGAGCAGTCTGAGACATGTACAGGTTGCGGATCAGCCTCCTGTCCCTCCAACCCATTCCTATTTTCTGCAATACACGCATTAATTTTTCCCAATTCACTCTATCAAACACTTTTTCGAAATCTACAAAACAGGCAAAAACGTCCTGATTGTATTCTATATTCCTCTCGACTAGTGATCTCATTACTGCAATGGCATCACGCGTACCTCTTCCTTTCCAGAACCCAAACTGATCATCCCCTAAGTAATCATTTGCCTTACTCTCTATCCTTTTGTTGATGATCCTGAGAATAACTTTAGCTGCGTGGGATATCAAACTTATTGTTCTGTAATCCTCACATGACGAAGCCTTTGCCTTTTTTGGAATAGGAACTAACACCGATCTCACAAAATCTTCCGGCCAGATTCCTTCCTCATTGATACTACGAATCAGTCCATATAAGTAGAGTCTACTTCCCACATTTTCCTAAACATTTCAACAGTTCCACAGGTATGTTGTCTACCCCCACGGCCTTATTTGCTTTCATCTCCTTTAATACAAATCCTGGAGATCTAGAGACAATGGCAAGATAGACTAAAAATACGATCAAAGAGAAAAAACACGGGAAAAATCCTAAAAGTGAACGAAGAAGACGAAACGCTACGGAGGAAAAATATGAACGGCAAGTGGTTGCTGAAGGCCGCGAATGAGTGGATAATGACAGACGAGTTAGGAAGAGAGAGAGAGAGAGAGAGAAAATTAGACAATCTTGAAGGCAAGAAGAAAAGTACTTACTCGTTAATCCTCTGGGCAACTGTTATTTATGTATTACGATGCTTTAGAAGAGTTAAGATTTTTTAGAGAACCACATCACTGTTATAATAAAAATAAAGCCCCTTCTTCGGCTAGCACCTTTTTTTAGTGTCCTGCAAACTACCGCTAGGGTGGGGGGTGAATACACAACAGACTAATTTTGACCCGAATATTTGTACTCCTACCGCGATCGGTCATTGCTATTCTTATCCCTTATCGTTCGTGGACAAAATGAAGAGTTAAATCTATCTATTATACAGTTAAAATCTATATTCTTACTGACATGATCTCGCCTACCGTTGTACGATGGGGGTAATAATGCATTTTCAACATCGTTGCGAAAGAGACATCTTTACAATGTATGCCAGATATTTAATCTGTAATTTAGCCTTCGCTCCGCGAGTGATTCCTTACCTAGTTCCTCCAATATTTTGGATACGGTAATGAGTTTAACAAAACAACGTTTTGCAAATCTAGCTCTTCTACGCTGCACCCGATCCAATTCGGCAATCAATCCAAATTCGAGAGTTTCCCACATTCTAGCAGCATATTCTAAATGAGGCCTAACCAACGACAGATAACATTTCTCTTAGACTTTTCACATTTACCAAGTGCTCTTCTAATAAATCAAAATTTTTTTAGCTTGTCCACACATTCCACGAATGTGTTTCCCCTAGGAGAGATCGTGAGTGAGGGTAACGCCTAGGTATTTAAATGAGTCTACACATTCCATTTCGGTGATCCCGATGCAGTAGGCGTTCGGGAGGAAATTTCTCTTTTTCCAAAAATATATCACTACGCACTTCTTTCAGTTCAATTTTTAATTGCCAATTGTCGCACCAACCTTGTACGTATAGCGTTAAGGTCATCTGATAAAGCTGCTGAGTCCTCAGGATTACAAATATCACGGGCAACCACTGCATCGTCGGCAAATAAAGGTATCTCATTGGTGATTACGGAGCCAATGTCGTTAACGTAAATTAGGAATAAAAGGGGTCCGATAACACTTCCCTGGGGAACACCCGAAGTAACTTCTACTGTATTTGAGCTAAATTCATCTATGATTACTCTTTGTACGCGACAATTCGAAAAGTCTTGAGTGCAACCCAGGTATTTTTATCAATGCTATATACTTCTAACTCTGTGAGCAGTTTACTATGAAGTAATTAACTATGAACTATCTTGGCTCATCGCAGTGAGAATATATTAAAAAGCGGTAAAATATGGACACGTATATAGACGTAGAGGGAACATAAAACCAGAAGTACAGTGGCAAGCTCAGACATTTTGACACGTGCAATCACATAGCTGAAATAGATGAGGAGTAGGTGAAGATCCGTCGATTCGACCAGACGCTGCATTGCTACAAAAACGCGGTCGTAGAAAAATATATTATTTTGAAGCTGCAAAGTTTTGCCGTCCCATAAACCATTCAGCATTTCCGCAACGAACGCCATCCCTTGTGACCTACATTGTGATTTTTATTGCAACGTCATATCAATATTATCAGCTACGGCGGGGTACGAGGGTGGGTGCGCAAGTAACATGTGACTCAATGATTCTCTCACGCTCCAGCGAGTGTCTTCAGGAGGGAAATTATTACCGCCGCTTATTTCGCGGCGACGCTCGCTGCAAACGCGTGAGAGATGGTGAGTCATAACAGGCGAAGTCATGCTCCGAAGCCTTCTTAGCGCAATGGGATACTGCGATAGGCATGATAATATTATTTATATGAAAATATGTGACCTGAGCTAAAGTTTGCTGGAAATTAAGAGAATTAATGTTTTAAATATAACATCTGTCCCACACGGACATTCTTGTCACTCCAACGACCTTTCGCCATCGACAAGCTGAATTCCATCAATATCTTGTAATTACGTACATTGATGCAAGACTACGCAAACAACTCGTAGATTTTTAAGATTCCGCAAGATACACTGAGAAAATACCGTAAAACTGATTGAACCCAAAAGCTGTTCTATTGACTACGCCAGAAATATTTCATCCCCAACACTATGTACTTCTCGCTATGTGGATATCGAATCTGCATTCTCGCTCCGTAACATCCCGACGCAGGGAGAAGGTAACTTCCATCGAAGCCTAGCCTCAGCGTCCTTCCATTCCAACGTCAGCCAGCGTCACATCAAAACAAAACGGAGAGGTAAAATAACAAACCGGGATTCCGCTGGACACTAGCCTCTGGCCTTGAGGCTGATGAGGGAGCGATAAACCTCGACATAAGACTTCGATCGAGACCATCGACATGACCGCAATGAAATCGAGAGTCAAAATATGCCGTCCAAGTTTATTTCATCCGTCTTCTTTTCACCTACCTTCATCCCGGCTCTTCCAAGGAACAACGCGTTGGGATCCCGGAGTCGACTCGCGGTCGGAGGAATGGTTTCTCGCGTCTCATGACGCAATAATGGGTCGCTCTCGGAATCTTTTGAGGCGGGCGTGCCTCAAGCGGGAGTCGAGTCCGCGAGACACAAGGTCGCAAAGCGGGCAATTGACTCACCCTCCCTCATTCTCATCCCGTCTTCCCATTCCATTTCTCCTCCTCTCCATCTCTCTCTCCACATCCAAGGTCAGCGGATGTGTGTTTACACCGGTACCGATGGTCCGTCATTACCGTGCGCCCAACGTCAAGAATTGATTTCGGCGAAGGAGGAAGGGGTAGCGCGCCGGGGTCCACCGTCCACTCCTCCCGAGTATCATCCGCGCGCGTCCGCGGCCCGCACGGCGTAGCACGATTTACTGGAACTCGAGGTTTAATATCAATTAATATTCGAGACGGGCGATTCTTCGCTTCCAAGGACTCGGCGAAGGAGAGAGAGGAGACAGCCACACACTGAGAGGAAGGACACCTTATATGCCGGGAATGCATTTGGAGGAATCGGTGAATCGGCACGGTTTTCTGAATTATGCACGGCAAGCCGAGGCGATCGAATGTGATCGCGAGGCACGATTCGACGCCGAGTTCACGCGGGAGACCGCGATATTTCCATTGATGCATTCAGTCAACGTTCATTCATAACGGACGAGAGTCCAAGGGTTATTATTACAAAAAAAGAAGAGGGGTGGGGAGGAAAAGAGAAATTAAATAAAATTTAAACAAACGGAATTTTAAAACTTTTAATGAAACGCCCTTGGTGGGGAGGGGGGGGGGGGAGAAGCCTCGATTTGCGACCACCGCTGGTCATTGATTATCCATTACCAAGTCATCGAAAAGGGACCAACATCGCCATTAACTGTAGAGCGGAAAATTCCTGAAGACTAGAGAGGGTAGAATCTACGTCCGGGAAGGCCAATTGAGAGGGAATGCGAAGGCCTCCTCTGAAATGCCTGGTCCGCGCATTCCTGCACCTCCATCGATGTTCTTTATTTCGATTAATCCACGCCTTCGATTATTGTTTACGACACAGAATAACCCTACCTACCTCTAAGGTCATTCACAGTAAGGCCGTAACGGAGATAAACAGGAACGATGATATTGACATAGTAGACATTTTAACCGAAGGCTAATTGATTCTCTTCTCGACAAAAAGGAATGTCACAACCAGGCAAATGGTTTCTTATTTTTACGAACAGCAAAACGAGGGGGGGGATTACTCCTGCCGAGGAATTATCGAAACGCTGCCTTATGTTGAGGAATTAATGAAATGCTACCAGAATGAAGTCTTATGAACAGAAGGGAAGAGAAACTTGGGGTCATGTCGAACCTGGCTCAAAGAAACCTCTCTTCCGAAAGATCCGCTCTCCCGATGGGCAGGAACGAAACATTCGAGGGCTCTTCCGAAATTCGACCGATCATAATTTTAGAAGAATCCTTTCAAAGTCGGAAACAAACGAACGCGAGCTCATTTAAAAGCCTGATATAACACTCGCAGACATTCACCACATATCTTCAAGAACATTTACGAGTCGCCTGATACGAGAACAACAAGCCGGGAACGCAACCCTTACAGGAGAAGATAGTCTAACTTGGAAAGCCCAAGTCGTTGTTTAAATTTTGAAAGAACACTTCAAGCTAAAAAAAATAACTGAGGAAACATCAACTAGAAAGAAGGTATTACTTATTCAATCTATTCAAACTTGAAAATCCCGCCATATGGCGCACAAATATTCATTTAAACAGAAATAGGTATAAGGAAAGGGGATAGGAAAACACATAATAGGCGAAGACAGGACACATGTGGGGAAGGCGGTTTTTGAGCAGATCACGAAAGTAAAAATATTTCCCTATCCGGGATTTGAACCACGGACCTTCCACTTTCCGGGCGGATGCTCTACCAGTTGAGCTAATAGGGAAACCTGATTTACCTTGAGATCTGCGATCTTATAAAGCGCCAAAGTGCTCCGATACATATTGCCCGAGAGATGGCGTTATGGAGCTGTTTCACCCACCAAAGGAGAAATAGACGGGACACAAGAAGGGGAAAGGATAGTCGAAAAGCATTCATACGATCTTATAAAGGATAGGAACAGTGCGTTTCATGGCACGCATAGCCAGAAGAAGAGACGAGCCACATTGGCCAAACACATATTCAAACTTGAAACTTGTGCGCCATATGGCGGGATTTTTATATTATTTTTATACCTATTTCTATGTTTGAATGTATATTTGTGCGCCGTATGGCGGGATTTTCAAGTTTGAATATGTGTATATATATATACATATATAGGGTGTTCACCTTTTATGTGTTTTCCTATCCCCTTTCCTTATACCTATTTCTATGTTTGAATGTATATTTGTGCGCCGTATGGCGGGATTTTCAAGTTTGAATATGTATATATATATATATATATATATATATATATATATATATATATACATATTCAAACTTGAAAATCCCGCCATACGGCGCACAAATATACATTCAAACATAGAAATAGGTATAAGGAAAGGGGATAGGAAAACACATAATAGGCGAAGACAGGACACATGTGGGGAAGGCGGTTTTTGAGCAGAACACGAAAGTAAAAATATTTCCTTATCCGGGATATATCCCGGATATTAATATATCATATTTATTTAACAATACAGTAATCATTGAATTTTCAGTAAATGGATTTCTACTCATATAATTCTTTGATAACTGGTCATCTGCTCCATTTGCGAGTAACACGACAACATTTTATGCGGCCAAATACGTACAGTCTGACAGGAGGATTGATTTTTTCATCACAAAAGGAAATCCAAAATTTCTACTGAAGATGCACTTTGAAATATTATATTATTTAATACGGTTACAACTAAAGCGTATTAATAACAATGCCGACTCAGTATTTCACAAACATAAAAAAGAACAGGTAGTAGCAATTTTCCACTAGATATCGAGTGGGAAATTGCTACTATCCCTTCTTTATTATGTCCGAATTCCACCAAATCACGCCCAAAACTACTCAATTTCACAAAGTATTGTGAAGAGATTATTTTACTTATTTATGTGAAATGAATATTTTTGTACTCATACTTCTCCAAAAACATCCGGTACTCTGATTATGTTTTGCTCCCAAAACCTAGTTTTAGGTAAACGAAAACCCACAGAGACAGACGAAATATTCTGGACTTCCAAGTGTGTAACGTCAGACATTTGAACTTTTGATTTTTAAAGAAAATTTGATTCGATCACACTTCCAATTACGCTACATCTCCCGGTTTTGTCACTTGTTTTCAGTCAGATTATTAAGCCACAAAAGGAAGGTCTTATATTATAATCTTCATTCACTTTGTACCACAAAATAAATGAACAACAAATGTTTAACACCGCCGTCTTGAATGATTCTTCCGTATTCCTGCTCAGCTACATTCATACAAGTATGAAGGTTGAACCACTTAACACTCAAACAAAAAATTCCAATGAGAAACATTGTCAGGCGCAGAATGCCAATTTTAATGCCAATAAAAAAATGTAACACGGTAGCACGAATTTAACGTAAGCGGGGTAAGCAAGGATACAGACGTTATAAAAACATACAGGTGCTCGCGGGCATATAACCTTGGTAACATTCCGTCAATAACAGTCACTGATATCCTAACAATATAACGGCACAAAGCATTTTAAGTAATTCGTTCAACACTCTCGAATAAAAAAAGTCAGATTTTAACACAGGAATCCCTTCGTCTTATGGCTCGGCTCAGTCACTGGATTGTCTATGGGTCCGCTTATTACTCATCCGCCAGGAAGTACTACTCTTGCCAATTATAAATTCCCAAATAAAACCAAAACCTCGGAAAACTCTGGCATCTTGTTCATTGGAAAAAGGTAGGAGCGGGAAAAAACAACCGATCCCTGCTTTTAGCTTCATTTGCGAACGCGAAGGACAACCAGGAAAGAAAAGGAAAAATGAATCTTAAAGAATGGAATATGACGGAGACTGAGCGGCGCGGGTGAATCACCGATTTAATGCGAGGGGAGGATCCGGGAAGGCTTTTGGCAACGAGCCGGCTGTTTTCTTTCGCAGAAACGTAGCGGGGAGAGGGGAAGGAGCGGGCGCGCGCGCATGATTTGAATCCCATCGATCAGCTGTGCGTCGGACGGGATCGGTGAAGAATTCTTAAATCAACGGAAAATGATGTCTGGCAACTCCCACCTCTGTCACACCCGACTAAATGGTTGATTTTTCTCCTCACTCTGCTGGGATTTGATTTCACAACGTAAAAAGCGCACAGCGCGCTGCGTTTTAAAACTTTGACATACAGCATGGTTTCTCCCAAAATTAAGGAGAAAAATCCGGACAAAAATTTAATGCAGATCTGAGTACAAATTACATAGATATTGTTCAAACTATCACCCTTGTACATCAACACACTCATTCCAGCGCAGCCAGTCGCGGTATTATTCCTGGAAGGTGTCGATGGGAGCCTCGTTCAGGACACTCGTCACGACATCTTCTACATTATCCAGCGTTCCAAAATGGGTATATTTCAAGCTCCTTTTTATTCTTGGAAACAAAAAATTCGGTTGTGCCACATCGGGGCTGTAGGGCGGCTGATGGAGCGTTGCCACCTTGTTCTTGGCCAGATACCCGGTCATGAGGAAGGGTTTCACCAAAATAATTTCTTAGTCCACCATATCCATAGCTTTTTCGTTAGCTTTCCTCAACGTCCACGTCCACTTATCAATAATTATATGCCGAAACCCTTTGATTATTCGCGCGCATGTTGACACTTATTCGCTAACTTTAAGGAAGCATAAAATTTGGAGAATTAGTTAAGATGTAGAAAACCTTGAAAAAAAAACTGACGACGTAATGACTGCCAGCCTCTAAAAGATGGGCAATGACGCAACTCCATCTACGGTGGAACACGAAGATAAAATTGGCATGTTGAGCGTATTTAAAAAATCTCCTAGTACGGATATAATTAAGGAAAGATATCGGAGATGAATTTTACTGCACCGAATCTTTCCTAACTTCTGATTGGATTATATTATTTTCTTTCTCTTTCGGACGTATGTCGACGAGGTCCAGAGAAACGGGCCATTGAAAAATCTTCAAGGTTAAAGGCATAACTGTGTAGGATTTTTTCTTCCTTTAAGTTACGCATATATATGTCATTCTAGTTTCTTCTTCACACTTATTCCCTTACAAACACATTAAACTGACATCCGTGTCTCGACAGTACATGAGACTCGTTATATCATGTGAGCTAGAGTAACCGAAGGGAGTAAGAAAGGTCAGTAAAGGAATTAATATTGGCCAGGGCCAATGATGGACCGTAGGGATGATGGGAAGCAGTGCAACAAATTAAAAAAAAAGGTATGTCTCAAGCAAGCGTAGATTTTATGGTGGAAATTTGAGATGAGAAAAATGTTCTAAAATAGAAAAAGAGTAAATTCTTGGTCAAACATAATGTAAAATTTAATTGATTTGGCTTTCTGCAACAAAAAATAACGTGAAATGTAATTTGGTCGCTCTCTTTGGCGGTTGAACCCCAAACTATGCATTCACCACCGTTCCTTCATGAAATACTTTAACAATCCTCAATGCTCTCGCCTCCATAAGTTTCCCGAAAGCGGCCCAGAGACATTCTTAACGTAAATGAAGACTTTATGATTCCAGAGTGATATTGCGGTCACGGGACCAAAATATTTCATCGCGCCACGCACAGGAAGGGAGTCAACGCACAAATCAGCACACGGGCCGTGGAAAAAATACGAAAAGAAACGGCGTGAACGCGGTGGAGAGTGCGGTGCAAAATTCAAGCGAGTCGACCGGACGCTCTCCGCGACGGCATCGTGTGTCAAGCATCTAACGGAGCACAAAATTCTGCATAATTGAGCAGAAGGAGATGCAGCTGATGCATTGTCACCGGATGTGCTCGGACACGTGTGGGATTCCCGTCAGACTTTTCAAGGGTAAAAGTCGCCAGCGCCACCCGACATACCAACCCCGACCCTAGTTAGGACTTCTCACGACACACGGCCGAGCATAGAATATATGCTCGATGTAGGTAAACCGTAGGTGAGAAGCAAGGTCACCGGAAATCTTATCCGACCGTGTCATATGGTGTTCAAGCCCAGGTCGGCATTTGATGTTCACCCCCTCACCTGTCATTACTACGCGTTCGGTCGTTTTTGCATCCGACTGCTACCCTGAAGGCCAAGTCTAGGGTATGTGGCGTGGGGAATACAATACGTTGCACGAATTCGAAAATATTCATCACTAAAATGTTAGGGACTAAGTAAGGAGTTACGTAATTCAATGGAAATTACATACAAAAAGCATTACATTCACTGCATTATCTAAATTTAAAAGCATCATTCTACTCAATTTAGACGAACTGCTAGGAATGGCTGCCATGCAATGATATCCATGCGATAAGATGCAGTAGGGCACGAAATGATATACAAAAAACACTGGAACCGCTGGGATAATTATATTCAAGGGAAATCGCAAAAATCGAACCTACACAATCTCCCAATTGGTTTTCCGAACACGTTCCGGTGGACACGGCCAGATGAGTGGGAAAAGCTATAAAGGCCCATTACTCGGGGGAAATTTCCAAAAATCCGTTATGCTAAGTGTATGATCTCTGGAGACGTGCGGGAGATGGGTAAATTTGAGGGTCCTAGAGAGAATTTCAAGGAGGATCGGTGACAACTCCGCCCCGTCGAGGATCATATCCGTGCACTCTTAAGAAAAACTCAAGGTTTGGAAAAAAGAGGGATACAAAGAGAGAGAGCGCGAGCGAGATCTTGGGACAACGGAGGAGGACTGGCGGAGACATGCGAGGGTGGGTGGGATGGTAAGGAAAAAAGCCCACTATTTTTCACGCGTCTGGCGTTGAAGCCAAGTTTTGCGGAGGGCGGGAAATCCCCGGTCCCTAGGGGGGAAGAAGACGCTGGGTGAGGGTGGGAGGGAACTCATCACTACACCGAATCACGGACGAGGATGGGAGTGCGGTGACACCGTCTATCTCCCGCCTGGGCGGGGTTGGGCGTGGGAAGGGGGGAAGGGAGGCGTGCGGGAGGAGGAGGGGGGCGGCATGCTGCAGGGGAGCCTGTGGTAACAAGTGGTTAATCGGGACGGCCAAACCCGCAGCATGCGATAGGAAACCACAAAAGTACTGCACTAATGGGCATTCCCCAAGCTTTTCCGTCTAGCAAAAAAAAAATTAACTGTTGGTCTTCAACTCGTACGGCCATTTTGAAATGACGCAAGATCAAGGGCAACAGAGATGTTGCGGAGAAGGGACATTTATACCGAAATCAAGGAGACGCTGATGATTTGGGACTACTGGGAAAAGTGGGGAAGAAAATAAAGATTGAAAGCTAGTCATTGAAAGAAGCCTTAAAATATGAGACTACGCGAAGGCCTCCATTGATTTTCACAGAAAAAGCAGAGCACTTATTCCCCTGCTCACTCGCAAGCAAAAATACAACACTACCCTTATGCATCTCAACTCGTAAACCGCAGTGTTAGGTGGCAGGGGATGTTACGTCCCAAACGTAAATGGGTAATACGCGATTTTTTTATATTGGACAGCATTGCCTTTCCCGGTTGTTTTGATTGTCGGTGGCAATGTTTTATATCGTCGTAATCTAGAATCGGAAGCACGGACGCAAAAATGATTTCGTGCATCGGAGTCGAAAGCCTAGACCTCTCATTATGGTGTGGGTACACCAATGTTATGCTGAGTTAAGAACTTTTCGGGTCAGCAGTTGATTCAAAAATTTTCATCTAGATAGAACTTTAAGACTAAGTAAAGAGATAACGTAGATGTATATTCAATCCTCGTGTTCACCTGTGACCTGGAGAATTTTAGTAATATAAAATATTTTAGTATGCTAAGGTTAGGTTTCGTTCATAACGATTTTTGCCGGTTCCCTAAGGGACATTGGTGACTATTGTCCTACGAGTCACCCGGGTTTCTCCCACGTATATAGTCTTCAATCCTACACAAACATAAATGAAAATTTGAACGTGAAAGTTTTTTCTCTGAATCGCATTCAAATGTTTCGATCGCAAGAAAAGAGATCCTGACAACCCTAGGCATGACGGAGGGGTCGACGGTTTCCCCTTGAGAGCTTGCACGAGTTTTATAGCAACTCCACTCCAATGTGGATCAATCGCGGTGGTTGGCTAATTTTACACTCATTAATTCTTTTCGGGTATCGAATAGTTTTCCTTCAGAGTCAAAAAACACAACATGGACAACCATTCAGAAAAGTTGTTCATATCGCATGGGCGTGAAGTAATTAAAGCAACGATCAATCGCGATGAGGGCTGTACGCATTGAAGGCGATGCTTGATTATGCAGTGAAATTTCGTCCCAACGTCATGATAGCTGAAGATTGCTTTCGAATTTGATTTTCAGCTCGCAAAATCATTCTGCTCTCTCAGTCAAATACCCATATGTTTCCTATCCGTTATTATAACTAGGTATTTAACATGATGATGGTAAAAAAGAAACTTTACACTTTCACAATAAAGATTTAATATTTCACGACCATGATTCCGATGCTGCGCATCATCATCAGCAGTCACCTGATGATGAACCGCAGAATCGGAACCATGGTCGTGAAATATTAAATCTTTATTGTGAAAGTGTAAAGTTTCTTTTTTACCACCATCACGAAGGAATTCCACAAAGTTAAACCTGAAACTTTTATGTTTAGGTATTTAGCATTTCTCTGACGCACGAACTTCTTTTCAACAATTTTTCATTTCTCACGGTAGAAGTTTATCCAATATGGAAAATACAATTTTCATTTCAAAGCATACGACTCCAACTGATACGGCAGAAAGATACAAAAACTCCAATTGGTACTCTCCAACTCCATTAACGGCGCTTTCCAAATTGTCGCTTTCGGTTCAATTATGTTTAAGTAACTGACTGACATCCATATAAGCAAAACATGAAATTTTCCACCAAAAGTTAAATGGCACACTGTTTAACGGTAAACAGGTTGGAGTCATAAACAGAAGTGAGAAAAGGAAAACGACACTGTTTATTTGTATACATTTAGACCTAAATGCATATGAAAGTGTGAACAGCAGTTTTAGTTAAGGAGAGAGAATATGACACGCATAAATTACTTTGAGTTCATGAGAATACGTTCCTTGGCATAGAAAAAACATGTAAATAATATCATAAAGCTAATAGAAAATATGAAGCTAATTCTCTTGAGTGAAAGGAAGTCCGCATTCATATTTCAACTGCAATTTCCCTCCATCAAAATGCTTAGACATCATAAGAACGCGTTACTTCTGAATCGGGAGTTTTTATACAGCATTAAAAATGTGCTTTTCGCCCGTATTACCCCTTCCACTTTAAGTACCGTGCACTCGGTTCTTTCGGTCTGAATTTACCTAAGTTTATGTAAACACTTATTAGAATAATTAATTACAAAATATTCTTTATCGATTCTACAATTAATTTTTTTACTGTCCACTTTTTTTCGCAGATCACTAACACACGTAAATACCGCCATCTATCAATCCGATACATTTGAATTACCCGGTTAACGTCCATAATTTATTAGATCAACGAGGGCTTCTGAGCCCTGTATGTCATTATAAAGGCCCACCACTACATTTACAAGACAAACATCGGATCGACAGATTTCTGCACATGGCACCAAAACCAGGGCCGGTTGAAAAACGATGCGAGGAAATGTACCGAGTGATTTTGATTTATCATAATGAACTTAAAACGCTTCCCCAAGGCAACGCCTGATACCCTTTCTTTTACTGGTATCTAGCTCACTGACATACTTATCCAAACCATCGAACTACATAACAACAGCGCATCATACACCCCCGGGGAGGAGATTTTCGGGATTTTCAGACGAGGGGATGGAATCCCTAAAGTGACATGTTACCTACAGTCCCTCTAATGTGCGTGGAAAAGTATAATTCACTTAGATACCGTAGTGCATGCACCTGTATTAATTATGATTTACATTATATTAATTATATATAAGCACATCTCTACCAACACATATTAATAATCATTATTAATTAATTATATTATAATTATTATTATTAATTAATTATAATTAACGATTAAGAAAAACATAATTTTTCATATTGCATGCATGGCGTGTAATAGTCCCGTCACACGCCCTAAAGGTAGCATACAGGGTACCATACGTTTTACGATACGGATGTGTAACTGTACGAGTACCCTGTATTACCCTTGTACCCTGTACTTCGGTGGCGCATAAAGAGAACTTGAAAGTGACGATACAAGTATCCCACCCGTATAACACCCTTATACCACCCGTAATATGTGTCGTTCGACATTAGAGTTCCTTGGTGTTAATCATTAAGTGCGGACAAATACCAATGCCGGGTTTCTATTGTTCACCCTCGCAAATCCTCAAGCCTCCCGTGACGCAATTGCCCACTGATCTTGGTGAAAATGACTCCAGTGGTCAGTTGACTCATACAACCATTTGTATCTGCAATGAAGACTTGTCTACTTGAATAGCCAAGTCAAAATAACGAAATCGCCAAGGGCGAAGATCTCCCGCATAATGGACACAAGGAACGAGCAGAAAAGTAAATCTTAAAAGAAAGACCTGTACGTTTAAACATAAATGCGCATCTATATGCTCAGCTACAAAAGTTAGTTGAACACATTTCACTTTACCCTCTGGAATGGCCACTTGAATACAACGATAGATCTAATATTTATTACATAAACATCAATGGAACAGTTTTGTGTACAACGCAGAGAAAGTACTCCAAGTGGCGCACATGAGTAATCTACTTTCTCTCGAAAGATTTCCGAACGATCGAGGAGAGTGGAAAAATTATTTGATGATACTGAAATCCCCTCTAGAGATTAATTTCACTCCATCACTCCACCGGGATTTTTACACTCTGAAATTGTTGCATTGTAACGTAGCGGATGACTCCGTTAAAAGTTACTGTGACGACATCTCCCGCAGTTTCTTGAAATTCACTCCATCATCTAAGTTGTAGCGACTCCCAACACGCATGCTCACGAGTTAGATGTCCAGACCTAGATCTCAACTTCAGTGTACGATGACTTTTTCGAGGAGTTTTATTTCTTCAAACATTTGAAATTACCGAATGATTTTGGTCTCCTCCAGTATGATCATTGCGGTTGAACGTGAAGCTGATCCCTCGATTCCTTTCATTCTATACCCTTCTACTCCAAATATGAAAAATTCATCCTAAAACCAAGAACCTCTCAGAAAAAAAGGGATGAGTTCCGCCTGGAGTCCACCAATTTGATAGCGGGGTATCCTCATTTGTTTACGGCAAAAAAAAGGCCATTATTAAAGGATAATAACAAATATATATATATATATATATATAAACCATAAACACAGTAATCAACCCGAAGGTCGGTTTAGTAGGTGATGGTAGAGCTCACCCATGTACCAAGCCCGACGGCGTGTGAATATTCACACATCAGGGTAGGGGGGCCAGTTCCTTTCCCTGTGCCGGTTATGGTTTCCCAGGAAGATCTGGTACCCGAAAAATCAACTAGCTTGGGTGGAGTTGCAGGTGCCCAAAGTGCCTTGCCCGGGAATCGAACCCGGTCCCGACCCTCTGGTCAGCAGTCCAACGCTCTACCCGCTAGACCACCGCGACCCCCATATATATATATATATATATATATATATATATATACATACATACATATATATATATATATCATATGAGTCATATCTTATCTTCCGAAGAAGACGGAGCTCAAGTCCGTCGAAATTATCAAGATATTATCGTGAGTGTTCTTTTTATGTGTTCTCGTGCTGTGTGTTACTGTCTAAGTTTTATATATATATATATATATATATATATATATATATATATATATATATATATATATATATACATATATAAATTCTGCATCATTTATCTCACGAAAAACTTCCACGTGATCAAAAAGCAGTGACTGGATGGATATCTTTGGGTAGTTAGCAATGTTATATTCAAATTTAAGTAATCGTTCTTTTAAAAAAATACACTATAATAGAGACATTTGAAAGAAGAATGTATCTAACATTGCAGACCACATGCTTCACCACGCATTTCGATGAGTTTATGAGAGTTTTATCGATATTATTTTCGAACAACACGATTTGACCCCATTACTGACCGATCCAAAATTAAATTTTAACATACAGTCGCAGTGGCTAAAACAGGCAACTGAACAAAAAGCTTTTGGAATTGGCAATTTCCGCACCCTACAACTTAGCCTACTAGGGACGAGTATTAACTCGCTGCAGGGCTACTCACCCTCATCGACGCCCTCTTGCTTTAGTCTAAAGATGGGAATTTTTCGCTGTAATGGGGACGCGCCCGATCTGAGGCACCAAAGCATGACCGACTCGTAAATCAAGATTACATAGCGTGACGATGAACGACCAAAATGTTCAACTATTCATCCATGCTCGCAATTGTAAAACGACGAAGAGGAAAAGATCACCGAAGAATTCACCGTAAAGATTGGCGAGAATACCGGTTATGAATCAGACTGACAGGATTACTGTGACATAAGAATGTCCAAGTTTATCCCAAAATAACTTCGGCAAATGCAATAGCACAGCATGGATAGACAAAGTGATGAAGACCAAGGAGAACAACTGAAGAAGGTGCAGTGATGCAGGCATCTATTGACAGACACAACAGAGAATCGGAGAGAATACTTGAAAGAGAATATGCTATCGGATGACGAAGAAAAACACATCTGTATATGAGACATTAGGATTTCGCAGGAACACATAACCAAAGAAAATGAAAATTAATGGTAAGGAGGTTATTCCACATAAATACGCTCGATATATTAGCGATTCTCAGTACAGTACACAGTGAACGACATATTCATATTGTCACCAATTATTGTGGTGCGGAGTGCGGTTAAATTAATTTAATACGGTTTACCCTTAAAGAGCAGAAATGGCACAGCGTACAATGAGGGATGTTACTTCTTTTTCTACGAGATAAAAGCAAATGTATTTCTAAATCTATTGCGTCAATATTTTAAAGAACCTCTATGTGCTTAATCTTTTTGCGAAAAGCTGGAGGACGAACAACCTGTACAAATGTTATCACTTACAAAGAGAATTAAACTGCCACACTCACTTAGAGAAGAGATAAAACTTCAACAAGAAAAATATTCACATGAATTGATTGAATTATGAAGAAAAGCAGTTTCGTTAACAATGCACTTTCAATTTAAGATAAAAACACTTGACGTGAATTTGTTAAATGCCTTCTAGATTCTATAAACCTAACTCTCCAGGTATCTGGAAGGAGTAGGTTGTTACTAGAGTGCCTCATGGTCTTGGGAAGGACTTCGAGGTCACAGGAAATAGCGTAAAGGCTCGGGTTATTCGGTTTCATCCGGCGCACTGCTCACAGTGCATTAGACCAATTATTCAGTGCTTTGAAGAATATACCTTTTAACGCCCATGAGAAAATGAACTTACAGGTATACTGAGGTTGCGCGCCGTGTAGAGGTCCAAGGACAGTATTTTGAAGAATTACAAGTGTTTGTGCAAATCTGTTCAAGACTTAAAAAAATAAAAGCATTACTTTCGGAACGCACCATGTATGTGATATTTATCTCATCTAGCTTTAGTTCTTAAACTTTTTATTAGTGACATCTCCTCTCGTATGTGTTAATAAGTATAGCTATCCTGTATACCATAGTGCATGGACAAGCTGTTACCATGACCGACATTATTTGAATAATTTTAATGCATTTATTGCAACTAAAATTTAAGAAAAACCTAGTTTATAAATTTGCATGCGTGCTATATAATCACCCCCTGCCACATAGCCTAGCGTTGGCTGACAGGGTACCATATAGATAGATAAATGCACAAAGCTGGAACTGGAGCAATTCGTCGAACGAATTTAATAAAAACATGTTGTACACGTGGACGACTGTAAATAGAGATGGAGTGCTGTGCGACACAATTTATGATTTCACGCAGGTTTACAGAGGGCGGTACCCTATATTTCAATTGATGACTGTAAATTCACCTCATGGGATGACTTCTTGGAACCGATTAATTGCGTACGCAAAGGGAATACGCGTTAAAAGGTCTGAAAATCTATTATGTCGTCCATTAATACCGAGTACCTGAACACTTTTGTATGGATTTGGAACATATTTCGAAAAAATTACGGAGGGAAATCATTTTGGCAACAGTTAAAATAAAAAATCATGTCAAGTTATAACGCACGTAAGGATAATTGGAAATTTCAACCCTCTAATCCTACAGCTTATTTCTTCTCAACCTACGTGGCTAGTTGTTACTATCACCTTGGTACCAATGATATATGCTGAAGTTGAATGTAATCCAAAGACGGTAATTTAATGCCAACCATTCCTTGTTAACAGTGCAATGAAAATTATATGGTCTTCTTACATGATCAAATGGTTGGAGTTAGGAGGGCTAAGCCGTGGGGAATGCAGTACTCTGCCTGAAATTTTATTGATGTGACGGGCCTGCTACCAACCCTCCCCATAATTGGCCACGAAAATTTTGTATGTAATATCTTAATTTCTCTCGAGCATTGTGAAAATTAAAATAAGTAACGTACGAAAAACATTTCTTGCGACTTTAACGAATCCCTTGCCTTAAAGCTGGGTACCTATTAGGTTCACCACATTTTAAGTACACCAGACGTCCATACAGTATGATATTCCCAATGATACATTTCACTGAATGTCCAAGTTTGATGTTAATCACCCTTATCCATGGATATCCGAGGAATATCCACTCTTTTTAGGATTATTTCGAGTGAGTTCCTTCACAAATCTAAAAGTTGAGAATTATTTTATGCGTCTCCTGAGCAAGGTTATCTTTCGGATTCCTGTTTGAGCTTCCGAGTAATATCCAGGCCGTTTATTCTTATTCCTTAAGAATATTTGAATTGCCTTATATGATAATATTAAGGTTAAAATATGACGGAGTTGAGCCAGCAATGATTCTGCATTTTACGGAAAGCACTCTTTAGCACACATATGGGCTGCGAAAAAATTTCAATCCATTTAACCTCCGAGGTCGGTGCCACGTTTTTGTGCGAATTTCAGACCTCATTTGAGCACTGTAAATAGTTTCGTGTGAAACAACCGAAACGATTATTCACCGTCTTTTTATCCGACATCCTCAATCACAAACCTACCAACTGCCGCACAACCATTTACCTCTTTCTCTTTTCCGACAAGGTGCAGTGATGGACACTGAGGAGGAGCATCACATTATTTCCTGCATGCATAAGAGAATATGAACTCCAAGGAGAACGCAGCGTTTTTCGCATTCGATGTCAATCTCTAAACCGGAAAAGAGTTATTGCTGAGAGAAGGCCGTGAGTTCCACGGCGTAATACTATGTATATGGCGTAACGCTATGCTGTTGCGGATGGGAAAAGAAGTCGCCGAGGAAAAGTGCAATGCCAAGGGCGAATCATGCGGCTGAACTTCCTTGCGGATGCTGCAAAGCCCCGCGGCGCGCACCGCTTCACGAGGTGCACGTCCAGGGTGGGAGGAGAATCCGCCACCGCAGAGAAAGGAGGTCCACCGTCATTTCCTTTCGCCGGGTTCGGGTAGTGTTTATTTTCCCTGCGAGACAGCGAAGAAGGGAGAGATTTAAAGTGGGGGGGGGGTTGCACCAAATCATCCGAAGTAAGAATGGAACCAATAATAGAATAAGAGTGTGCGCAATGAAAAGGTGTGCACCTACTGTGAACGGGGAATCCCCGCTGGATGGACAAGTGAAACGAACGGCGCAACTTGAGCGGCCTTAAAAATCGCAAAGGCGCACGAGAAATTTAGGCGCGATCATTATTGCCGTTCCCCTCGGAGGGAAGCGGGCCTAGGCGGACGTGGAGACAAAGAGACCGCGTTCTCTTTCCCACACTCAGTGGACCTGTGCTAAGACGGACCCCACGCTGATTCAGTAATGGAAAAAACGAAGCATTAAAGAAACTATACAGAGGGATTCGCTACAGTTGAGAAGTAAAGAAATGCCGCCAGGGGTATGCCGACGAGTTTTAGCATCCCTTAAAAATCCAGTGATGCAAATGGTAACTTTCGCAGAGTATACTTACCTACACTTCCCTATTTTTTTTACTTTTCATTAAATTTCAAGACAAGGAATATTAGGGGTCTCAATAATAAAATAGCAAGTGGGAGACAACGTATAAATATTATAGATGCGACAGATTCATATAGGGGTAGTACGGAATCAGGCAGTAAAAAGAAGTACCTTGATGAAAAGTAAATTCAGCGTTTTTGAATTCACATATCCAGAAAGGAAACGACATGAAGGATGAGATGCCCATTATTACTTTATTTCTCCCGACATTTGATTTATGATCAACCTACACATATTTTATGTTTCCATGTGCGAATGGGTATGGGGCAGGCTAGTAGGAAAGCTCTAAACTTTGGTGCCGGTGAAAGACTCCAATTAAGATTACAAGGACATTCTGTGTAGCAGAATGGCTGAAAGCGTCCATCAGAAAACCAGTAGGTCACAATTACGACAGCAAAGTACTCGACTGGACTACTTCCGACTCAGTGATTCTCATAGTGCCTTTATTCCACAGAGTAAAATAGTTCAACAAACATTTAGCATTGGTATTTCATTTGAAAAAATATGAGACAAAATATTTATGTTTCTTAAAATCAGCGAAAAATACTGAAGCCGACCTACAGAAAAGTGTGCATTTCAAGAAGGTATTACTAATGAGTTATCAAAGGCAGAAGTAATATAGATCAGGGAACAAGTACGACTTTGACCATCCTGAAAAATTTGATATACATGAGCTTTATAGGAATTTTCACCTACATCTCTGAAATTTATAATTGCATAGATTAAATAATTACGGAACAGCATATGACCATTTTCTGGCGAGTTATACCCAAGTGCTTACCTAACCTTATTCTAACCTATCCAAAACACAGTTTGATCATTCTTTTCAATAACATGATACCACCTTAAAGATTAAATCATGTATAAAAATGCAACATCATATGGCCCAATTTTAAATATGACAAAGCAGAATATCTTTAAGAGCGAAGGTAGAGCAATAAAACAAATCTCTGGTTGAATGTGGCCGAACAATGGATGACCGGAGGCAGGCTGAACTATTATATTTCGCCCCATTTTCATTGGCAGAAATATGACCGTAAAATTATGTAATCAGCGAAAAAAGCTAAAAAATTGACCAAAATCCTGGTTACCTACCCACACAACGAAATTGTCTCAGAGTAGAGACACGTGACCTTCCAGCCAAGGGTGATAAACTCTCGTCGTACTCCGTGGTGAAACGGTTTACCTTACAATAGCAGGCATATCCTTCTAAACGTAAAATGCCTCACTCAACCACAGCTCATTGAAAATTACGGACCCTATAACTGTACCTGAGCCTAAGACTCCCGGTCCACGGCGGCATAACGGACATGTTCTTAGCGGCGAGATGAAACTTGAATCCTCCACGTGAAACCTACCCGATACCACCCGCCGATCACTCTACACATGCAATAGAAGTGGCTGATTCCACCTACACGACAACATCTTGCGACGCAAGCTTTGTGTTACGGGAGGCTATATCACCAGCCATTGGGGTTATTAGTGATTGCAAGAATTCTACATCCAATTCGAACCCTCCCAGTGAATATAGTATTCCCAATTGCTATGACATTGAATATTATTTTATCCGTATGTGCGGCAGTCGATATTTCTTATGTTCTAATTGAAACCTCGCCAAACAAAATAAATTCGGGTCTACCATTATTTCCTCAGTCCCAGAAATTAACTCGTACTACATCAATCTGGGTGAATTCTACCTGTAATATATTAATAATTTTCGGCTCATTGCCTAGGATTTACAAAAAAAATGTGCGACACTTTCTTTTCGTTTCAAAAGATTGTTGGCGAAACGTGGGAACTTTCCGGCGCTTGTTCCTCACTCTAGAAAATAGTTATTGTTTTCTGAAATTAACGCTTTCAAGTCGAGGTCTAACCAACGCAAAATAATTATCCAGGTTGACCTTTACATTCGGGAATTACCCTGAAACCGTTTGGCCATGGAAAGCAAGAGAGCATCGACTCGAATCATATCAAGTGAAAGGATAAAATATACTTTAAGGTCAATTCAGCTGCTATTGAATCGGCTCGAGTCACATCGTTGGATTGAACTTAACATAAATCGTATGAACACTGGCACTGAATCGAGTTGCTAGTACGACAGGGAGGCTGCGAAATTCGGCTGTTTCCCCGCTGGGGAAAGAATACTTGCGAGTTTTCTTACAAGCTAGGAATGCAAGCCAACTTAGCATTCGACGAGACACCAGTCTTCAATAGAACGGAATCTAAATCCACATTTAATGAGCAAAATTAAATCAAATGAAAAATGCGAAAGTATATATACACTAATTTATACACTGAAATAAGTAATCAACTAGTTAATTAACCGTTATAAGTGTAATGAAGAGAGAATTCACGTACAAAGGCCTATCTTCTACCTGTGTACACAACGTTTCTTATATCTTAAAAAGTATCAAGAAAGGTTTCGAAAATATAGATTAATTTTAGAAAATGCTACAATGTCTCAAAATTCTTCAAAGGTACATCCCTTGAACGTCGACGCATTTGCCAGCGGTTTTTCCAAGATTCGACGGTTTCCTGATAAGCGGATTCCGGAAGGTCCTTAAGGTTACGCGTGCAAGCTTCTTTGGCGGCACTTAAAGAGTCCCATGGCGGGGTTATCTGAGGGAGGATTTAACTTTTTGGAAAATGAAATAATCTACTGATGGCAAGTCGGGACTGTAAGGAATTTGGGGAATCGTCGTTGTTGTAGGTCTTTACAAGCAGACATTCGACTCTACTTTAGGTCGTCCATCAACACCTTTGAGACGAGTTTAGCCCAGATCTTTATAATCGCCAAGTTTTCCGTGACAATGGTCTACACTGCCATCTTATCAATGCCAATACGATCGTCATCATAGGCACACTTAACAGACGATCAGAATTCAGCCCTTTACGCCCACGTTGTCGTCGGTTCTTGACGTCGACGGCCGTCCAGCCCGGGTCTTGTCCTTTACACTCTCTTGCCCACCTTTGAAGTGCCTGTGCCACTTCAAAACTGCAGTTTGTGACATGCTTTCATCCTTAAACACTTAGCAAATCATGCCCAATGTCTCCGTACCCGATTTCACCAGCCAAAAACCCAAAGTATGATGGCGTAGCGCTGTCCGATGGTCCCTTTGAATCTTGCGCTTGGACCGAGTCACTTGACAGGGGTCCACTAAAAACACAATCTAGCCTAAATGAACACTCGCAGGCGATTGGTACGTGTTGAAGGTTAGACCCTCCACCATCGAGCCTGTACACTAACACGTATACTCACGTCAGGAAAAAATTGTTCACGATACTTTTTATCCATACCATGTATGTAAGGTGAGAAAGTAATTTTTGCTACTTATGCCGCCAATGAATGAAAAGAAATGAAAGCAAAACAATCTGCGCATTCAATATGCGTAAATAAAATGGGCTTGATTGGGTTTTACCAGCCTCCACATTCTCTTTTAGATATTGAATGGACTGAACCTCTAAGGCCGGAACTAGAATTTCTAATTTTGTACACATCCATGGTAATAATAACGGGATAAAAACGAAAATAAATTTAAAAGGTTTAATTTCTTAAAGGAGCCATCGTTGGATTAGAAAAATTCTATTAAAATGTGCGGGATATAGAATATTACTCGACTTCATGGGATCATCAGCCTCAAACCTGCTCATTACGAAACTCAGGTGTTTACAATCAACCTTAATTACGCAGGATGGATCGAAGGAACTTTCATGATGCAACGTGCGGAGAGTGAGGTATTCGTTTACAATAACACTGTTCCCCTTTAGGAAAACATGGCAGATAGAATAAAATTTCATGGTAAAAGTATAGCTATGGTATGATTGGGTGCTTAAAAAGCTTTGTCATTCGGTCAGAAACTTGACCTAGTTTGAGGTTATGAACGCTCACCTATTTGGCGAAAAGTGATTCGCCGTGAGAGAAGGGACCTCACTCCGCTAACCAGCCAAGGTTTCCAGCCGCAGATCAGGATGTGTGCTCATTAGAAATGCAATGGAAAAGCGGATTATGGGACGCGAGGATGTGGCGATTCGTTCCGCCGGTTTTTGCGGTGAATAATGAAAAAAATTAAAATTGGGGATTCGTTAAATAAAATCACTTAACTGTGGACTTTCTCAATGAAAATAATAATTTCTTTCTCTCGACCGAAATTCTAATTCAGAGTATCCTATTGCCGTTGATGTGAGTTAACCAGTTGATCAGCGTTAGTGGTGTATCTGGAGAGTGACACGGAACGACGAAAAGCATATTTAAGATGTTGTCATCATTTATACAGAAACGACGAGCCATTATATACGTCATAATTTAAACAAGAGCTAGACAAAGATTCAACTTCTCGTCAGTACTATTCAATGTATATCTATAAGAGGAAATCAATGAAAAACAAAAATTGAGCATCAAAGGAGACTGAGTGAGTGTCGAAGAAATGACTCGCAACACGCTCTCGTTCGCAAATGACATTGCAATAGTAGCAGAAATTCGAGAGGACCTGAAATGGACTCTGATTGATTTGAACCAAATACTTCGGGAATACAATATGAGCATCTACAACTAACTAACATCTTTGTTTGCGGAAGAGAGAAGTTGAAGGCATATCACACCATTCGCGGGATAAAATTACGACTATACTTAATTTACCTAAACAGCAATACAAATAGAGATGGGAGAAGCTCGACCGACGATCAACGGGAAGAATAGCTCTAAGAAGGTTCACGTAGTGGCACCTACGACGTTCAAAGAACCTAAGGTTACAAAGAAGGAAGAAGTTCATCAATAAGTTTGTATGGAACATGAAACTCTAAGAATTAGAGCCATTGAACATTGAAAAAGTGGACTAATGAATAACAGAAGCCTTTGAAACTGGGAGATTGCTGAACATTAAATGGACAGACAAGGCAAAGAACGAAATAAATAGAAGAGCAGAGGAGGAAGGAGAAGCATATAGATAACTCTACAGCTAAGAAAAACTAGATGAACTGGACACACCATGAGGCATAATGGACTAGACAGAAATGTAATAGAAGGGAAATTTGAAGGAAAGATACTACAAGGAACACCAAAAGACCAGTACATAGCGCGAGAGGACGTAAAACAAAAAATCTAATATTTATTTATTGACTTCATTGGGCGAGGTTGAGACTTTATAGTCCCTTCTTCCACCTAACCCCAACATATATTATTACATTAAAGACTAAGACAAACACCCAAAGCCTTAGGTGGAGGAAAACCCACCTCGGCAGGAATCGAAACCGCGACTTCTGATTTGGCAGGCGAGGATGTTACGCCGCCGACACCGAGGTCGGCGAAGGGATGAGGAAATAAAAGCTGAATAAAGAAAAACGAGTGCTGCAGCAAACCAATCTTAGGATTGAAATACTGATGACATGTGATAAGAGTATAACGATGAAGTACTTTTTGGTGGGGCGTTCACAAATGCCCTACAAGGGATCTAGGATTCAATGATAAAAATATACCGTACCCCAACTGTTAATACGTTAGGAAATTGATGAACTGATGTGTACAATCAGAACACGGAGTCGCATTCTCAGTCCACAATTTGTTGCAACTACACTTCTCAAATAGACAAGTTTAACACGCTAAAAGCCAGCTTCTTAGGATTTTTCGTCTTTCTTTCATGGAAGAACCCCCTTTGCCATTCCCTTCTGGACACTTCTCGAGCAATGGGTTTCAGTAGATGGCCATCGGCATTCGGGAGATTTGCGTACGAATCCCGTCCAAGTTGAAACGGTTTGATCAATACGAATTTCAAAAGATTGATGTTGAAAGTGACGGATGACTTTCCCCCGGAAACCTAAAATTGGATGGATACCAGAGAATATGATGGACAGAGCTTGAATTGAAAATTTGCAAACTAGTCGAAGGTACGCCATCACGGACATATTTACTTGCAGCGGTCACAACCCCCTTCACCCATATAGAAAGATGCGTTGAGCAACGTAAGGAGCAAGACGAGAAAATTGAGTATTTTAGTGGGCATTGTTTGGAAGTGTCCACGGGGTCAACTACAATAACGAGCTTACGGTTAAACACACCATAATCACACTATATTCTTCAAAACCCATTAATCAATAACTACGGGAAAAATATGTAGACATTTATGGATTGTACCCAATCGACTAAACATATGGAGAATTGAAAGCAAATAAGTCAAGTGAAACAAATAAATAAAAGCAAGCAACGACGAGTGAGGAATGGGGACTTCCGATTGATCCTCTCGAACAGGTTAACACAGACGGGCAAGGTTGATGAGATTGTGTTCAATGAATGATGGAGGGGTGATTCACTCTTTGAGATCTGCATCGCTAATCCACCGATGGAGAAAGAATCAGGATTGAGTAACCTGCTCTTCAGTCAAGGACGAAAGGGAATAATATGTGTAATATTTCCAAGAAAGCGCCCTAAACAGATTCTAACGGAAATGCACAAGAATTCAACGTTACACCTTCGGGGAACTCCATCGGTTGTGAAATAAACCAGCTATACGGATATCAGTTTAAGATTTGTCATGCAGCTACTTTACCCTAAATGGCGAATAGACTACCCTCTCAAACAGTAATTTTTACGCATTGGCACAAGTTTCCACGAGAATAATCCCATCTCGCAGGACAATGGGTGATCTATCTTTTTATACCTCCGAATGCATGGGATTCGATGCTTTTCAAAGCATACGATAATTGGGCACATATTTTCAAGCAACTGACATGTAAAGAGCATACAAGTCAATTATGTACAAATTAAAACTATGATTTAAGAAAGGCAGACCGAATTGGGGGACTTGCAAGACGAACGATGGAATGGAGGTGCGAGACGGCTGAAGGCATTCCAAATACGGATTGCAACATGATGATGAAGAAAACAAGGGTTGAGTATTATTTAGCAGGGTATAAGATTTCACTTTGAAAAATAAGCATCCTTTTCAGAAACGTAAACAATTAATCTCTCCCTCCAGGAAGGAAACAAAACCAATAAATACGTTTGCTGGATGCTTTGAAGTGCAACCAAACACTACATTTTTCCCTCGAACTGAATGGTAACCAAAATCATATCGTGCATTTAGCTCAAGTTACTTTGCACGAACAGATAACGAATGACATAAGAAAAGCCATTGTCGAGTTATCGAGGAAACAAAATCAGGTAGGAAAAGGAAAACCATATGGATTCGGAATATCATGAGACACAATGAGTTTGTTAAGAACATAGTTTACGTGAAAATGGAAGTAAAGCCTCTAGAAAAACCAAGGAACAAATATTTAAGTCGAGCAAACCCGGATGCGCGTTAAAAGAAGTATTGGGAAGCAAGAGAAAGAGAGAAATGAGAGTGATATTCCAGTAATCTTCGGATTGATAGTTAGTGATAATCGCAGTTGGAGAATTAATGATGCTTTGAAGGGAGCTAAATATACGTATACGAATATGTACTTCCAATCCACACATATTCTTTAGAAATAATGGGTAGGAATTTATTCTAACAGAATCAAAACAGAGGAAATTAAACGCAGAAACATTTGTAAATGGTACCTGTAAAAATACTGAAGTATTAAGAGAAACTGAATACAATGAAAACATATGAAAATTTGCTTAACCATCTATTTGAAATTTATAGTACCCGAGGAAATAACCACGTGAGAAACTATATCTATTTCGAAGTGTGGAAAGAAAGAAATGAGGATGAAAAAATACCAATGATTCCAATTCGATTGACAGAAAAATGAACATATAGTATCTCACACTTCGCTCGTAATATTATATGGTTTTTCTAATTCCAATTTTGTTTATTTAGTCTATAACGAATACTTAGGTATGCTAGTTGCTCAGGTTCAAGAATAAAACGTGAATGTTAATTATTTCTGCTTTCTGATAAAAATAAGCTCAAACGGGACAAAACAGTAAAACTGCTTAAGACAACGGGGAGAAAACCAGGGGATTCAATTTGATTTTAAGCTCTCAATAAGTGAATTGAGGAGATCAATTTTAACTAGATCATTGATTCGAACTAAATTACTGTCAGGAGTTTCGAGTTGGCTGCCCAATAGTACTATGTTCAACTAAGATACGGATTATAATTCGAGAAATCCACATTCCACGTCAGTTAATGGCACGCACACTTAACGAACGAGTTAAAGGGTGTAGGTACACAAACCTGTATTGATTCTTACATAAAATACGTTATCAATTCACTTGACCTGGATTTCAACCCCGAAGCTCCCAACTGTCGGCCGGATATGAAACCAGTTACATTACCAAGCTCTTCTCCTATTAACAGATAGGGTTTACAAGGAAGGCATATCAATGTGTTTATCTCTGAGTTTCTGAACGAATTGTACGTGGCAATGAAAAGAAATCCCTTCGAAATATCGTTGAGAAAAAAGTGAAATTCTAATACCAGGGTTCCCTGCAACATATTCTCAAATGGTTTTCTACAGTGAATATCCACATTATAATTCAAACAATGGTACTCAATCGGTTAGACATGGCTGTGGGCTTTTTTTTAATATTAACCCATCTTGTTAGTTTGATTTAGGAGATCTTCAGACTGAATTCCCAACATAATTTATTCTTTCCTCAGCTTTTAGTACTTGCTAATTCTACTCAGAGTTATCGGAGCTCTTTTATTCCTCCTTTACGTTAATGACATTCACTCCGTAGTCACTAGTAAGATACGTTTATTTGCCGACGATGCAGTGGTTTACCGTGATACCCGCGATCCTGAGATCAGAGCAGCTTTATCGGATGACCTTAATGCTATACAACGTTGGTGCGACATTCAGAAATCAGGATTAACTTAAAAAATTGCGTGCGATTAATTTTTGGAAAAAGAGCAATTCTTTCCCGAATGCCAACTGCATTGGGAACACCGAAATGGAATGTGCAGGCTCATTTAAATACCAAGACGTTACCCTCACGACCTCTCCTAGGTGAAACACACACGGGGAATATGTGGATAGGCTCACAAAAAATTTTGATTTATTAGAAGGATACTTGGTAAATGTGAAGAAAAAGGTCTAAGAGAAATGTTATCTGTCATGGTTAGGCCTCATTTAGAATATGCTGCTAGTATATGGGATCCTCACGACGTTGGATTGATTTCCGAATTGGATCGGGTGCAGCGTAGAGCAGCATGATTTGTAAGACGTTGTTGTAATAAACTCATTACCATATCCAAGATATTGGAGGAGCTAGGCGAGGAATCACTCACGGAGCGAAGGCTTAATTACACATTAAATATCTTGCATACGTTGTAAAGATGTCTCTTTACCGGTGATGTTGAGAATGTATTATTACCCCAACGTACTACGACATTAATCATGTCAATAGAATTCGAGATATGAAGTGTAGAGCAAATAGATATAAGATGTCATTTTTTCCAGGGACGATAAGGGATCACAACAACGTTGTCCGACCGACAAGACCGTAGGAGTGTAAATATGCGAGTCAAAATTAGTCTGATGTGTATTCACCCCCAGCCACACACCCTAGTGGCGGCTTGCAGGGTACTAAAATACATTTAAGAATCCTCCATGCTAGTTTACCATACTAATCCATGCCTACGTACTTCGCACAACCACAAATCTAAGCGTATTTTCTTTTTCACAGTACTACGTTCAGGAAGCACGCAACTCTACGCTCCATTTCAATTTTCAGCTACCTTTTATTGGCGTCTTCACTTGTTCTCCCCATCATCAATTTCCTCTTCCTCGTGAATCGGCAGTGTCCCTTTTTCCAAGGCAACCGTGTTTTAAATTTACTTCCTGCTACGTCCATTTCAGCTAAAAAAAAACCGCCCATACACGTGAGAATATGTCGAGTCTTCTCAAATTAATCCCCTTCCACTGCATTTCATTTACCCTACAGGCTTATTGAAAAATTTGTAATCTACATTCGAATGGACGCAAGAATGAATAATATTGGTAATTTCCAACAATTTTATACACATATTCACGAGGAAAAGATGCGAACATGTAGAATTGAAAACAATCTTTGAGGATCTTGACGTGATCTTCCGTTATTCATTGAGGCTCCAAGGCTAAGCATATCGGGTGAGAGCTACTATTTGGTCTCTCATAGTCTTGTTCCCTTCGCTCCAAAGAGTTTGGGTTTCCACTTGAATTATTTAACGGAAAAAAATATTTTCACCCTCCCAAGCAGATGACATACAATGGTTGTGCAAAATGTGAATCTATGGTTTGCAACAACTGGCAGATTTAGTAGCATCCACAACCGGACTTAGCAGTTAAGCACCACATCAAATTACCTTCCGGGCAATTAGGATTAGTCTTACAAAAATTCGAGAAAAATATCTTTTGGTCTACTGTAAACTTCTGAGAACGAATAGATATTGGGGTGTATGCAGGGAAGCGGCAAAAGCTCAGCATTACATTAACATACTCGTATTTCTAAGCTGCGTTTGAATCGATCAAATGAAAACTTGTTTCACTCTTGTCTTTTGCTGGCGATATCGAGGGATTAATCCAATCTTCACCTTACAATGCCAAGGGCAATTGGTGACAAGGGAGAAACATAGGACATACGAATAGGATACTAAGCGAACTAGTTTTTTCTCCGCACAATGCAAGAGCTTAATCCTAAATTATTGAAACAATAATGGAGAGAATGCGCCTTCCCTGTGCAGTTTTGAAAACCTAGAGCCATACCATATTCCCATCTCCCAACCCACATTCACATCTCCCATGATATTTAGTTCTAATGAATAGATTTATAATTATTTACGTAATTCCCCTAGCAATTCAAAATGTTATTTGTAAATTCGTCTTCGGCTTTCTTTTTTCGAGGTGTGTTCGATTAATTTCCAGTTATTTACAAATAAAAACGTGAATTGGAAGTGAAGGCGTTTTCTACTCGCGCCAACTAAAAGCGCTTTTCACCCTAAATTTATGTTCAACTAATCTGTCTACAATTCCACACATATCATCACCCTTCTATCACATCCCACACAAGGCATGACAACGTCTACACACATATTATACTTTCATATTTTAATCAGCCTCATATAAAAGGTGATGAAATAGAAGAAATGTTATTACTTCGCTGTTTTGATGCCATTTTCTCAACAGAAATGGCAAGTTTAGAGGTCGATTTCCATAACTACTCAACCCACTTGAAGTAATACATGCAAGTTATAGTTCATGTGCAGAAAAAAAATATTGCTGGCTGACTTGGAGACTCGGACGCGGATAGAAAATAGGCCGGAATCAAACCTGACCATCACTACTCATTATACCCTTACTTATTTCAGTTAAGCCTTGACCAACGCAGACTCTTTCTGGTTCGAATTATATCGTGGGGTGACTGTATTATGCAGAGACATAATCAGAAGTCGGGATTGGCTCACATAAGTGCATTCCCATTCACATCGACCACGGGAGGACCTGAAGAAAGTATGGCGCAATGCAAAGTCGAGCGGTTGCGGACCACTTTGTCAAATTACTGTTGAGTTCGCATACGGAACAAGAGTCGATTCAACAATTCACCCACCACTCAGCCAGTCCTGAGAACGACCTCGATGGGGAAGGGCCAAGAAAATCCATTATCTTATCCGTTCTTCAGTTCACTTGCCAAGCATAAATACTTTATTCCCATTTCTATTCGAAGTTTGATTACAACGCTTGGATTTAAGGAAGATGACCCATCAGGATAATATAATATCGAGAGCCTCCATTGGCATGACACGTTTCTTTCCGTTTTCGCTTTAATGTTAAATTGGAAGAAACGCCAATAGCTCCGACGCATAACTTGCACCATATATACTTTGGATCCAAACTTTAATGCAATTTTCGGATTCGACAGCATTTTGAGAATTAATTTCCGGTGAAAGGAATAACCGATGAACGCCGACAAAGCGCACAGAGAATTTCGCATCGATTCCGACCGATTTTTACGGAAAATTAATTAGAGAAACCTTTGCTCTAAAGGTATTTTGGCAGTATTTTGCAGGAAAATTGGAATTTTTGTTGTTAAACGATAGAACATTAACTTTTAAAAAGGGAGGGTTCACGAGGAAGAGGAAATTGTTGGCACAGAGAGGAGGCGAAGACGTAAATGAAAAATCAGCACAAAACTGTCATCGAAATGAAATTTTTATTATTCATAAACCTGGTGCTGTTCGAAAGGAAATTAGCGAATTTACTCTTTAAAGTTTCGACCTTCACTTTTGGAAGTATTTGGTAGTCATATTAAAAGAAGTCGTACTTTTCCATAGAAATTAGCGGAGGCTGGAGAAAGAGTGAACAGTGGGAAGGGTGAAGCTCTGGTGTAAAGGAAAACGCCTCGTATTAGGGAAAGTGGGCGAAAAATGGTGGGGGTTTCAGACGAAGCCATGAAGAGGATTGGAAAATTTGAGGCTCTGAGGAAAGCAAATAAGAAAATAGGATATCAGTTCATGAAGGTCTGCCCAGGAGGAAATGTTCAACCTAGGATTGCGATTAGCAAATATCGACCGACATTAGAATGTCCCCCTCCTCGTCAACTTTGGGTAACTTCCCACGTCATCTGCTAATCCTAATACGACTCAGCACGGACACTAACGCATTAAATTGCGTCGGGGGAGGCATTGCTCAAGGGCTCGCGACGAATTCAAGCGCGAACGCAATGAGGATAGTGGTGACCTCCAGACGATCTTCGGAAATGAGCGTGACAGGAGCGCAAAAGCGAGTAATTCTCTCTTTCTCTCGTCACTAAGGGAACCTCAATCATCGACAGCGAAAAAAATTTCCATTCTTCGCAGCGGACTCAGTCTAGAAAACCTGTTATGGGAAAATTAAATCTAAGACGCACACAACGTAGGAGATTTCCCGGGTTTTAATTTGCGATGGCTGCGTAAGCAATCCGCTTGAACAATCATGAACTTGAATCATTATCAATGGATAATAAATGATCGGAATTTTTTGTGTTCCACCACCGCCGAGTAATTGCAATGATGCAAACGGACCCAGCGCAGACGTTCTTGGGGACACTCAAAGGGTGACGCCATTTACAAGTAGAAACATAGCACACAGCAAATAAATCAGTTTCTGGCATGACTTGGAGGAAAATTTTCACATTTAACTAGAAAAATAAACAACTTGGCTTTTCCACATAGAAAATTTTTATTCACGAACTAGCTTTCGTTATGGGATAACATCTTCAGATGTTATACCATCTGTTTATGCTCATCGTGGTATGAGATCTTCATTGACCGAAAGATGTAAAGCCATAACGAAACCTAAGTCGTAAATAAAAAATTTTCTCTGCGGAAAAACCAAGTTGTTCATTTTCCAAGTTCAAAATCAACATGGCGTCGGAACCTGCTACTTGACTTCACATATTCGAGCTACTCTTCGCCAATAATTGTAGGGCTACACTTCTTAACGTCCCATCTGAATGAAGGGCTTACAGCTTTTTAAGAATTTTCAATTAATAGCCTAACCTAACTCAATTTGAAACCAGAAGTGTTTGCAGTACCCGGTAATGAATACATTTTCATCATCTATCTATTATTTCCTAGAAAAAGCCAGGTTTTCAAAAGAGCGGACCCCGTGTGGACACACACTCAAGCAGTCGAATTACGGAAAACTGCTCACAGATCTTTCTAATATCCCAAGCTAACACCAAGGATTTATAACCTGTCTGGGGCTTGCACCTTGGCCTTTGATTGTATTCACTGTCGAAGCCGTGGCGTGACAACCTTCACTGGACATAAAACACAACGTTATCCCAGTTGGGACAATGAAACTAACAGCGTAGGTTAAGCATTGAGGAAACCCGTTCCACCGGCTGCACTACTAATTGCAATGTAATAACCATATAAGGAATACACAACAATTACGCACATCTACATTTACACAATACCCCGCAAGCCACCACAATGGCGCGTGGCGGGGAGGCACCAGCTATATGTTAAATATTAAACCATAAATACAGTAATTAACCCGAAGGTCGGTTTAGTAGGTGATGGTAGCGTTCACCCAGTACTAAGCCCGACGGCGTGTGAACATTCACACATCCGAGTAGGGTGGTCAGTTCCTTTCCCTGTGCCGATTATGGTGTCCCAGGAAGATCTGATACCCAAAAATCACATATTTTGAGTATATTAAATATATATATATATATATAATATATTATATGTATACATATAAATATTTTATATGTATAATAATGTATATGTTTAATGCGGGTCGCGGTGGTCTAGTGGGTAGAGCGTTGGACTGCTGACCTGAAGGTCCCGGGTTCGATTCCCGGGCAAGGCACTATGGGCACCTGCAGCTCCACCCAAGCTTGTTGATTTTTCGGGTACCAGATCTTCCTGGGAAACCATAACCGGCACAGGGAAAGGAACTGGCCCCCCTACCCTGATGTGTGAATATTCACACGCCGTCGGGCTTGGTACACGGGTGAGCTCTACCATCACCTACTAAACCGACCTTCGGGTTGATTACTGTGTTTATGGTTTATATATATAATATATATACATAAAAATATAACTTAGACAGCAACACACAGCACGACAACACATAAAAAGAGGACTCACAATAATATCTTGATAATTTCGACGGACTCGAACTCCGTCTTCTTCGGAAGATAAGATATGACTGTGAGTCATAAGAAGACGGAGAAGACGGAGACGGACAGAAGACGGAGTTCGAGTCCGTCGAAATTATCAAGATATTATTGTGAGTGTTCTTTTTATGTTCTCGTGCTGTGTGTTGCTGTCTAAGTATTTTATTCAACACTTCCGTGTTACTTCGAAGATATCATCTATACATTTAATGTATAGATGATATCTTCGAAGTAACACGGAAGTGTTGAATAAAATATATAATATATATATATATAGGTATATCCCTCCCATGGATTACAACCTTGTCGTGGTGGAAGGGCTTGTGTGTTCCGATGACCCCTAGAGCTGTGCTGGCGGGAGTAATAATAATTACTCCTGGAAGGGTCACCCATGCCAGATAGGTCGAAGGTTAGGAGCCAGACGAAAGGTAGTCCACGCAGCGTCTGTTCCTCAGTGAGGCGGCTGCAATGGCGTCTGACCCCAGTGGGGCGGCCATTAAGTGATGGTGTCACGTTAAAAACACTATTGAGGAAGGCAACGGGAAACCACCTCAATTATCATTCCCAAGAAAATAATGATGGACGCAAAACAGAAATTGAGTCCTGGCAACTCCGGGACTCGGCCCAAGGGGCCGTGTGTCGTGCCCGGCAGCGAGGGAGGCAAGGCTTCCGCGGTCGTCAGCCCACGAAACCCTTGCAGGGAAGAAATAACTGCAGCAGGACAGAAGACTCATAAGAAGGCGAAAGTAGTTAGAATAGGAACCTGGAACGTCAGGACAATGTTGAGGAGAGGCAAATTAGAAAATATTAAGCGAGAGATGGAAAGAGGTAATATAGATGTTTTAGGTCTCTGCGAGGTGAGATGGAAGGATAGCGGGGATTACTGGAGTGACAATTATAGAGTGATATACAGCGGCGGGGACGAGAGCCAACGAGGGGTTGCCGTAATTTTAAATAAAGGGGTAGGAAGAAGCGTAGTCAACATAGAGCAAGCGACAGATAGAATTTTACTCGTAGAGATTAAAGCAGAGCCGACGAACTTGGTCATTATTCAGGTATACATGCCACCGAGCAACCACAAGGAGGAAGAAGTCGATGGGATGTATGATGAGTTAGAGGATATCATCGCGAGTGATCCTGCAGGGAAACATTTCATAGTGATGGGGGATTGGAATGCGACGGTAAGCGAAGGAAGAGATGGTGGTGAGGTGGGGGACTATGGGTTAGGCACGAGGAATGAACGCGGGGAGAAAGCAATTGAATTCTGCAGGAGACAGGGGTTAGTCATCACTAACACATGGTTTAGACACCACAAAAGGCGTAGGTATACATTGAAAATGCCAGGTGACTCAGAAAGGTATCAGTTAGATTATATTATGGTTAGGCACAGGCTTAGGAACAGTGTGATAAATTCACATAGTTTCCCAGGAGCGGATGCGGACTCTGACCACAATTTAGTTGTTATGAAATGTAATGTTCGTTTCAAGAAGATAAGGCAAGGGCGGCGGGTTAGGAAATGGAATTTAGAAGCAGTAAATGCATTAACGAGGAAGGAGTATCAGCAGGCTGTAGAGAAAATGATGGATGACGGTAAAGAACTGAGTACTCTCGAAGAAAAATGGGAATGTATCAAGAAAGGGATATCGAAAGCCGCTATAGACACTATAGGAACCGTTTACGGGAAAAGGATAAGGAAACCATGGGTCACGGATGAGATGATTGCAAAGCTGAATGAAGAGAAGAAGATGGAAGAATGTAAACACAGGGTTAGGCAAAATGAAGTTAAAAGAGTAAAACAATAAATTGAGACGGGTAACAAATAAAGAAAAAGAGGAATGGTGGAAAACGCAATGCGAGGATATGGAAAGCATACAGAGAAAGGGTGAAATATTAGCGCTATACAGCAAGGTTAAGTTATTATCGGGAAGTAAGAAGGCAAGATCTGTACTAGCAGTTAAAGATAAGTGGCGTAACATAATAGTTGACACAGAAAAGATCCAAGCGAGATGGAAGGAATATATAGAAACACTGTATGGTAAAGAACTTAGGCCGACAAGGTTAGACATAGAAAAGGAACATGACGTAGAAGAAGATAGCTTAGGTCCAGGCATACTCGACGATGAAATAGAAAGGGCATTAAAAGAGATGAAAGCAAATAAGGCTGTGGGGGTGGACAATATTCCTGTAGAAATGTTGAAATGGTTAGGGAAAGGTGGGAAGAAGGCGATATATGGACTAATCCGTAGTATCTATGAGGAAGAAATCTGGCCGGAACATTTTGTGAGATCGGTGTTAGTTCCTATTCCAAAAAAGGCAAAGGCTTCGTCATGTGAGGATTACAGAACAATAAGTTTGATATCCCACGCAGCTAAAGTTATTCTCAGGATCATCAACAAAAGGATAGAGAGTAAGGCAAATGATTACTTAGGGGATGATCAGTTTGGGTTCAGGAAGGGAAGAGGTACGCGTGATGCCATTGCAGTAATGAGATCACTAGTCGAGAGGAATATAGAATTCAATCAGGACGTTTTTGCCTGTTTTATAGATTTCGAAAAAGCGTTTGATAGAGTGAATTGGGAAAAATTAATGCGTGTATTGCAGAAAATAGGAATGGATTGGAGGGACAGGAGACTGATCCGCAACCTGTACATGTCTCAGACTGCTCAGGTGCGAGTGGGGAACGGAGAGTCCGGATGGGCAGTGTTAGGAAGAGGTGTAAGGCAGGGTTGCCCATTGTCACCGGTACTGTTCAACGTATATGTAGAGGAAATGATTAAAGAGGCATGGGAAGAACTGGAGGTAGGAATGAAAGTCGGAGGGGAATTCGTAAAATCGGTTAGGTTTGCTGATGACCAAGCATTAGTTGCTCAGTCATCCAAGGGGTTGCAAGCATTGTTGAGTGAATTGGAGGTTCAGTGCGATAAATATGGGATGAGAATCAATATTAATAAAACAAAGGTTATGCGATTTTCCAGAAAGAAAAAGGCTAAGCTAAATATTAAAATAGGCGGGGAAAAAATAGAGCAGGTAGAACAGTTTACATATCTCGGAAGTGTTTTGGACCAATACGGTCAAAGTGGTAGGGACGTAAGGAGAAGAATTGCGCTAGGCAAGGAGGCTTTCTCAAGGAGGAGGGAGTTGATGACGGGGACGTTGAGTAGGGATGTTAAGACAAGACTCGTAAAAACTCTGATATGGAGCGTAGCTATGTACGGCGCGGAAACGTGGTCACTGAAGCAGGAGGATAGACGTAGATTGGAGGCTTTGGAAATGTGGGTGTGGAGAAGAATGGAGAAGGTGAAATGGACCGAAAGGAAAACAAATGAGGAAGTACTAGAAATGGTGGGGGAGGAGAGGGGTTTGTTGAGAGAAATCCTATGGAGGCAGGAAAAATGGATCAAAGGCGTATTGAGCGGTAGTGGAATGTTGAAGAGGGTAATAGAGGGGAGAATGTTGGGCAAGCGAGGTAAGGGTAGGAACAGGATAGGGATGTTGGACGGGATGAAGGGAGGAAAGAAGTACACCGAGATGAAGAGGGACCTCATATAGATTAGTTTGCTAGGTGGGGAGTCACAAAATGTTTATTTGATAGTTGTGTCCATCCAAAAACCTACCTTAACCGGTAGATTACCTAATTATTATCAGGTTTTCTTATTAGCTAAACTGGTAGAGCATCCGCCCGGAAAGTGGAAGGTCCGTGGTTCAAATCCCGGATAAGGAAATATTTTTACTTTCGTGATCTGCTCAAAAACCGCCTTCCCCACATGTTTTGTGTTCGCCTTTGATGTGTTTTCCTATCCCCTTTCCTTATACCTATTTCTGGTTGAATGAATATTTGTGCGCCGTATGGCGGGATTTTCAAGTTCGAATATATATATATATATATATATAGAATCTATATATATATAAATAATTATATAGAATATATATATATATATATATATATACATTGGACGGCACAATAGAACACAGAATAAAGCAGATAACACGTAAAAGAACACTCACATTGTAGATTACTTTAGCTTTCGGCCTACTCCGAGGCCTTTCTAGGCCTCTAATATATAATATATATATTAGAGGCCTAGTATATATATATATTATATACTATATATTTGTATATGTATATAATGATTTAGTCGAAGTAACACGGAAGTGTGGAATAAAAAAACTTGGACATCAAAAATAATATAAGAACACCTAAAAAGAACACTCACACGTTATTTCTTAATAATTTCGACGGAATTTAGCTGTATTCCTAAAAAGAAACAGTCGTACTGACAGCTGGTATAGGGAAGGGAAGGTGATGCGTGTATGCATATATATGTATATATGTATATATATATATATATATATATATATATTTATATATATATATTTATATAAAGGAGATCAGAGCGCAAAACACTACACCCTAAAATTAAATTGAATTTCCACAGTGCAACGCCCCACACTGGCCAATGCGAAACTTAACAGAGCACAAAGACCCTGGGTTACGGCACTAAGAAATAAATGAATATATATTTTTGGCAGTTCCACGTTCTCGCTAAGCACGCGATACGCATAAACCTGCGGAACTGGAATGTATCGCATTCCGCTTTATCGATTCCGTCTAGAAATGAAATTGAGACATGCATCGTGCACCTCAAATTACACTCCGATTCAGGAATAAATATATACTATATAAATTCATAGAAATGTTAAACATGACTACTCAGAGATAAACAAAATATTTGTACTTTGAAGCGTGTAGTTTACAACCACAAGGTAAGCGAGATTTCTAACTGGCACCTGGTTCAAACTGTGGCCAACGCTTTCGCTTCACCTTGGCATATCATGAATAGAATTGGATTCAATCTCTTTATGTTCTAAATGTTTTCTCTAGCATTAAGTAGCCCTTATGACTGTGATTTGGTAAGCACAAATACAAAGCGTCGAAGAGGCCATGATTAGGCATATTAAGCCGAAAAATTGCCGCTTTCTGTAAACGTAGTAGCAGAGGAATGAAGACATTGAAGTATGTCGCTTGGTCTGAAAATAACGATTTTATGTTGAAAATATTAAACGGAATTGATAGATAATGAGTTCAACGAAGGCGGAACCTCTGGTTTCAATTTAGCACTCATAAAGAAGTTTATTCAACTATGTACCTATCTCTCCCGGTTCTTACATGTGTTTCAATGATAAACTGATGCATGGATTAAGGAAAACATTTGAGAAATATTTCCATGAACGAATTGCATATTCTATTTTTGGAGGGCGCCATCGTAAAAAACTGCACCCGAGCATATTTTTATAGCATTTGTAATCGACTTTCGTATAATCTTCAGATTTCTCGCACTGCGTAAGAATTTTTACCGTAAGTACACATCACGTCTATGCTTAGTGATAGACGGCGCGCAGTAAAAATCGGAATCAACTGGACTGCGGATTGATGGAGATCTATAAATCACAAGGAGATTTCTGGTTGCGTTAAATTTCGCTAATTCCAAAAATTATCACACTTCACGGGTGCCCTAACACTTTATGCAGGTTGACGATGTTTTACTGATGGGTTTGGACGAACATTTAATGAGAACTAGGCTTATTTATCGTCAAACTTCTAACTTACACAAACAAATTTGCAAGTAGTGACATGCCGTAAGGCAACGGACTAAGCAGTCGCAGGTAGGTCGTAAACATAGAGGTTGACGAACAATGGTCGTGAGAAACACAATTTGGTGGAGCCCCCATGCGCTAATGCGCTAATCAACATTTTGACGGACGTAAATAAGCGCTCAATAATAAGTGGTAGCTGTAAGATTCAGACGCCGCGGGCAGGCATTGATGGAAAAAATCAAAATTTCGAAAGAACCCTCATTGCGTCCCAGCGCACGATATTAAACTTCGCGCACTTGACCTACATGCGCCGCATGCATTCTCGGAGATAAGCTCTAAATGGCATAAGCAATCTAGACCTTGAGCTTGTCCCATGGGCTTGTGTTTACACATGGGTTAGACCGAGGAAGAGGAAAAGAGAAAATTACGCGAGAACCACCGGCGGACGCTTAAACGCAACAGTTAAATAGAGCCAACGCGCGGGGAATCGAAAGAAAATAAACCCAAAAATCACCACCACTTGCGAACCAGCGAGGAGAAAACCGTGATAGGATGACCACCTTGCACGGACAGAGGTACATTTGGGGTATCTCAGGGCAGTGTAATCGTATGTAAAATGTTTTTTGTAAATGTAATGTAAATGCAATGTAAAAATTGGTTTTCTTGATTGTTGTTAACGATTAGAACCGCGAAATGGAAAGTAAGATTAGGATGTTTGCGGATGACACGATGATTTGATGGTGTTTGACATTTGATGGTATTCAAAATGGGTATTGTCACTAAATCTTAATACATGTTCGGCGGTAAATAACTTTATAATTTCATTTAGATTTGTTTACAAATTAGCTGGAGTTGACCTAGAAATACGATAAAATACCTCGATGTTACAATCACTAAAAACTTGGGGGACCCACGTACGAGTACGTAAAGTCTGCGGGGAAGCATATGAATAATTGGATTTATTCGACAAATTGTCGGTAGAAGTGACTACAAGGTCAAGGAACGTTGTTACCACGCTCTTGTAAGGCCTTATTTAGAATACGCATGTAGCGTGTGGGATCCGAGTGAAAACGGCCTCATTCGGGAAATTGAGAAGGTTAAACGCCGGGCAGCCCGTTTCGTTATAAACTCTTACGATAAAACGAAAAGCGTCACTGCAATGATTACAGAGTTGGGGTGGGAATCATTAGAAAAAAGACGATTCAATGCTTGGTTGAACTTCAGATCCGCATGTTTCAGCACCAGAGGTCTCGCAAATTATTCGCACTCCTGCATACATTGGTCGCTTGGATCATGTATATAAAATTCGGGAAACAGATGCCATAACTAGCTGACCCAAGGACTCCTCCTTCCCAAGGACAATACGGGATAGCAAAAATTCCACTTGCCACCCTCTGCGGAGGCAGATCCCATCCCGTCTCCAACAGGTTCCAGGTGATGTCGGATTGACAGAAAAGATCGAGTTTGAGAAATGTTTCGGGGATTGAAAGAAGCGCTGGCACAAGTGCATAATCTCCAATGGGGACTACTTTGAAGGTGAAAACATCAATGTATAAGAATAAATAAATATTATTGTCCGAAAAATTAAAATTCCCGTTAATTTTTTAACACACCTCGCATACGCCACTGTGGTTTTGTTCCCATTTACAGGTGGTGACCGACCTAACACCCCCCGCCACACGCCCTTGCTACGGCTTGCGGGGTATTATGTAGATGTAGATGACAATCAAGCTAAGCCGACTCTGACTCCGTCACAAGACAAGTCCTTGCACTGGAGACGCAGCCTGGGCTTGAATGGGAGCGACAAAATAGATCGTGTAAGGGTTTCGCAAATTGTGAAAGGCAAATAGCACAGCTCGGAATTGGGACCGAGTCAGCGTAACGTTCCGAAAACATTTACGATGGCTTGGCATTCAAACACCCTTATAACAATATTATTAAGTGCGACCAACACACTCTGGCTGAGGCTCTCTAACTGGAAAGGTTGACGATCACCTTAAAGCTCAAAGCGAACCCTCTAGGTGAATCGACGTCATTTGCCACGCGCCGGTTCCCACGACACTCCAAGTTATTACCAACGAAGACGACATCCAAAGAAAATTAGGGATCTTCCCTAAACCCCCATTCTACCCTCTCCTCCTTCCCCTCAGAATGCTGATGAGATTGTCACAAGGGTTGGTCAAAATCATTGATAAAGCAAAAGGGAACGTACTACGGCCGAATGAATGCAATGAATACAAGTAACCCAAAGCCGTACTCTTGGGATTCTTCTCTGAAGAGGCCTGCTTGGCAGGCGAAACACCTGGTGTCTTTAAAAATTAAAAAAACCCAAGAGTACGGCTTTGGGTTACTTGTATTCAAAATCATTGATACTTCAAAATATTCCATTGTCTAAAAATTATTTTTCTCTCCGAAGTTACGATGTCAGCTCTTCCGTTGAGGATACCCTTCAACGCAATGGCGTCCAAATCCGATCTTGGGAAGAAAACTTCTTTCGCTTGGTGTTTTGTCAAATGTAGATCCTTCTGTAAATACATCAAAATTCAGCAATTTAAATGCATTGCTCATTTTCGTCCAAAAGGAGTCGGACACTTCGAAATTAATTTCGAAAAAAATCTGAAATAACAACTGATAATCCTTGCCTTGGAAGGCATACTTAAAAATTAACTATAGCTGTAATCTAGCATTAGAAATAGTTAACAGTAAACCCATTGCAGGCAGAACAACAGGAAAGACAATCGCTGACCTCATGTCATCATAAGGACTACCGATGAAAGCCCTAACCGGTATTTCATTAGAATCCTCCTTATTTTAAATTTAGTTCAATCGAAATTAAGATTCCTCTTACGTTCATCGTATCGAATTTTAATGGTAAAAGCGATTTAAAGCGAAATAACTTTGAGTAGTCTCGGAAAATGGCTTTTAATCACCTCTACGTCTCCAGATGTGTGTCACGAATAATATAACAGTGCATGATTGCCAGGATGTCATGTCACAGTACGAGTTCTTAATGCACGCCACACATGCGGGGAGTAATGACGGTTTCTAATTTCTATTTGTTGCACACCTTAAAAATTCATATCACGAGCCTAAATTTTATGTTTTCCTGAATAGTTTCGTTGGAAGTTGTGGTCTTTTCTATAAACTTCGGATCTTGTGTTCATCGCTTATTGGGTCAGTCTGGAACTCCCCCATAACTCGATTCTTCTCGTGGAAGTGGTAATTCAAACACCGCACTGTGAGCGACAGGTATGAAGGCTGAAATAATATTAAGACTGTTCATTTTCTTATTAACTTAGGGTTAGGTTATATTAAAGTTTTTGATGCAAACATTAAGGGTTCTCCTCAAGTGAGTGATACGGGTTTACACACCACAGAAACGGCAAGTGGCCAAATTAGCAGGAATGGATAAACACGTTCGACAGAAAGCACACCGGAAAAGAGGGGACAAACATGTTAAGCTACCTCATACATAGTTCCAAATTCAAAATAGCAACGAGTAGGATTACATGAACTACAGAGTAAGTTTTCTACTTTGAGACTAAAAGCAAACTCACCACACGCATAGCAAATTTAACCTGGTAGATTTATTCAACCATCTTTGAAGCTGTTAGCACTTAAATAATGATTGCACGCGAGAGGGGAAAAAATAGGGCAAGCGCATTAGGCCCAGAGGAAAGAGAAATATAAAACGATTAATTTTCGAAGGGAAAAAAATTGTGAAAATTCACGCCAAAAATTCCACAACGGGTAAGAGATGCATTTTTACGCAAGCGGTTGATTGATCAAATTTATTCATGAAAAAAAAATATCACCGCTCCTCGCAGTCACGCGCTCACCTAATATGATATTCACTCAAGGACATGAGACTAATTTAAACATCAGAAACCTACTATGGTATCTACATTAAATTTCATAGCCTGGTTTGTTCCACAGCCCGATTATACTTCTTTCAAGATACCGTTCGTTCCCTGTTATATAGAATAGACACAGTATATGAAAACACACAACAAAAATCAATTTGTTTCCACTTTAAAAATGAAACTTAGGAAATTGATAAATCATTGCAGCATACTATAATGTCAACAGTTTAAAGTAAGACACTAGCAAAAACTATTCGATACTTTACTAAAGCCTGTCGCTACACTCGCATTGGATGCATTAAATTATGTTTTTTTTTGGGAGACAAAAGCTGACAACAGGGAATATATGAGTGTCTTGCGATTTGTTATAGAGGACAGAAAAAGATTTCGTGACAACGAAGATACTTTTTTTATGCTAGAAATAATTAGGCACCTTTTCATTAAGATATTTCCTAAAGAACTTGTGCTCTATGGAGAAAACATTTATGAATTGAAATCTATGGAGGATAGCATTTATGTAGAACGATTCTAAAACTAATAAATACATAAATTGTCGATCCTCAACACCATTTTCCACCCGCAATATCAACAACATTTTTTTCTCAATCAAATATATTACATAAATGCAGCACACGTCAGGGAGATAAGCTATTAGACATCCTCAATGAATCCCTGAAGATACCCACAAAACCACGTAGTACCACGTACCAGTACCACATAGTAATCACGTACGTAGCGTATGGCGCGAAGCTTTCACTGCGAACGTAGCTCGTTTGGACCTATAGTCTAAGAGAAGCGCGGAAGCGATTTGTTGGATTATGGTTCGTTACTCCATCGCACACCGACCGATTCAAAATTATAATTGGATGAACTTGAGTTCCAATTTGAAAAGAGGATACAATTCGCAATATCATTATATCTATCAAATTATCTACTATTAATTATAATTCAGGAAGTGCCATTTGGTTCTTTATTCCATCTTAAAATGTCATTTCCCGATTCTTTTTTGTCTACTACTGCCTATCATTGCCTACCAATAACCTTTTTGGCATCCCAACGATATTAAACACTCTATTGTTTGTACTCCCAGCCATGCCAACTAGACCCACCTCATTAATATCCTGGGAATTTTTGGGAACATACATGTAGGTTATAGGCATTCAATTCGTCCGAGTCAAGGAATGTCAATTAGTCCAACATTCTCGTCGGCATTTAGTCGTAATATGCTTTGGATCGCCCAAAACAATGCTTCTCAGTTTCCAATAACGAGGGAATTTCAGAGTGATTAATTAACGAGCATTCCCCGTTCGATTCCAAGGGCGCCTCTGTACGCCATCAGCTTCATTCAAGCTGTGTGATTTTCCGGGTAATATAACGTCCTGGGAAACCAAAGGTGGCACAAGAAAAAGGAAGTGGCGCCCATAACCTGATGAGTGAATTTATCTCGACGTTAGGCTTAGCGATAGGTGAGCTCTATCTTCACCTATCGAACCAGCCTTCGAGTTGATTAATATGGTTGGCGGTCATTTATCCGTAAATCAATCACATATCAGAGCATTCATTATTCCCTAAGTTCTCTGAAAACCACGTAGCTAAGCATTTCTAGGAAAGAAAACACCATTGAAAAGGGTATGAAACAGAATGGGTAAAGGAATGACGATATTTATTAGCGAAAAGTTAAATTTTCGAAAAAAAGCTCGCGTATTTTTATTTTTTTAACCTGAATCATCTCACCGGGTAGGTTTTTTAATTGTACGAGGAAAGAAAGTACCCTCGTACCAGTGACGAAAAAAACCCTGTAGCAATATGGCGAAGTCTCCTTTTGAGTTGAAGCGAACGAGGGTCGATTAACGTAGTGTTGGCAAATGGACGAAACTTGTTTATTGCGTCGGTGGGGGGGGGGGCGGTCGTTAGGGTGGGGGGGAGGAGTGGCCCTGAGATGCGCGGCGCACCACGCGCCCTCTCCGCTATCAGTTCCACACAGCCGTTCGTCCACTCCCATTAAAAATGCATCCAAGCGGCGTACACCGTGTGGGGCAAGTGCCCGAATCTCCGCTTCCCCCATCAACCCGTTCGCACAGAATCCAAGTTAAGTGAGATTCATTCCAGCAACAGGCCCTGACCGTGTCCCGAGGCAATTGCTCACACGCCGGCCTCCGACATGGAACGAGGTGAAGTGAGACAAAGAGGAAGAGTTACAAATGAATTGCCGTGATTCCTAAGCCACCTGCTACCTTCGTACGCTGTCCTCAAATCTTCAGTTTCGGGCGCTGCCGGACATTCGCGGGTCGTCTATTCAATTGGCGACGGTCCAAGTGAACTAGAAAATTGAAGTTCATGCTTTTAGATACCTTCGGAAACTCGCATCTAGAATCCGAGCGCGCAGATAATTGGAAATTCTTGGGAAACCACCGGTGGCTAAAGAGGAGGGATCTGAACCTTGCACCTGTTTGAATGTTGAACGGGTTATGGATGTATTCCTTAGTTTGCACTGACCTCTGCCCTCACATATCAAAGCAAATATTTAGGTTGATTACGACTTACGTAGATTTAAGTACCTTTTCTTAAGATGAACCGAATGTAAAGGTTATTTCGCAATTTTTTCGGAAAATTCATTGGAGATTATGTTCTGGGATGAGGCGGTTGTGTTTACGGCACGGCGGTGAGGTCGTAATCCACACGGCCGATTGCTGAAAACCACGGTATTCTTCGATCGAAGTTTTGGAAAAAAGAAATGTTGTCAGTAAAAAAAGGCCAAGAGTTTACACATAATATTTTGCCAAACTTTTGTTTCCTTTCCAACGAAGAAGACATCTCGAAAGTCAGTTTGTACCCTTAGTTCTAAGCCCTTAATCGGTTATTAAAATAATAAACCTTCCCCTTTTATATACTCAAAATTAAGTGAGCAAAGCACCTCAAAATGGCACATGTGTAATGAAATCCAAGAAAAATTAGAATGGCAAGCATCAAAAGAGCCTACGGTTCGAGAGTAATGAGTCAAGTATGGCAATTTATCATTCGTAGTCGGATTTGAACTGTAAATATTTCTTCTAGGATAAATTAAACAAATTTACTTAACGATTTCGAAAATAATAGTTTGACACCCGGAATTGCAACTGGAAAATACGTTCAGATGTCCCACTTAGGTTAAAGAGCTAGGTTTTCGCCTATTCCAGATCAGTTTAACAAATGATTTTCCCGATGCGTTGGGTGAAAGCTTATAGAAAGGATTATAGCCTACGGCATTCACATTCACTTCACGATAAACTCATTCACCAGCAATAAAATCACTATGTTTCTTCAAAAAAATAATCTTCGTTGGTGTAAGATCAGAGCAAAGCAATGGTATTAAAAGAAGGTAATTAATGTCAATAAAATACTATTGACCACCGGGATATTACAATGATGAAGAGAAAACGTTCACTTTTTCCAACAAAAGCCCGCAATAAGAATACAAGTTAGCTATTTACATATCAACCTCTACAAGATAAATGATTCCAGAATATGGGCAGAATATATTTTTAAAAGCTTACAATAATTTGCCAAGTGTTTTAGTAGTTTCAAATCACAAAAAAGACAAGATAATAAATACATCATTAGCTGGATACGCAAGGAAATAGCCAATTCAGTAACCATTTCAACTTTGAACGCATTTCTGCCGAACCACTGACGTCGATACATTGATTTGATCTATCGACGTCAGCAGTTCGCTTAACGTCATGCTCACAAACGAAATAATGCAATAGAAGATAGTTCCACTAGGCCCAACCCTTCATCCCTTGTAACTAACTGTCTCGGAATCTAAGTTCCTTCAGCGAAAGGACGTCACATAATTACGTTTTCTCTGAGATGATGAAAATACCACGCGCCAAAATTTCCGGAAAATTATAGGAAACTGTAGACACCGATAAATATTGGGTAAGCAGCGTTTTAAGGATAATTATTATGTTTACGTCTCCGCGGTCACCATCACACGAATTCCCCATCGCGAGTAAACGGTGGGAACCCGAAGCGACCACTCCGAATGGGCCATTAAAAGGGGGGAAAGAGGAGGCATTGTGGTCTCATAGGACTTATTAGTTCGGCTTTTCTTTTTCACCCCGGTTGGCATTTAATTTGTAGAACGAATGCGAGGGCAGGAGGATTGGTCACCTCGAGAGGCAAGGAACCCGGGGGAGAACTTGAGTGGCCATAACGATTTATGCGACTCTTATCCGAATAACAGACGTCACACGCCTCGACCTAACTTATCGGGCAGGTCCTACAAATTTTTTTATTGAAACGGAAAAAAAACAATCCCTACGTCACCGCTCGGACGTCAGAGCAGAAAAGACGATGCTCCGTCGAGAAGGTGCTCTCATTCCATTTTTCTTCTTTTTTCCGTGTTTGGAAACAGCGCAAATTAAGAGTAGGGTGGGGGGGAGGGCGCGTGACCCTTATTCCGATTAAACGCGAACCGCGCGGGGCAATACCAGGTGGGTCGGCGTTCGTCTGGCCGACCGGCCGGCCGCTTTGCCCTTCGTTCGCCGTGATCCCCCCATTCCTCTCGCCCCGACGCTCCTCCTCACGCCTCCGAACCCGAATCCTCCACCGCTGCCCCACTCCCAAACAACTCGCCGGGGCGACCGACTCAGAAAATAGTGAAAGTGACGGCGTGGCGAAGGAGGGGACGAGGCGGGAAGGAGGAGGAGAGAGAGGGGAGATGGATGGACGAAGAGAGAGAGAGAGAGAGATAGAGGGAGGGAGTGAGAGGGGAAAAAGAGAAAGTGTGTTGTGAGGAGGCCCCTTTACCGCAGAATATCACCGATGCCACTTTCCCCCTAGCACCCCAACCATTCCCCTCCTCCGACCGGGATGCCCATTCCCCCCTGGCACCCGGCATATCACCGTCGTTCCCTCTTCCTCGATCTTCGCCGCTTCGTTCTAAGAGGTATGTTTCCTCCCCATCCCAGTCCCCGTGCACACCATACGCTTCTTTTGCTCGCTTCATCGATTCCCTCTCTTCCTCCTTGAGCAGCTTCCTCCTTCGTGGTTGTGGTTTCCGACCGAAGCAAGAAGAGTGAGTGCCAGCGACGAGGTTAAAGAAACCAAAGACTTGGTTCCACATCGATTCGACCGGATTTGACGTGGCCAGGTGTGTGCATCGATTGACTACAAGATGCTGAAGAGCGTAGAAGGTAATGCTCCCTCATGAAAATCAATAAATTTCAATGATAATAAAGTGAACATGGATATTTGCACTGTTCTTTAATCCTGTCACGCCATGCTTCACAAGAATTCAATTTTCCAAGCAGACCTGACACGCATTTGCGTACCGCCCGTAGCGCACGGATTACCTTTTATAGTTTTATTCAGTTAAAATGGAGAATTTTTATCTGAGTGCTTTTATTTCGAAGATTAAAAAGAGATATAAGTAAACCACTCTTGAAATTAATATTTACGCATGCATTATATATTAAGTCGTTTTCCATCAAAAAGTGATGTAATAACATCATTGTTAACGTTATCACGCTTACTTGTTGTCCTTGCTAACAAATGTATGGATTACCTTAATTATACTGCCCATGGGCGATGGAATTTTCATGCCATTAGCGTAGTCCTAAAGCTGTCCTCGTTAAAATATTTACGTTGTCTCCTGAGAAGAGAAAAAAACATCTCATTCATCTAAAGGCTCATGCGTCTTTAGTCACAGCGATCAATCCATGCAACGAGCTTGAACTCTTCCGTGGGGATGAATAAATATGAATAGTTCAAAAATCCAATTAACGAAATGAATCTGTTTTTAAAGTTAATATCGGAAATTAGTAATGCAACCCTAATGTCGAAGTTTGACTGTTTTTTCTATATGGAAGTACATACAATTGAATTGAACATTTGATCGCATAAGCTATTACAAAAAATGTTTCATGCGAGGTTTCAGTGGTGCAAGGAAGACTTGAAAAGGCCACACCGATATCCGGTGACGAGTTGGGGAGCAGGGTTAGAAAATTTGCTAAACTATATTTTTGGCAAGCGAGGGTATATTTTTTATTTATTTCGCAGGTTAGATCCCATTTAGAATACACTGCTAGTATACTATATGAGATCGTCATGAGCTTGGATTGATTGCCGAATTACGTAGAGGAGCTAGAATACTCGTTGTTATGATAAACTGTGTAGCGCATCTACGTTAACAGAGCAACTAGCAGGGGAATGACTCATGGAGTGAAGACATTACAGATTAAATCTATTGCATAAATTGGAAGGACGTCTCTTTAGCGATGGCATTGAAATGCATTATTAGTTCTATCATGCTACGGTACAAAAGATCATTTCAATAAAATTAGAGAGATTAAGTGTAGAACCGACATTTTTATTATTTTTCCCACGACGGCTACGGGGTCAGAATAACTTTATCCGACCGCGAATGGGGGTAGTATTTTGCGTCCTAAGTAGTCTAATGTGCAATAACCCCTACAGACCATAGCGGTGGCATTCAGTGTATCATGGAGGCATGGAAGGGAATTTCAGAGTCACATTATAACAATGTTTGTAATTTTCATCATTGAACGAATTGAACTTTTTCCTGATTTTGATTTTAATGCACATTTGGAAAACATACATAAGTTCCTCAATTCGCTTTTTACTAATCCCAATAACACCTAAATTTAGGATAGAAGTGCTTAATACGCAACTGGATTGGAGAAATTCTGAATTATTTCACATCGAACAAAGACTACTACGTAAAATGTTCCGAAATGGAATAAATGAAATGAAGAAATGAGAATCCGTTAGAATATTTTAGCAGAAAATTAGTAATATTTAATCCCTTATTGTATGCCATTGCATATTACACTTAACGGGCGTCAAAATTCCTAAACAATGAAAAAAGTGGACTTTTTTTCCTTGATGACTAACTTCCGCTTTACCACTTCTTGCAAATCTCTCTAACATATAAACATTACACGTCAAAGCGAACGCTACCACATTTTGATAAATACAGTATATTTTGCAGATACATCTACTCTACCTGGCCATACCTAGTACCCAATACAATTGATGTAATTTTCGATTCCGTGCAAGTTGTAGTTTGTTCCATGTAATCACTTAATTCTAAGTGCATGGAGAATTGGGGCTTGAATTTTAGAGTAATAATTAAACGGAGACGCGCTCTACGACCTCAGCTACCTGGTTATTAGCCTGACCCGCTTCCCACGTAGTGGGCACAAGTGACATTTGCCCTCTAAGTACATGATGCTTCTTGTTCCCAGAGCGTGGCGTTGTGTGAGTTGGTGGTTCACAATGAATGTTCCTATAATTGAAAGCTCATACTCACTAATCCCCTTCCCCTAATCAACTCTACCAAAACCAGCTTTGAATGCCCCTCATTACTTGTAGAGTGAAAAGCTCGCTTTAGTGACGCATACTTCAGCGGACACGAAGCCTGTTGCTACCGAGTTCGTCCACCGGTTTACCGATAGGGAGATGACTTCTGGATATAGAATTAAGGCGTGAAACAACCGAGCCCATTAAACTGCTAAGTAATCTTGGATAATACAAGCTGGCTTTCTGAGGATTAAACAATCCATGATTGAGTGAAAGTACTACGAACTCCGGCGAAGGCGATATGATTTGACGAGTAACGTTCGAAATTCCAAGGCCCCCGATAAAGGTAGACCAGTCTTCCGATATGCGAGTTAAGGTGAAGACCATAAGGGACCGTACGGCAAAACTCATTCCACCGCAGGCCTCAGAAAAGGCGAAGAGCCGGAAAGAATACTGGGAGAAATTTAACAATAAAAAGAAATGTAAAATAATATGGGAAATGGATAAATAAATAACAAAGATGAAAAAAGACCAATACTACGAATATGAAACACAAATATGCAATTCAGCTTTACACCTAAATATTAAGGGAAATAGAGGTAGAAGTGAAATAAAAATGACTCCCAATGTTATCATAAGGAAGAATGTACTACACGGAGATGATTATTTTGTTGCCATAAGGACTTCAGGGAAAGCAGTTACTCTTGAAGAGAACTGGATGCTAACTATTATATGGGGAAATGAAGTGAACTACCTCTACAGTAAAGTAATTTTGGAGCTGTACGAAAAAAAGAACAGCTCGCGAAGATTAAATACGGGTTTGGCACTCATGAAACAAGAGTAAAAAAGGATTGCGACTAAGTTTGGATTTTGCCGCCAGAAAAATGCGGAACATGAAAACTAATGTTGCTGCTTCGTTGGAAGCAGGGATACCAGTGTTGGAAAAAGTATGGGGTACAGTGATAATGATTGTCAAATGACTGAGGGAATTGTACCAAAAAAACTAATAACGGCTAACATTACAAGCTTGTTAGGAAGTAATCATTTAAATAAAACACAGATGATTAATGTAAGGAAATCAAAACGGAGAAAAAACCAGGGGGGAACATGTGATTGAAAATAGTGAAAATCCGATCTCACAGAAAGATGATGGTAATTATATGAATAGCTGGACCACCAATGAAGACGCCAAGTGAAATATTCGATGTACGTATTCAGGCTTAACTTTGTGGAAATCCATTATCACTGAAGTGAAAAAAACAATGTATACTCCCACCAAATTTTTATTAGGGCCGACTAGTTTGTACCTGAGGGTGACGCTGATGCGCTGAAACTAGTCGTACCAAAAAAAATTGGTGGTGTTTTTATTTCAGTGATGCCAAACGAAGACTAGAAGAAGTTTGAAGTTCACTGAAAACTTCACAGACTTCAACTTGGAGAAGAAGGCACAAAAACATCGGTCAAAACACAACTCTAGGATGCCTCGTCATTGTTATAATGAACCATATGGGAAAGAAACGAAAAAAACTACAGAGGATAAAGAAATATGGGATATTTCAAATGGATTACATACCAGTGAGAAATAAGAAGAAATGGAGAGGTTGGCAGAGAACAGAACGATGTAGAGAAGCACATCAAACCTATCTATCTTCGTATTGCTTAGTTCCCACAATGATAACACAATAAAAAAGTGTTCTCGGAGTAGCCGATAGGTAACGGACAATGGAAACACCATCCCTTAATTCATTCTCAGTGTTAGCAGATTTTTCGGCTACTGCCCTCCAATGGGTCGATTTTATCTCGCTCGATGATGATGAGCCTGCAATGTGTTTGTTATGACAAATCACCTTCCGCTTACTGTTTGGAGGGGTGGGTGGTGAAGGTAGAGAGGACGAAGTTGTTTTTCCTGCAAGGCCCGCACTGAGTGACGCCTATTTCGTAGGGAGCCGGTTTACGGAACGATGATGACCATTATCTTCCAACATAGTTACTACCTGCATTTAAGGGTAGTATTTCGAGAGGCGACCGTTGGGATCATTACTAAATGCCATAAACCCATTTCACACTAAAAAAAAAGAGTGATACTGAGTTCAACAAAAAACCCGTATTGCAGCGTCAACATCGCGCGTTTGACACGCCCCATGCGATAGCAATGAGAATGGAGGGAGCACAACGTTCCATTGAGCTACACTAAGAGTGATCAGAAACTGAATCAACCATGGAAATTAATAGAAACTAAGGGGAATCCATAGAATAAATACAAATATGTCCATGAAGATGTAAATATAGATAAATAACGAACTGGTCGATTTCTTATTCTAAAGAGCCATAAGGCATTATTAGAAACTCGCAAAAGAAGTGCGAGCCCACCTCTAGTGCCACGGGTTTGAAGGTGGTCAAATTTTCCTATTTCCATTTGGTCATTACATTAATGTCATAATACATTTCAAAAAACTCAACAAAGGTAATGAAAAAAATAAAAACCAAACACTCCAGGTTTAGAATTTGCACTTTCAGGAATTTTAAGAGCCTAAAATATGAAGAGAATAAGAATGGCTGTAGACGCAGGACATAAGTGTTCGAAGTAAAATAAACCTGTAGATTCTCCCAACTGATTATATAGACGAGTGTCTGTCGATAAATGCGTTTATAAATAACTTTTAATAATCAAACCACTTTACTTTTCCACATAAACTTTTTAATTTTTACAACCCAGGTTTCGTTATAGCATAACATCATCAGTTCAACCTGATGATGTTATGCTATAACGAAACCTGGGTTGTAAAAATTAAAAAGTTTATGTGGAAAAGTAAAGTGGTTTGATTATTAAAAGTCAGTATGAAGATTTTCCACCAAGTTACGCCAGAAACTGTTTTGTTTATAAATAAGTTTATTTTGCGAAATTTAGTCAACATCGATTTTGTTCCCTTCAAAGTACTCTCCATTAGTTACTATGCACTCATCCCATCTTCTTTTCCACTGTTCAAAGCACCCTTGGAGCTCCTCGGCAGTTAGGCTTTTTAGTTTTCTCGTCGCTTCTTCCTTTATTGTGTCTACATCTTCCAAGTGATGTCCCTTCATCACATTTTTGCATTTTGGGAATAGGAAAAAGTAGCAGGGGGCGAGATCTGGCGAATAAGGAGGATGATGAAGGATGGTGATTGTATTTTTTGCCAGAAACTGACGAACAATCAATGCTGAATATGCAGGTGCATTGTCATGGTGAAGGATCCATCCATCGCCTTAAGCCTAATTTGGTCGCACACGATCTCTCAAACGCTTGAGACCTGTAAGGTAGAACTCAGCATTTACTGTTTGCCCTTCAGGAAGAAATTCACAATGAACAACACCTTCGACATCAAAGAAAACCAGGCCCATGGCTTTGTTTTTCGATCGGTTTTTTTCTTGATTTTTTGTTTCGAGGTTCATCATTTGCATTCTTTCCACTCCTTGCTTTGCGATTTTAGTTCAATATCATACTCGTAAAACCACGATTCGTCACCAGTGATTACCCTATTGAGAAATCCAGCTTCGTTTTCAAGTGAATTCTTCCAGTCAGTAACTCATTCAACTCTTTCAACTTTTCATCTGGCGTCAGCAACTTGAGCACGATTTTTGCACACATTTTTTTAAAACCTAAATTCACGGTTAAAATAGGACTGTAAGGGGGAATCGTCACGGTGTTGGGACTTCGGTAGTCGGTTACCTTGGAGTGGGATTTCGGGACGAGTTTAGCGCAGATCTTTCGCATCGCCAAACTTTTAGGGATAATGGTTTGCACTGTCATCTTATCAATGCCAATACCATCTGAGATCATGCGCACATTTAACCGACGGTCTGAATCCAGAACTTCACCCACACATCAGGAAAAAATCGTTGCCGATACTTCTTATAAAAACGGCAGAATTTTATGCTGAAGACATTTGACAACTAGGTGGGAAATATGAAAAATGTTTTAATCCGTTTGGTGAATATGCATAAAAATAGTAGAGACATGCAGTTTTGAGATGAAAATCATAAATATTTTGCATCTACATATTCCAGTATATTTTTTATAGCATAACGGAGGTTACATTCTCAACAACCCTCATATTTGTAGAGTTAGAATCTCTTCTTCTTTCCTTAGTTATCTGTGTTTTATTATTTCGGCGTATCGATTATTTTTAATCCCCGTTTAGGCGAAATGTTATCCTTTTTCTGTGAGATAGAATTATGCAGCAGAACGCTATTTTTAATTTTTTTAAGGATAATTTAATTAATGTGACCAGTCACAAACCTAGCGCTTACAAATCAAGAATCAATTTGGACTTACTCGTTGGAAAATCTATTCCCGCCTATTTTATGCAATATTTTGTTACGAGTACTTTTTTACAAGTTATTGAGATATTTTTTATTCAACATGTATGCTTACTATTAAGGAATATCTATAGAAAACTAAATCATAAATTGGAATTAACTTCAAATAACATAAAGTTCCCTATAACTTACCATAGTTTGCCATACCAAAATCAAACTGACCAGCTTAGTAAAACGTTACGATAAATTGAGTAGCATATCAAAATTATTGGATGAGCTAGTTTGGGAATCACTCACCGAGCGAATGCAACATTACAGATTAAATATATTGCATGAATTGGAAGGATTTCTCTTTAACAATGATGTCGAAAATGTATTATTAGTCTCATTGAACTGCGGTAGGAAAGAGCAGGTCAATAAGTATTTTAGGGGAAGCGACCGACCGCTGCGGTCATTTACGGCATTAGCGATGGACAGGAAAGGGTGAAGGGTGGAGAGAAACCCGGCGTCGGTATTAGCCCATTCTTAACAAAAGACGCCAAGGGGTCCGCAGCTTAAAGTCCCATCCGACGGACGGCGTACTCTCTCGAAGTACTCTCCATAAAGCACCTTAAGTAGGGATTGGGATACCTCTGAAAAAAATCTGCAGCCTCTGGGATTCGAACCTAGGCCCTTTGGGTGGGAAGCCAGTAAGAGTGAAAGGTATTTTGGGTAAAAAGTAGTCTGGTGTGCAACCAACCCCTTCCATACACCCCAGCGGTGGCTAGCAGGGTACTATACACTAATAGTAATTTCCCAATAATTCATCGGTAAGCAAAATTTCATCATGTTCTCAGAAACTATGAAAGTATCTATAACTCCACAAAGAATACAGCATAATGGAAAACAGAGTGGAGATGTTTAAAATATGATATTCTCAAGTCAAGGAAAGGGATAGATGTAGTAGGCAATATCTTTTTTTAAAATTAAAGTTTTAAAAGAAGCTTCAGAGTGAATCCAGGACGCCAAACTGATAGATATATAGTAAGTTGTAGGAATGCAGACTAAATGACGAGGAAATGATTCCAGTGCCTTCACTGCCTTCAAAAATGTGAGGGGATCAAATGAATTCCTGCTCAACATATATGGAGTCTTTTGTCGCCATGACATCTGACCTAACTTCGGGAAAAGATATGGGTAGTATGTGCGGAGCCGTCTTGAAGTAGTTCATAAAACTCAATATAGACACAAGCTGTGGCGAGAAAGGCAGCAAGGCGGGTCATTTCTCATGAATTAGACCTGGAGCCGAACATGCATTGTGAATATGGGATCAAACTCGGGAAATAGGGATTTGAGAATTGAACAAAATGAAGAGAAAATCTCTCCAGGTCGACAGAAATTTCTCAGAAAGGACCCAAATCATCGAACAATGACTAAGAAATTTCCAATAAGGGAGACTCCAGACTCGGTGCTTAATTGAATTTATTTCATGGGTATCGATCGCGGCGATTTTTCTCGGGACAACGAAGAAATAAGCCAGGTCCCATGCGTTATATCGGCGATTCTATATAGGAAGCAGGCGATAGCTATATTAGTTTACTTCCAGTTGGATTTCACTCCAAAAAACGGCTTGAGTTGTCGTGATTGTTCATGTCGTTATTTCTTTATTTACCCGCTCTAAAATCCCAATTAAATGATGCTTAGTCTAAAATTAATCTTAGATTTAATTTAACCTTTGAGGTAGCGGAAAAAGAATTAATGAACTAGGCACACAATATCAATTAAAATACCTACACGATGAAGTCACTGTTGAATTATAACATTCTGTCCTCTAGTAATTCACCATCAAAACTAAGCACTAGAAGGACGATCTAATAAAACCTATCTCCCTTTTCCAGACTTCTCTTTTTTTTCGTGGCCAGCGTCCAATTCTACTTTGTTCCAAGTCCTTCCATTCCAGCGGCTATAAAATCGATTTAAATGGATAAGGTATGTTTTAGCGAAGAAATGTATTCATGCCAAATATCACAAAACGGGTAAAAACTTAATACATAAACGATAGAATTCGCTTCACTAAGGCTTTTTAAGAGAAGGATGGAAATAATCTTCCAGATATACTCTCATCTACTGCGTCCTTCGAAGTTTGCAAAGGATAATTCGCAAGTAACAGGAAAACAAAAAGCATTACACTAAGAATACAGGTAATGTGTATTTTACCCTTGTCATCTCATGCTTGCGGTCATAAGCATTGTCAAGGACGCGAAGGGTGGGTGAAAGGGTGTAGTCAAGAATTTATTAACGACCACTTAAATTAAATATCAATCTTATTGACCGCAAAAAATTTTAGTCCATGAAGTTTTATTTTGGAATAACACGAGCGGGAATTTGCGCTAATGACGCACACTCAAACGCTTTTTATTCAGTAAAACCTTGTTTACTCACAAGATTTATTATCTGTCTTAAATTTTCAGAAAGTGTCACAAAAAATTACATTATTCCAATCCGTATTCCGTCGAAAGAAAGCCATCAGGATAGAATTGACATAGATTTTATTTCTGAATTCGGACATCTGAGCAATATGGTTATAATGGCCAATAACCGGTAGTTTAACAAAGTCCAACTGATTAAATTCCTACTTTCAAGGAGTTTTGACCAATTTCTATCCGAATGTCTCCGATAGTTTACCATACAATTTCCACCAACCGATGCCCGAAATTGAAATTGCACAGAGTGGAATAGAACGTTGGTTGAAAAAAATTAACCCTTACAAATCCTCTGGGCCCGATCAAAATTCCAATTCAATTTTCGAAAGAGTAGAACCTGCTTGGAAAACGATTCTGCTGGAAGACGATTCTCTGGGATACACAGCGATAGTACGAGATACAATTAAGATAGATACAATTTTGATGCAATTTAAAAGAAATACCCATTTTCAGTCAAATTCGGCGAAATTTTACAATTTTAAATGGCAAAAATTAAGCAGCAATATTAGAGGAGAGTCAAAAAGTCTGATGATTAAGCTGCATTTAATTTTCTTAATGAAATGGGAAATCGAAGTATATCTTGAAAACACTTTTCAATGTGAGTTCTTCCAGTTTCCCAGACTTGAAGGAACAAGAAAGATTTTACTCGTTCATATTTTTGCTCCCATTAGGATTAAGCATAAATAAAACCATTATGATCACTTAACTCTGGACGTGAGTTTATATTGCATCTTAAAGTATGACTATTATTGAAGAATTTAAAAAAAGTTAAACCCGAAATATTACGTGAATTAACTGAGATTTAAAAAGGATAACACCAATAACTGAAATTTGGTGAGCTTTACCAACTTTAACAATTGTTGTCCGTATTGTCCGTCAAATTAAAGGACGGAAGTGGATTTCAAAACTCGCAGACTTGATGAAAATTAGAAAAAAAATTCAGAGGATAATCCGGAAAATTACGCTTTCCTGGAATTACCCAAAAGGTCAAGGTAGTAGGTTATTGTTTTACAAGGAAGTCACAGTATCTTGAAGACAAAGAAACAACAAAATTAATTATAAAATTAACGACGTGGAATTCTTTGAGCTCACATAATAAATTTCAGCCAAGTATTAAGATCAGGATGGTGAAATTCGAAGAAAAGATACGAAGGTGATTCGAGATGCTGAGAAGCAGTGGAATGAAGTCCGTAATAGATGGTTGAGAGTGGTTAAGAAGGGAGGAGGAAAGAAAAAAAGTATTTTTGGACGGTATGAATGCAGACAGAGAAGTTTTGAGAAAGTGAAGAAGGGAATCCTTTAGGACAAGAAAGAGGAAGTACACTTAAACTATACGATTAGTAAAAATTAATTACACATACACAAAGTCACATTTTTCAAGTGATGCTATATTTTTCACGGCATATTCGCATTCCAGTAGTCGTTTGCAGTTTTCGTTAAATCATCTGGTCACGACAAGAGATCGATGAGTATGATATCAGTCAGGGAAAATACAATATTAAAAATATCTCACTCGTATATAATCTATTTCCGATATAAAAGAGCTTTAAAATAAATAAATAAATTTTGGATAAACTCTTCCTTTGGAACGGAATGTGTAGCTTGAATACGTGCAGTTGTCAGAACAATTTCGACGTGACTGCTATTTACGAGGGGTGTAGTTTTTGAGTAAATACGATTAAGAAATAATCTAGATATCTGGATAAATGTTTTCTGCATATTAATTGAACCTTATGTACATTATGCAGTAAATTACAGCTTAAATGTTGATTTGTTTTGCTTGAGAAAGTCATACAATGTGGATAAAATAGATGCTTGCAGTGCAATTACGTTCCATCGTTTGAAAGGTTACAATGCCCGTAAAGTACACGATGAAATGATTGCTGTTTATGGAAATGATAGCCTCTCATGTGGCATACTTGTAAAGTGGAAAAGAAATTTTCAAACTGGCCATATGTGATCCAAGAAGTGGGAGACTATCACTCACTGACGATCTCATCACTGTGAGGAAAATGGAGGACTTTGTCCAAACAGACCGAGAGGCAACCATCTAAATAATTATGACTGAGACTAATTTTAGCTACGGCAGCTTGTAGAAAATTATTCACGAAGAGCTGCCCATGTCGAAGGTATCAGCGAGCTGGGTATAAAAGAGCTTCAATGAGGAACTACCAAAAGATTTGTTTTCTTCCCAGGCGATAAGATCTGAAAGCAATCAAACCTCAAACTAAAACCTCAATTACGATTTGAGCTGGTCATATAATCATTTTTCCTTCTAAGTAATCCTTCACGAAGGCGGCACTCGGAAAATAATGCACACTAAAGGACGAGCAGGAACCCATGAGACAGTGCGGGATTCTGCGAAAAAACCGAAGCTATTCCAAACTGATTGCCATTTCTTCGATGTATTTTTGGAAATAAGCGAAGGGGAGAGGAGACGAAATCCATATGGTAGTTTCTCCAATGTCTACGAAGTGTTCATCACGTAGGTGTCACTTCTAAATATACAATTGTCGCGTACACAACGTGGGACTCAGTAAGAGTTAACACAATCCTCACGAAAAAGGGATGAGTCCATGGGCCCTGGGGCGAGTTGGAAAGTTGGACGCATTGGGCCAAGAGTCAGTGTCGCAAATCTGCATTCAACATATCTATTTCATCAACACATCCATTTTTGTTTTTGACAAGAACAAAAATAAAACGCCATGCATGCATTTTTTTACGTTCAAGTTGATCTCAGCTTATTTGTGTAATGATACACTAAACAATGAGAAAATCAAGCTTTAAAAAAATCAATCCCTTTTGGAAGAAAGTTAAGGTCACTATATCCATTGATTTAATCAATTAAATACCAAGCTACAAAGAATAAGAATACCATCCCCGCTGTAAGTATTTCCACCTTAATTCTTGAATGGGGGAGGGCTATTCAGAGCACCAACGTTAAGCAGTAGAGGAGGGCTAGAGACATACTGAGTCTTCAAAGTTCTAGTCTGTGAGTACATGATATCAAAAGTGGGCATAGTCGTTTGCGGATAGACATTTCTCATAACATTTTCGTTTTTATTTCCAAGGAAAAAATACAAGCATCCTCTATTTTTTCTCCGGAAAAATGGTCACTATAAATTTGATAAAACATTTCATTCTACTGAATGACTTTATGCGGACGGTGTAAAGTTTAATGTGCCAAAATAATCCATTTACACACGCATCACGTCAACGATTACACCATGTATTATGAATTTTCGACCAAGTGTTTTTTTTTATTACGGTCCATTCAGCAGCAATGCGGAATTAGTCAACTTTTGCAAGTATCGCTAAACACTTGTGAAAAGTGACCCCAGGCCATGCTAAGAAATATGGAGAGGGTAATATCGTAGACAATCTCATAGACAGAAAATTTACGGATAGGTTTGCTGAAATTAGATGATGTTATAATTAAAAAATGACCCATGACCCTATCTACATAATTTCGCAACATTAATAGAAACCATCGATCCATTTTCTCCAAGTGTTCGTCTTCGTTAACTAGCGAGTAGTTGATTTAATAACTTTCGCCTTTCTCAATCACCCGGCGTTGAGGCAACTATCGATTATAACGTCGTTGAGATTAAACTGCAGACCATTAGTTATATCTGCTTGATTCATTCAACAAACATAGGTAGCAAGAAACAGCACAGATTATATTGCTGGGTGTATTATGTTTAAGTGCTGGAAAATGCCTAAAACAGTGAATTTTATCACGAGGATAAGCTATTTAAAAAACGAAAATGCTGCGCCTTTTCTTACGGCGACTAGTTTTCATGAGAGTACGAGAAATTTTCAGGAAATAATTGGCACTCATTGTGAAAAGAAGAAAAAAAAATAATATTTCGTCATCTGCGGTGGTTCACATAATTTCCAAATCCGAAACGTTGTGACGCTGTATATTTTATGGAGCCGCATATCGGTCGCCCTTTAACCCTATATGAGGTGTTATATCAGCGATGACTTTTTTCCGAATGGAAAGTGGCACGGTTCGAGTTGCTTCCGTTCGCCTTTCATTAGTCGTTCTTCATTTGAGTGTGGTTGAACCCCTTTTTTATTTCATTAGCGCTCTTTTACCGATCAGAGTTGCAGCCGAGCAATCGGCACCTCCTGACACCTTTCGAATTGGCGAGCGTTCGCGTTTCCTCGGCGGAGGTCCATTCGTCCTTGGCAGGTGCCACCCTTCACCGAACACCCCAACCACCATTTCATTTGATTGCTTCCCTCACGATAGCAGCTAATTTATTACCAACCTTGTGAGTTTTAATCAGTGAGAGGGCGATGAAGACTAAGGTAAAGTTATTTTATTTTTCACAGTTAATCGCCAATAGCACAGTTCACTAACTGAGACTCGTACCTCCCCGAGAAGACAACAAACAGCGGAGTTAAAACTTTCCCGTGAGAAATAAATCCTTCCGGTACACTACATTGCATAACAACGGACCATGAGCACGCGCAAGAAAAACGGCAACCTTAGAAAGTTGACCAGAAAGCAAAATCCTAAGCATAATTATGTAAGCTCATCCGAGTGAGACGCAGATCAATCACCTCGGAGCAGGACGTAACAGACACTCCGCTCCTACCACGTTAAATGCTCTGAGACTAGGCCATTCGGCGATGGGATGCTAAGCGGGCGAAGAACGCCGCAGAGAGTTATACTCTCCCCTTAAAAGAAATGCCAACTGTAGTGGGAGAAAAAGTTCACTTCAAAGCGGAAACAGAACTGCGAGGGTTCACGGTCGCCGCGTTTTGAAAGTTAAAAAATCGTAAAAAAATAACGTACATTTTACTAGGGTTTACGATACCAGTTCTAAGTATTTATAGTTGCAATTGAAAAATAAATTGTTGAAAAATTCCTGAAAAAAATACTTTTACACCACGAGAGACGGGTACCATGAGACCAATTTGTCCAATTGTCAAATTTATCGAGGATATTAACAATAAAAACAAGAAAAATAAGAAATGCGGAGATAGGTAGAGCGTTCGGATAAGGGCATGAGGGTCCCGGGTTCAATATCTTCGTGATCACTTCGGACAAGCAATATCAAAAATTCAATCGGAGCGACTATCTGAATAACGGAAGTTCGTGGAAACCCTAGGTGATACAGAAAAGGACCGATGGCAATCCTCATAGCCCTGAATGTGTTAATTTCACAGGGCAAGCATAGAACTCACAACGCTAGGTGAGTCCTATGCTCACCCATCAACCAAAAACAACTTTCAGGAAGATTATTACTTTGTCGGACTCGATAATAGCGTTCTCACAGAGAAGTTCACATGTTCAGTGTTAACGAATTAACAAGCACTTACGCTGAAGCTAATAATTTCTATTTCCGTCGTTAGTATATTTAAAAATTACCGAGAGGAAAAGAACCTCCTCCTCCTCGTCTAAATGGGATCTATAAAAATTCGGATGTTTAGGACAATCAAAATGGAATCGACTAGCACATGGAATAATTCCTTTGGACATTCAAATCTAGAGTCGCATAAGTTTATCCAGAAATCAGTTAACTGTCTTCAATGCATAACCTTTGTCCTTAACTTCTGAAATAGACATGGAAATGTGACGATTGCAACCAGAGTGAGATTCAGCGTTTGGTCAGCCGGTGACATCTAGTTTTCACCTCCCCCGAAGCTCCCATCGCCCTCAAACCACTTTCCACTACATCCCCTAACTTCTTTTCAAACATAGATCACCGATTTCTCCCATTTCTCTTTCCTTTAATTGTTTTTCCACCAGAACATAAGTTCAGAATTAGCCGTTACTGAGTAAACAAGGCGTATTCTCTCACGTTCAATGACATACCTTGTGACAGGTGAAAATAGATTTTACTTCTGTTTCCCAAGTCTCCCTTTAACTCACAGACTCCATTATTTGTTACTAATTAGGGACACTCCAACTGTCGTATTTACCATTAAAATATCCTAAATCTACATAAATACTACGTAATCTACCCAAAAGATCTGTGGCACGGAGTGAAAGCTGTTTTCTCCGTGTTGAATGCCAAGAATGAAATTAATCGCTCAAATAAACGTACGTAATATATTGAATTAAATTCATTTGGAGTGCAATTTTTATGCCTACAATTAACATCTAATGCTGACCAATCTTACCCAAGTCAAGAGAACTCAAATTACAAGGACCGCGCTGAGAGTATTTGAATAGGAGACTAGTGTATCTTATGATTGTCATAACCTTTTTCCATCCTTAAAAAATGTACAAAATAATGCTACTAAGGCAAGTTACACACAATAAGATTCATAAAACCCAGTAACCACCGGATAATTCCCTGCAACACCCCTTACCTATAAAATGTCCTACCTTTTCATTGCCATTTTAGGTTGTCAGGCATCATCAGGCGTCGGAATCTTTAGTTACGAGATACACCATTACTAATGATTCTCGTATTTTAGCAATTCGATCTGAAGTTAACATCGAATTGGAAGCACTTCCAATTTAATTTTCATCACTTTTATTTTACAATAATTATTTTATGGTTAACCCGCCGTCAAAATTAAGGGCCAAAATTATGCAAGTAATGATAGACTAACGTTTGCTCAAATATTGAAATCATAAATAGTTACAAGCTCCTTGGAATCATAAAACACACAATTTTAGACAGTCGTAAATCCACCAAAGGACAACCGTTTTAGTTCCACAACCAATAGGTTTCCTGAAACACGCCATTACCTAGAGTACTCATTAAATTGACCCTTAAATTGTATGAGAAATTTTTCCCAAATTTCTCTCATTTTGATTTAGGTATTCACCTTCCTACCTGCGGTCCCGGAAGTTTACTCGTTAAATTGTTGGAGGGTGTCATCATTGAATTCTGGGTTGAAATCAAGGCACTGACCACTACCAGCTAAACTCGCTATTAGGGTGATAAGAAAAACAAAATTTGCACTTTTTCACATCACAGTACATCTTGTACCTGAAGATGGTTCGATGAACTGAAACGCGTTGTACGTTAAAAATAAATCTGTGGAAAATGCACATTTTGTTTTTCTCATAATAACGAATTTCCACTACTGCTCTCCTGAATCTGTTGAATATTTTCGGCCATTAGACTTAGTACGATCTGTACTCATTAACCTAACTTTAGCGGTAGGCTTAATGAGCTCAAAGTTACCGGATGCCGACACTCGAAAGAATCAAAGAATTGAAACGAAGCCCGTATAAATTTCCTGGTAATGAAGTGACTGAGATATGTTCGAATGTAATGTGGGAACAAAGCCAAAGTTTAATACACGCCTAGGTTATTTTAATTAAAGATTAATTTCGTGTCGGGGAATTTAGAAAAAACAAGCATCTAAAATTATACAGCAATTAGAAGGTAAAGGAGATATGATCTAACTGCATCAAGACTTTGGAGGTAAAACCAAGCATGAAGACTTACCAAAAGGATTTAGTGCTAAGATGAACTAAAATAATCGATGAAAGAGTTTACGCACCAACTAATACTAAACTGTCGAAGATCAAATAATAGATTAGGTGTACTAAGAACACTATAACAAGTTATACGACATATATTCAACAAATATATATTCATAGATGCTTCACATAAAATCGGCGCCGCCATTTAAATTAATCAGCCAGCACTCGAACTGTCAAATCATCCTTCTAAAGAAATAACCTCCTATTGAATCAGTCTTTGAGATTTCGTTTTAGCATCCGTATTAGTGTGGAGAATGCTATTGTTAAAATAACATCCGGATCAACAAATTCTCAATCATAATGCAACAATTTCAGAAAGTAAAAGTCATTCGCCTTTCCCGGTCAAGGCGAATGATTTTTACTTTCTGAAATTGTTGCATTATAATGCACACATAGCGGATGACTCCGTTAAAGTTACTGTTGCGGCATCTCCCGCAGTTTCTTGAAATTCTCACTCAGTAAACGTATTTTAGAAATTCTTCGTGTATTCACATCCGCGAATACGCTTTTACGTTTCCAACTAATGCCATTCATACATATGAAGTAACAATTTAGACAATCCATTGAATAAATGGAATAATTTTCTTACAACTTGTGTGGGACATATTAATTTAAATATACGCATATTTTACCATAAATAAAAACGGTATTCATTTATAACAATAACACAGGTACCGAAACGACGAGATCACCCGCATTCCCGGCTTGCACAAACGCCAATTTCACAGAGGGCATTAGACCGTGCGAAGTGTCCTTTAATTCAGACTCCAAAACAAAAGAAAATATGTCGACGACCAATGCCAAGGGGTGAGTACGAGTGAGAGGTCGACGAACACCCCCGATGGGAGGGCGCCCTTCGGGAAAAGTCGGAAAGGGAAAACTCCCTCGAGTGAGGTACGTACAAGGGGAGATGGAGGCTACGCACTATGGAGACAAGTGCAGAACTAGCTTCGGCCATCTTGGCTCCCTCGCCCTCTTTGGTGGCATACGGCTGACGTTTTGCACCACGGGCGGAGGAGAGGAAGGAAGGGTGGCAGTGGGACGAGGCGAGGAAGGTCAACAGGTCGGATGCAAAACACCTCGGGACTCCGCCGCCACCGCTCCGTGGAAAGTGGCGGCGCGGTATGAGGCAAGGGTTTCCACACCGATGGATGCCCAAGGAAAGATTTGACGCCCCGGACGAGGGTCAGCATCGGCGCTTAAGCGCTCGTGGCAGAGGGGTGGGTGGAGGAGGCGGGGAAGGAAGGGAAGTACCCGTTCGTGCATCCACCAACGGAGAGGGAAGCGGAGTGCAACGTGAGGCGAGAGGAAAAGTGAGTGACAGAGAGAGAGAGAAGTGAACGCTACGTGACGCACTTGTTTACGGATGGAAAATCCAAGCTTAAGTTGAAATCAAAGCAAAGAGATTTGTCACTTCAGAATAAATTGTCACTGCTCGCATTCTCACCATTATCGTGCTATCTTCTCCAAAAATTCCTAGGAATTCAAAGGTGAGCCAAGACTTTCGAAAGAAAGACGAACGTTTGTGTTCCGTTGACACTCAATGAATGCAGGCACTTGGGCTATGATTATTTTACGCCGGTCTAAGATGCCGGAGGGCCAGAGAGTCATAGCGTGTCAACGTAACGAACATTGTCACCATTCCTCAATCCCTGTTACGCCAGTGACTACAACCAGTGTTTTAGAAATGATAGTACATACTAATACTTCTAAATGATTACTCAGGGGATGATTATTATGGGGTCAAAAAGGGAAGAGGCACGCGTGATGCCATACAAGTAATGAGGTCACTTATAGAGAGGAATCTACAAGAAACTACAATTCTTGTACCATACAGTCTTGATGTATTTATGTTACGCATTTTTCGAGAAGGTATTCGGTAAACTAAACCGGGTAAAATTAATTAATGCACTAGGGAAGATAGGAGTAAAATAGGAGATCAGGTATCCTATCCGTACACTGTAAAATGGTGTACACTCCACGGTGGATTGTTTCACAAAAGACAGCCAACCAAGGGAACAAATTCGATGGCTTTTTACAATGTGAACAACCTAAAATCATTCATGAAACCTACAAAAGACAAAGGAAAAGCAAAATAAAAGTAGCATTTATAGCTTGTAAACACTGCAGGGTTACCTAAATAGGTCAAACGGGGAGATTGTTAAAAACACGAGCGGAGGAACATAAACTTTTAGGAAATGTGACCTCGAACGATCTCACTTCGCCATGCATCTGTGGGAAGAAAATCATGGGAGTGATTTCAACCAGGAACTGATACACCAAACGGACAAAGGAAGGAGGATGGACAAGTGGGAAGAGCTGGAAATCAGAAAGAATTTGAAAAAGGGTCACTTGGTCAACGATTTATTGTTTGAAAACCCCTCCCCAATCTTGAAAGCATCCATTTCCTTCACGGAAAGACTACCCAACTTCCCGCCCCCCACTGTGAACCCCAATAATCGCCTTTCCTGACGCTTAACACCCCTCTCCTCCTTCCCATCAACGCCGATCACAACCCCTCCTCTTCCTCCCCTCTCATTTACCCTCCCTCATCCACCCCTTCTCCCACGAGAATGGTATATAAATGGACCACAACTTGAGTAATTTGTACCTGATGATGACGCCTAAACGTTGAAACAAGTACAACCAAAATAAAGAACAGTGGAAAAATACATTGTGTTCTTCATTTAATGAACGAGAGGTGGTGGTATTAAATTTACTTTCAATGAAAGAAATTACCCTGACATGCATGTAAGTTATTATATAGTGAACTGGTATTGGACAATATTTGTGTTTCTTCAATGAGTACATATAGACCACCACATTTAAGTATAAAAGATTTCGTACAGTTTGTTAGCTCTTTTCTTGATTATGGTCTGAAGGAATTTATTTTTAAAGTAGATATACATATCAATCTTAAGAATAAAAATATATATGTGATTAGTAATAGGAATATGATGGCAACTAAAGGGTTCTCTGAGGTCATAAGTGGATATAATAGGGAATGTGTTGCGGAAGACTATGTTTGTCAAAGTACCACAGATCACATTTATGATAGAGGTAAATACGTAGTCAAAGGTATGATTTTTAAAACAAATGTATCAGATTACTACATAGTAGCTGGTGGATTTGAAGGTTGCAAAACTAAATACTCTAATGCAAATTATGACGATGAGATCAAAGATGTAATGTGTGCTAAATGTGTTAATATGTTACTAACTCAGTATAATTGGGGTGAATTGACATTAACATCAGAGCCAGATTCATGACTCAATTGCCTTTCAAAGACTCGGGCTAGTTGTACAGTCCATCACATGGATGGAAATGAATTGACATTTCACAATAAACAGTGAAAAACATGGATACTTATCACGATGCAATTGCCAAGACAAAGTTGAAAAGTTATTCCTCCAGATCCCAACGCAAAATCAATCCACCTGGATTTTGGACCAAGCATGACGACCGATAATAAAATATCAAGGCAGACACGTCCAAGTGCATTTATTTTTGTCTCCCCATTTGTCTCTGATGCAATTTCGAGATAATTCCTGACAACCAGTCTCAAACTCCAGGGAGAACCGGTTCCTGGTGACCTTTTATACGTCATCGCGTCACTCTTGATATCAAAAGAGTGGAAAATATTAATTACGGAAGAATTCGTCATAAGAAGATATCGCCACTGGCATTCATCCTATTCGTACGCGTTAAATAATGACGCGCTAAACGTTCACTTTTCTGCGGGAAATAACGAGCTAGAATCGTTTAAATCAACATCGAAAGCCTCGACAGCCAATCATCCTTGAAGCGACTGTGGAGGAAAAAAATCAGAGAGAGCTCGTTGAAAAGCATCAGAATTCCAGAATGCATTCGAACGAAGGATTATAAAAAAAAGGATATGAATTGTAATATGCGATTTGAATTATGGATGCGGTAGGTCCACGTGGATATAAGAATTTTACATCGAAAATGCTAGAATATATTCTGTCGTACATTTCAGAAGCTTTAAAAAGTTTAGGTATGCTGTCGGAACCCCAAATAGCCCAAGCTGCCCTCAGTATTTTCAGAAAGCTCACCGGAAATCCATGCGAGCATAACAATAATGACGATAAAGAGAAAAATGAATTTATGTTTTGGAGAGACTCTTACAAAGTGTTGTGGGGTTTCTCTCAACGATTACCGAACTGGTTCTATTGCGGCGTTAGCATTCCTGAGAAAGTTGTCTTTGAATTGATTAATAAATAACTTAGTCAAGGCAAACACGTTTCAAAAAGTGAATATGCTGATATTCATATTAGAAAAATGTTGGTTTATGGTGTTATCGTAGAATCAAGGAGATTACTCGAATCTTCGGAGGAAAATCAGAGTGATTGGCCAAATCTTTGCCTATCTAATTACAGCTGGAGTAAAAAGACATGGAGTAAAATGACCCTGGTCGACAGCATTTTCATCATTCATTTGATTAAATGGGTCAATAAGAAATTAATCAAAAAAATAAATTGGCCAGCTATTCAAGTGAGTGTTGTTGTCAAAGATCGCTCATTGAATTATTGTCATTAGCCAAATTATTTTCAACTCACTCTCTTTCATCGACGTGTTGACAATATGGCTGTACGCAACGCATGAATTCCACCCCAGGTCACCTCAAGGAACGGAAATAGCGACCCGAGCACGTAAAAACGACCGAAATAGTCGGCGACACGTAGCGAACCGCCATAGGACAAGGATAGCGATAGGAGAAGGATAGCAATGGATCCCGGTTACGCGGTGTCCCACCCCACCAGATTACCGGTAAAACTCTCCTAAGACATACAAATAACACGCTCACGTCTGAAAATCCCCTTTGCCCGTTCATTCCGCAGATCAGGCAACTTGGTGAGGGAGAAGGGGGTGGGAGGAGCGATGAAGGGTACCATTTCAATAGATTCGATACCAGCAAATTATTTTAAACCCGCTCTCCACATACCTCCGTTCGATATAATAATAAAAGACTGGATGATGAAATTGCTTCACCTTCAGTGTCGCTCTTTCGCGACAGTGGATGTGACAAGGCACCTAAAATAATTGCTGGGGAGAGGTGAGAAGATAACGCACGGGATCTTCGTGTCGCACTTCTCCATTATTCCGTTAATATTCACACTCACCCCTCTCCTCGCTCCAAAAAGCTGTGGTTACAGTCGGGTCCAATCAGAAAAAGCCGATAGCACACAACTCACCTGGAAGATTGAGAAAAAAAAGAGTAGGATTTAGATCACAGAGAATAATCGGCCAGGAGGCAAAATTGCGGATGACACTGACGAAAAACAAAATCGGAAAGAAACGATAGCAGTACAGTTCGACGAAATTACATCTACATCTACATCAACTCAATACCCCGCAAGCCGCCTCAAGGGCGTGTGGCGGGGGGTGTTAGGGCACCACCCGTAAATTAGGGAAAAAAACCGCATGCAGAAGCCACAAATTTAGAGCCCACAAACCAAACATGGTAAAAATTCATGCACGAACCCTTTCGCCCCAACCCTTTCACACACATGCAAACCCACAAACTACCAACAAACATACACATGCACAATCTTTGAATTTTTAATTTTGTTCCGACGGGTAACTTAAATGTTTTTAATATTTCTAAATGGACTTTGGATTCTTGCTATTATGATTTCTGATTGTTCTAGGGAAGAATGAGTATTTGAATCTATCTATATTGGAATCTATCTCCCTAATTTTATCTTTGTGGCCTGATCTACCTAAGTAGTGGGGGGCCATTATTATTCCTTTTGTGTCATCGCTAAACTCGCTGGTTCTGAATCTTTCTAAAAGTTTAAGTCTCGCTTGTTCTCTTCGTATTTCAAGTGGCTCCCAGCCTAAATCCCCTTAGAGACCAGTTACACTTGTGTTCTTGTCATACATATTTTTCACGAATCTGGCTGATTTTCTCTGGACTTTATCTAACTCTTTTTGCCAGATTTTCTCCCAAGGATCCCAAATACTTGCGGCATATTCCAAATGTGGTCTAACTAGAGCAAAATAACACCTCTCTTTAACCTTCTCATTACATTTCCCCACCACCCGTTTAATGAAGCCCAGTTTCTTTAAAGCGGATCCGCATATTGTCCTGATATGTGCTCCCCATGAAAGACGTGGTGTTAGAACTACCCCCAAATATTTTACTTGTTTGGCCGTAGTTAGTACTGAACATCGAAGCCATTTAAGTACATTCTTGTTCAGTTTCACCATTGGTATCTAAATTCACTCGATTTTCAAATTTCGACATTAAAATTACGAAAATGCGCATTACACTTGTATGCTTCATGACTAAAAGGTGCAGAAATTTTATTACCGTGAAATTACACAACTTGTAAAATGGACGAACAGGTGCCTAAACCAGTAAGGCTTACAAATAGGAGCAGGGAAGAGATTTATATCAAGCAACTGCAAAAAATTAAAAATTTTAGAAGAGTGATTTCAAATTCTATCGAAGCAATTTCGTCTCCTTACTGTTCGATTGGTATTACAAACTTTGGTCGACTCGAGCGAAAAAAAAACTCGACAGAAGATGACCAGTTCATGAAACCTGAACTCCTCGCGTTAGATTATGGAAATATTGCATCTATTATGAGAAAAACAAATTTGCACTTTTACACAGGAATATTCGTGACGCACAACGCGCTTCAGTTTTCGAACCAACTTCAGGAACAGACAATATTCAAATTGTGAAACATCACATCTGTAGCTGTTTGAGGAAGGGAAGGAAGAAAAGAATGAAGAGTAAGGTAGGCGGGGACAAAGAGCGGAAATATGGAAAACCCAAAGAGACAGAGAAACTACAGAAATGGAGAGGTAAGAAGAGAAGATTAGCACTTGTGGTCATTACTGAGAGGATTAAATCTGTGGAAAAGTGCAACTTTGTTGTTCTCATAATGAAGAATTTCCACAACATGTCGCCTGAATTTGTTGAATACATTGCATCTATTCATCGATATTTGAACAATCGCAATTGACCGAACAAGATCCACGACACCATTTTATTATCAAGGCGGAAAATAATCCCTAAATTAAGAGACAGAGAAAAAATCCAAAATGGATTGCCCAAGCCAGGTTACTTGAGACAGCGATTACCAAGGCAACTGAAAAGGCCACTAACCTTTAAATTTCAACCAAATCGTAAGATAAGTTTAACTCAAGAAAACTTTCTTGAATCGAACCCAAGTGAAGAATTGGACGCGATAGGAAACTCGTTTGCGGGAGCCTACGATGGGGGACAGAAGACAACATTTTCCAAACCTACGTAAACCGTCGAAGCGGATATTATTTCTCAGAAAGGGACGCTATTTCGGTAAAAAAAGATACAGGATTAACGTATATTAGCCATCATTTTGCTTACAATTAATCTGAAATGAAGGTATTGATTTGATAATCTGATTGAAGAACTATGAGCTGCTATTATTTGATTTAGTTTTTTTTTAACTTCAGCAGAATATCACGTTGAAAATGACGCTGAAACAGAAATTAGCTCGGTGGTTGACATTCTTAAATAACCATGCAGTCAATTTAATGACGCGGTTGCAAAATATATTTTGAAAGAAGGCTTTCCCCGCCTCACCATCATAAATATGCTCGATCATAATTCCAATTCCCTCTTTTTTAAAAGCATTTACAATTTTTGACTTCAAGTCTATTATATCTATTGAGCCATGAGCTCTAACAAGACATTTCCCTATGACGACCAAAACTTGCGTCACGGTCACTTTCGCGGTTTGATCTAACTCCCATAACGGGATAATGACAACACTAAAATCACTAAAAATGTTAACTTTCTTGCGTCAAGTTCACGGATATGACTTTTTCAAAGGTTATGAGCGCGGGAGTTGAGCAATAGTTTTTTTTCATTCCCCTACAGAGTCTTTTATTGGCAAATACAAAACGATGACATGAAAAAAGCTTCCATATACGTCCAATGAAATAAATATTAAAATCATTCCACTTTTCCGGGTCACTTTCCCGAAGGCTAAGTGGCCAACTAGCATGCTAGTCGGTACCGAAATCACCTAGCAAGCACGCACACATCAAACAGGTTCACACCAGCTTCAGTAGGAGCCGATTACGTATACGCGCATGCGCATTATATCGCCTGAAAAACCTACTGCCGAGTTGATACCCTGCCACGGACTCCGTGCACAAATGTGGTTTCTGGTGATTGCCGAAATATTTTCCTAATATAATACAATTTTTAACCTAAAATTAACAGAATTTAAAGTACCTTCCTCCTTTGTGATTACTTTCCCTATCCGCAACCCATTTTCATTTGCCAGCACATATTCATAACGTTAACTCACTGTAGCGTTGTTTTCTTCCGGCACATACTATTATCAGCCTATATGATTGGATTAACAATACAGTACATAGCTTATCTGCAATGCATAAGATCATAAAAATTATATGAAGGGCACGGTCCTTCTATTTAACAGCGTAGCAAATATATTTTATTTTATATACAAATAATTGCTTTCTATTCAGTAATTTCGGATTTAAATGCACATGTAAAATCTTAAATAATGGCCATTTGAATTGACAAATGCTTCATTTCCAATTATTTCTTAATTTGTCATTGCTTTGGCACTGTTGACTTTTTGTGGGTTTACGCTTTGATAGCAAACGAGGAGGCACTTGCGTCTATCAGCAATAACTAGATTTTTTAACTGAAATAGAACGACTGCTTCACATTAGTGAATAAAATACAATAATCATGTCAATATTCTCTTCCAATAGAGAAACAACAACGATAAAATTATATTTTGTGTGTCTGAATAATAATATGTCGTAAGAACACACCCTGGAAGTACCAAAATAAACTTCGATAGAGACATTTAAACCGGAAGCCTTCAATAGTTTGACTTGGTTCAATGCCACGTTTAGGGATGTTAAGAGGGTCTCATGGCCGATTGGAGGAATGTTTTTAATGCAAGTAGGCATTTATTTCTTCGTTGCTGTATTGGGTCGCCGATAATATCGCGTAACACTCTTGGGCTTAAATGTTCGCTGGCATACGGATAATGTCAAGATAAAATGAAGAGGGTAACAAGATATATTTTCGCCGAGAAAAATCAAACCAGCGATTGTAGTGTACCACTTTCGTCTAGGACCCAAAAGTTTAACACTTCTACCCCGATTGATCTCATGCCATAAATTATTGTTACTTTTATTTACTGTATCAAAGTTTTTTCCACGATAAAACTTAAATGAATTATTTACAGTTCCTCCCGGCTGCATCCATGGCAACGAAAGAACTGCATTAGTATTCCTGATAAACAAAATGGCATGTTTCATGAAGGGCATTTTTCCATACACACGTCACAGCTGGCGAAAAACTTAAGCACGCCACAATCCCACCGCGACCGCTCTCGTCATCCATCCTTTCATTCATCATGACTAAATGGAACTTAACCGAGGTGGGCCATTGACCGTGGCGGGAGGGTGTCTTGGCACGGATTCCTTGTCATAGGAGGGGGAATGAGGCAGGAGCAAACCCTAGAAGGAGAGGAGTGTCGCTGAGACCGCGGCAGAAGTGGTGTTCCATCTCGCTGTGGTGCGACAACACTGGATCTGAGAGCGGTCGGGACGGTGGGGGATGCAGGAGAGGGGAGAAAAGGGAACGCGGACCGGGTCGAGAAGGGAATCGTCACGGTTGCCGAAGCGACTGTTCTTTCGTCACAGCTTCGAATTTCCTTGGATTCTAAACGGGTTGACCTGCTGACGCACGAATCTCGTGGATGATTCGGGTGCGTGACGAAAAATTCGAAAACAAAATAAAGGATAAATTTCCCAACTCGAAGTGAATTTTCCAAACGATCAAATAAAAAAAATGCACAACCGGCCTCTCACTGAATTATGGGATTGCGATATCGAAAATTGCATCCTCCGTGTCTCGTCAGTTGAAATTATAACATATGCTCTTCGGGGGATGGTCACACGAACCTGTTCAAAAAAATGAATGACGTAAGCACAAGGCGAGAGAGGGAAGGGGTAAGGAGAGAGAATAAGACGACGCACGGGGACAGGGGGTCGCATTTTGAATCTCATCTCTTTGTCGATCCTTTTTGGTTCAAGGGAAAGAGATGGATCTTTGAAAATATTTCACCTTCCAGTTGATGAAATTTTACGTACTTCTTAAGGATATGCTGGTACGCCGACCTAGGATCTGAATAAGGATCCTATGCACTTACGAAAATGTTGCGCCGAAAACCTAAATCGCGAAATGCATATGCATGAAACATCAAGGGGCGGGTAATTTTAAGTGGATTGTTTATTACGCAGCAACCCGAGAAGTCACTTGCGACTCCGGTTGCAGAGAGAGTGAATGATTGTGCAATCAAGACGACAGCAGGGCATAGGAGCAGGTACGTAGTAGGTCGCCTTAGTAATTAGCCTCTGTTATGTTATGAAGAAGGCATAAGATTATATCTGTTGTCGATTGCCACTTAAAAAGGTTGATGATGGATGACTTTTCACGGGACTTGAAACCTAACCAATCCTTCAACTTGCGTTAAAGTCATTGGATGCACGTGGGCCTCATAAATGTACGACTGGATGGAATCCAAGCACAGGAATCGAGTAACAGGATAATAAAAACTGATATGATAAATTTGATTGTTTCAGCTTTGACTCTGTTAAATGTTTTCACCTTGAAAGGAAAAGGAAACAGCAATACAACGTGAAATATTGGAATGCGACCATGGTTTCATTTCGTTGGAGCACCATTAGTTAGACACTTATATTATCATACGTACTATATGCGCATTTTCAATTTGGGGAAATGAAGGAACTGGTAATTAAAGTTATCTTTACTAGTTTATCACCTCATTCGGAAACATTATTTAGACTTGAGTTCAACAAAAACACAAGGATTGGGGCACTACACCCTGGACTGCTCGGAACGAAAGGCTAATAACTAAAAGGCCTGCTCCGATACTCTGCTGCCTTCTTGATTCCACAATCATTCATCCTCTGTAAATTTCATAGTAAGCGTACTTCTCGATTTCCGCACAGCATTGTCATGGCACGTAGAACCTAATGAAGGGCGTACTGGAACGTCATTAAGATGTATGTAGATTTTCGTCCTCTGGTGAGTGAAATATGTTAAATCAGTTATCACTTTCCCTAGAGTCTAAGAGCATCGATTAAGACGTGAGATTCAATGGGGTGGTCCGTGTCTCATCTGCTCTCTATCCTAACTCCCCACCCTCGCTGGGTGCTTGTGTCATTCATTTTTCGAACAGGCTCGTCTGACTATTCCCGACAGTTGATCATCCCCATCCAATGTAATGTATTGCGCCAATAGGAGACCTATTCAAGCTACACTCAGAGAGGGAGCTGAATAACATTGAATGACAGAATTCCGTCCACAGACATTAGAACCCTGACCTTTTAGCGACTGAATACTATGCAGTGTCAAAAATATATATCTATATTTCAACATCTTAATACATCGTTCCTTTTTCACTTTCACTCAAAATAAATTTCATGATTTTTTTTATTAAATATAAATGAACGTGACAGAGGAATGAGGAAATCTGGACAAAAAGTTATATAATCTCGTGGGTCTTTTCAAATCACTCCTGAGGATCAGAACATACATAAATTTTAGTTCTCACACAATTTTTTGTTTGTCCAGGGCTGACGATTTCAGATGCATAATTTCCTAAAACGGAAAAATTTAAATTAGTTCAGAATTTCACTATCCCACGCAATAATATCCGTGAAAGGTGTCAAAACTGATTTCGTACACTTATTTTCATTTTAAAACATTAAAAATACGACTTCACTGCCCACAATTTGATACTATTTGAACAACACAACGCGTGCCTACCTGTTTTGTTGTTTAAGAGTGAAAATGCGTCATTTAAACTCTAAAATGACGCGAAGCGTTAGTAAAATATGTTGCGTGGTTCAAAAGTAATCACATTTTTCGCATTCGTTTTTCTTTCAAATTTAAAAAAACACAATCAACGTTTTAACACAACAATATTAAAAATATTACCATTATATTTAGTAGCATGAGCTGACGAAAATTACGGACTGTAACTTGCTCGGATTAAGGTGGGAGATGGACGCGAGAGAAAATAAAACATTCATCAAGTAAACGAGTTTTTCCATTAAATAAAACTGCCGAGGACGAGAGAACCGCATTCGAGTGGGCGGTAAAAAAAAAGTTGGAAGAGGTTTTTAAATAAATTAGAATGCCATGAGATATCAGTTAAAGCGGTTTAAAATACTACAGGTTTCGATATCGAGGCACCAAAGACGGTAAAAATATTTAGAAGCATATAAAAGTGGAAATATGACGTTGACGGAGTAAATATGGGAAAGAGGAAAAGAGAAACATGGAGTAAGAAAAAGGAGAAGAATTGGGTTATGACCTTAACCCAAAGAATACGCTGCAAACAGTGTAGAGATATGCGTGGAACATTAACCACAGAAGGGCTACGATTATCATCGATTTTCAAAGCTGTTTATTACTTGAAAATTTGTCCAAGAGAAATGCAGTGTAAAAACAATGACTAAAATCTGAGTAAGCGACCATAGTTCTGTCGAAGCAATATTTGCTTCTGAAATCAACCAGCTAAATTAATGCGCCTTTCGCGTGTATTTTTTTCGGCAGATGACCTGGATACAACCAACAAGTGTTGCTACATTAATCAAAGGATATTATATAGTGAAATTTCAGAATCATAAAAATAAATGCCCAATATAATGAGTCGCCCTTTTCATGCCTAACAACTTGGCGTGAGGAAAGGCCTCACGGGCCCAATGACCCCAAGAGAAGCTGGAGGGAGCGATGATGACAGCTCTCGGTAAGCTCACCCGTTCCAGGTAGATCGACGGTTGAGATGAAGGTAATTCACGCAGGACCTGGAGGCCTCAGGGAGGCGGAAGTATAGGCGTCCGCTGCCAGTGGGGCGGTCATTTAAATGATGATGTCACGTTGAGCACAATCTAAAGATGTCGATGCCGGATAACAAGCAAAACCATATTTCTTTCAAGAAAAAAATTACGTGAGAAGACAAGAATTGAGAATCCTGGCAACTACTTCAATCAGTCATTATGGAAAATAATATTAAAGATGATTCAAAAGTACCAGAAGAGATATAAAAACGGCCTGGTAATGGTAGAATAGACGGGACATGGGACGAAACTGAAGACGGAGGCAGAAAACACCACACAATGAATGAAGTGAATATATTTTACGTCCGTGTGAATTGGAAAGAACTTAGAGCGGATATCCAAAAAGACGTGACCGCAGGATTGAAGACTGAAATTGGATGGAGGAGGGAGAGAACATATTTTAGACCCAATGAAAGAAGTTATAACAAATTTAGTCCATATTTCCGATTGTTAAAGTCAAAACTTTGTCACAAAGATGGAAATGTAGAGCCGAATCGGTTGGAGAAAATATAAAGATCATTCCTGTAGGAATACACTTGGAAAATATGGGGACTTTGAAGGCAGATGTGTACGAGAGATAAATAAGGTTAACACTACATTCAAATGCTCTGAAGGTTTGCGGCGAAGGTAACGGGCTCCAAGAAGAAAACGTTTTCCTGAAGCAGAAATTGGGCCGTGGACATGCGGTTTTCCGCAGCGATGCACAAACCACTAAGTATTAGCCTTAGTGGTCTGAAAAACTGAAGTTCCACGGTTGAATTTACCATTCAAGGAACTTATTTCTTCCACGAAAAAAGGAATGACAGCGTGGAGAAAACAGTCCGTAGTCTTCCGGAATTTTAAAGTCAGCACCAAGTCAAGATACCAACCATCATAGATACACACGGAAAATGCCGAGAGATGCCAAAATTAACGAGATTAGTAAATCTAAATATAAGTGACGAGAAATAGCTAGATAAAAGAGAAAAAAATGGACGAACATGTAATTGAACACGTCCAAATAACCAACTCGAAGGGAACCTAATACGGCAAAGGAAGTTGGATGGATGGAGAAATTCAATTATGTAAATTAATAGTCGAGACAGAGAAAAATAGATAAGCTAAACAAAATGGCGAATGAATTATTTAGAAAAACAAGAAATACTGATACTGAGAAAATAAGAAATTAGCTGCCCGGTTCACGAAAAGCTGCAGTTATGGAGAACATGGCGTCTAACAAAGTCTACAGACACTTAGACCACCGGTGTGAGTGTCTGTAGACATAACACTAGATTAAAATATTCTGAAGGTTATTGGGGAAGGTGGGAAGGACTCCCACGCAGAAAAAGTTTTCACGCCCCGGGAATTGGGCCACGGACCTTCGGGTTTCCGGAGCGATGCTCAAACCACTAAGTATTAGGTTTAGTGGTCGGAAAAATCGGAGTTCCGTGGTTCAACTCCCAATCCAAGAAAATCATTCTTGCTTGGAATCCGCAGTCTTCCACCTTCCCGAATAACCTTGTGTACTTCCTTCCTATATACTCAACCAATCACTTTCCTTATATTCCTTCCTATCTAAATCCTTGAGAATGTGTTGCCGTCTCATAATAAATAAGATTATGTGAGAGTCGTCATATAACAAGTGAGAACACTAAAATGTGGAAATATAGAATGCAATCATGCCATTGCTTTTGCTTTGCGGACTTTTAAAAGGCGCTAGGTAGGGATGATAGGAGTATTATGTGCAAAACAACTGGGATATCTCACATTTCACAGAAAAAATTCAGAGGCAAAGAACCAGGGCAAATAGCGATTGCAAAAATTAATGGGGAAGTGAAAAAGTTATTTTAAATTTGAATAGGATGGAAGCAGAGCAGGTCAATATTCCAAACATTTGGACAGCATTGTGAACGAACCGAAAATAGGTAAAGTACTTTAACCTACGAGAGAAAACTTGTGTTTTAATATGATTAATCACAATGAACTGGAAAATGAAGACGCGAAATCAAGAAAAAACGTAGATATTAATGTTATTTTATACAGCGCGCAGCAGGCCAATGTAGGAAGAAGATGAAGGGTTTTGTGCTATGGGCTTCGAGATGACAAGTAAAACAGATGACATTTATAACATCGTAAAGAACACCAATGAAAATATCTCATAGAAATATAAATGTATATATACATACACACACACATATACAGGAAGGAACTCAGGAAAGGAGTTCCTTTCTTCTCGCCCCTGAGAAAGGTGGCTTGACCACCGAAAATTCGAAAACGAGTTTCTTTTCTTCCTGTTCGCTAGTGCTAACTTGATATGCACTATTATTATTCGAAATAAAAAGCTCTTCGGCGACTCACAAATAGATAAAACACTGATCTAGATTTGTAAAACATAGAAACACAAAGAAAGGACATCCACATATGTACTGATGTTTCCACGGCTCGGCCGTCATCGTCAGCATCATCTGTACACTCAGTACTAAGCCCGACGGCGTATGAAATTCACACATCAGGGTAGGGGGGCCAATTCCTTTCCCTGTACTGGTTATGGTTTTCCAGGAAGATCTGGTACCCTAAAAATCAACTAGCTTGGGTGGAGCTGCAGGTGCCCAGAGAGGCTTACCCGGGAATCGAACACGGGCCCTCCGGTCAGTAGTCCAACACACACAAATATGTATATATTATATAAGACTTTCTATCTAAACTATTGAATAAAAATGCCATTTTGCCCGTATTTCTAAACATAATGAGTGGTTCTGCTTAGATTTTCTTACAAATTGATCACGGCAAAATAGTCACATAAACTGTGTAAACATAAAAACTGTGTAACTTTGGGGTTCAGTTCCATCTCGATTCTTAAGCGTACAGTTAAACCGCGAACTGCAATTCGTTAAAAGCGGCTCAATCAATATCGCAGTAAATAATTACCCTAGAACTTATTTGAAATAGAAAAATCAATGCCAACTTAAAATAATCAAGACACTTTAAAAAATTACGCAAGTGGAACAAATTCAACAAGTCGATAAAAATAGTTAAGGTCACCCATAAAGGAAGCCTTCAAAAGCTAAAGTTATAATTTCTTGTTGGATCGGCGATTTTTGAAGAAGTACTATTTTTTACAAAGGAAGTAGTCACTTTTACTTCGCACAAGGTAACTAGTCCTTGGAAGTTTCCCATTAAGAATCAGTCAAGGGAATTAATAAATGTCTGTGTTTTTCCACAGAGATAAATATTTACCAAGACTAACATGACAACCTACGAGACGATGCGTTCCAAGAAAATCACGGTCGCGGCGAATAAAAATTAAAAATCACATTGACTTCTCGGGCCCTTGAACTTGAAACATGGCACCCTGTATCGCCTGAGAGTGAGTCAATGGCATCAACTGCCCATTTCCCTACTTCCAAAATTTTAGGGTACCAAGGATTTCCATTCATTTAATGAATGACTCCCAAAAGCCAGAAAGACCAGGGGAATAAGATAAACATTACGGAAAATATTTTATATTACCTCGTGAACTGAAGAAAAAGAAAGCACACAAGATGACAAATATGAATATGTATACTTGAGTTGCACCATGTTTTTGCTGAGCTTTGGTGAATTTGGGGATGACATAAAAATGTCAAAACTTAAAAGATACCCAATGGGAATGGTGGTACTCGTTCATATAAATCTCCCAATACATTGTGATATCGCTGGACAAGTGGAAACCTTAGGAATCGGGTGATGATTTTTTTTAAGGTAATCTAACGGTTAATGTAGGTTTATGGATAGGCACCACTTTAAAATAAATATCTTGTGACTCCAAAACATACACAATCCAGCAACCTACTCTACATCAGGTCCCTCTTCATCTCTGTGTACTTCCTTCTTCCCTTCATCCCGTCCAATATCCCTATCCTGTTCCTGCCCTTTCCTAGTTTGTCCAACATTCTCCCCTATTTTACAGTCTTCAAGATCCCACTGCCGCTCACTACACCTTTCATCCATTTTTCCTGCCTCCATAGTATTAATCCCAACAAACCCTTCTCCTCACCCACGATCCCTAGTACTTCCTCATTTGTTTTCCTTTCGGTCCATTTCACCTTCCCCATTCTTCTCCACACGCACATTTCAAAAGCCACCACTCCACGTCTATCCTCCATCTTCAGCGACCACATTTCCGCGCCGTATATAGCTACGCTCCATAACAAAGTTTTTACGAGTCTTTTCTTAACCTCCCTACTCAACGTCCCCGTCATCAACTCCCTCCTCCTTGAGAAAGCCTCCTTGCCTAGTGCAATTCTTCTCCTTAAGTCCCTACTGCTTTGACCGTGTTGGTCCAAAACACTTCCGAAATACGTGAACTGTTCTATCTGCTCTATTTTTTCCCCTCCTATATTAATGTTTAGCTTAGCCTTTTTCTTTCCGGAAAATCACATGGACTTTGTTTTATTAATATTGATCCTCATTCCATATCTATCGCACTGAACCTCCAATTCACTCAGCAATGCTTGCAACCCCTTGGCTGACTGAGCCACTAATGCTTGGTCATCAGCAAACCTAACCGATTTTACGAATTCCCCTCCGACTTTCATTCCACCTCTAGTTCTTCCCATGCCTCTTTAATCATTTCCTCCACATATACGTTGAACAGCACCGGTGATAATGGGCAACCCTGACTTACACCTCTTCCTAACACTGCCCATCAGGACTCTCCATTCCCCACTCGCACCTGAGCAGTCTGAGACATGTACAGGTTGGGGATCAGTCTCCTGTCCCCCAATCCATTCCTATTTTCTGCAAGACATGCATTAATTTTTCCCAATTCACTCTATCAAACGCTTTTTCGAAATCTACCATACAGTGTTTCTATGCTCGTGTATTCCTTCCATCTCGCTTGGATCTTTTCTGTGTCAACTATTACGTTACGCCACTTATCTTTAACTGCTAGTACAGATCTTGCCTTCTTACTTCCAGAGAATAACTTAACCTTGCTGTATAGCGCTAATATTTCACCCTTTCTCTGTATGCTTCCCATATCCTCGCATTGCGTTTTCCACCATTCCTCTTTCTCTTTATTTGTTTCCCGTCTCAATTTATTGTTTTATTCTTTTAACTTCATTTTGCCTAACTCTGTGTTTACATTTTTCCATCTTCTTCTCTCATTCATCTTTGCAATCATCTCATCCGTGACCCATGGTTTCCTTATCTTTTTCCCGTAAACGGTTCCTATAGTGTCTTTAGCGGCTTTCGATATCATTTTCTTGATACATTCCCATTTCTCTTCGATAGTACTCAGGTTTTTACCGTCATCCATGATTTCCTCTACAGCCTGCTGATACTCCTTCCTTTTTAATCCATTTAATGCTTCTAATGCATTTCCTAACCCGCCGCCCCTGCCATATCTTTTTGAAACAGACGCTACGTTATAACAACTAAATTTTGGTCAGAGTCAGCACCCACTCCCGGGAAACTGTGCGAATTTATCACACTGTTCCTAAACCTGTGCCTAACCATAATATAATCTAATTGATACCTTTCTAAGTTACCGGACAGTTTCCATTTATACCTACGCCTTTTGTGGTGTCTAAACCATGTGTTGGTGATGACTAACCCCTGTCTCCTGCAGAATTCAATTGCTTTAACCCCGCGTTCATTCCTCATGCCTAACCCATATTCCCCCACCTAATAACCATCTCTTCCTTCGCCTACCGTTGTATTCCAATCCTCCATCACTATCAAATATTTCACTACAGGAACACGTTCGATTATATCCTCTAACTCATCGTACATCCTATCGACTTCCTCCTCCTTGAGGTTGCTCGGTGGCATGTATACCTGAACAATGACCAAGTTCGTCGGTTCTGCTTTAATCTCTACTAGTAATATTCTATCAGTTGGTTGCTCTATGTTGACTACGCTTCTTCCTACCCCTTCATTTAATATTACGGCAACCCCTCGTTGGCTCTCGTCCCCGCCGCTGTATATTACTCTATAATTATCATTCTTGTAATCCCCGCTATCCTTACATCTCACCTCTCATAGACCTAAAATATCTATATTACCTCTTTCCTTCTCTCGCTTAATATTCTCTATTTTGCCTGTCCTCAACATTGTCCTGACATTCCATGTTCCTATTCTAACTACTTTCCTCTCCTTCTGCGTGTTCTGTCCTGCTGCCGGTTTTCCCTTGGAAGGTCTTCATTGGATGACGACCGCGAAAGCCTTGCCTCATCCCCTACCAGGTACAACACAGCCGATTGGGCCGAGTCCCGCAGTTGCCAGGACTCAATTTCTCTATACTGTCCATCATAAAAATCTTGGGAATAATAATTGAGGTGGTTTCCCGTTGTCTTCCTCGATGACTTCATTACTGAAGCATAATACCAGAGTACCACTGACAGAAAAAAATTGAATTTCTCGACTTTCTTCAGTTTTATAGATTTGTAGGCTTCCAAACTCTACAATGGGGTTCCAAACCTATTATTTACTTTAATCTACACCCTAGGAATATCCTAGATCAATCCGAAGTTGAATGTGATCGCACATGTACAATGGGGTTCCAAACCTACATTAATCTACACCCTAGGAATATCCTATATCAATCCGAAGTTGAACGTGATCGCAAGATACTCCCAAGGATTTTTTTTCTAAAGAAGATGATTAGTCGGTTTTTTTTAAGACGATGCAAAGATTTGAAGGAAAAATGACAGGAGGGGTACTACTTCCTACTCAAAGAAGCAATTGTTTAATCTATAAATGCTTGCTATAAGCAATCTCTTGAGTCGGAAATATGAACATGTTTATTTAAACAAGGCGTGCTGATGAAATCCGCTTGAAGATTTGAAACGTGGATCATTCCCGTCTCGAAAGAGCGGTGCAACGAAACCTCACGTCCAAAGTCAAGGGTCACCCTCCGCATCCTCGCAAAAATCCACCAAGGAGGGGGGGGGGAGGGTCAAATAATGTTTGACCCGCGCCAAGCGAACAGAGTGCATGAGAGAGGAGAGAGAAGGGAGGTTATTCATTGAGCGACAGCGGTGTTTCTGATCTCATCTCCAAGTATCATCTTTCTACACTTTCCTACTCTTCGCTGGAGTAACAGCAAAATGGAAAGTGCGAATATTTCCCCGTAGTCACAAAATGATATACGTGAGATATCTACGTGGACATAAGTGCGAACGAAATTCATTCTAACAGAGTGAAAATTTCACAGATAGTTAAAAAGGTCAAGGATGTGTTCTTAGACACAACCATATGTTTATGACTTTAACTCGAGCAAAATAACCTTCCGTGTCCTGTACGGAAAATTACGGAATAAAGAATTTGAAATTGATGTGCTCATTCGCGAAAAAAGCGAAGGTGACCAACAACCCGGAGTTTGGTACCATCGATGAATAGATAGCTCACACACAGTATGGATATTGGAAGGAGTGGGAAATGATGTACATTATATTGTGTCTGAGTGGCAAGATGCATGACTCCGGGTGCACGTCGGCAACGTCCACGGTACTCGATCTTGGCGTACTCGAACGGGCGGGTGAATGAAATATGCAGAGCATTCCAGGGACTTCGGAAGAAACCTGCGAAGCTACGAATCACGGCATGGATCACCGTGGGCACACGGAACACAAAGAATTAAGACACTTATGAGAATAAGTCACATGTCAAAGAAATTAATTCTAGCCACTTCACGCTGGGTTCCGCCTTTCTTGGTGTATACAAGAAATCTCTTAAGAGCGCCCACCAATACGAGTGCTGCTCCCGTGTTCAATTAGCGTTATCATTATAATTTTCCAAGGTGGCTTCCGACTGTGATCTCATACGCGGCCACACTCGAGGACCACTGGAAGATCATCGAATCGCTCCTTGAGAACCTACCATCAGCATCATAATAATTTGAAATCCGAAAAATATCCCGGAAACGGGAAAATTTTGGAAATATAGTATGTACTGAAAAAGATCATTCTCTAGCAAAATGCTTTCCTTGTAGATGCAAGTGAACGCTCCTTATTGCAAAAATGTGGTCGAAACTGTAGGGTCATTCTGGAAAGGGAGGGACGAACGATATTCTGCATTAACTCGGAGTAAAACAACAGAACACTCGGGTTGCGAGGATTAGCGGAAGTATTTCTGGCTTGACCATTGAAAGACGTATGCAAGAAAGGTCACGTACGTCAGATTTTCCCGCACTTTCGGCAAGCTTTCGTCGCAAGTGAAAGGGCCATGTTGCCGGAAGCATTCAAAACATGAGAAATGAGGGCTGGCGGATTAATCAACTGTTTTTAATTAAAAATGAAACTTCATTGAGCATAAGAATAAATCTGAACTGGATTCCTCCGGGATTCACGGTCAGCGAGTCTTGACCCTATTCTAATCCGCAAAGTTTACGAGCAGCAGACATTCAAGTGCCGTAAAATATAGAGTGATCATTAAACTTTTAACAGCATAATTTATTTTTCAAAACTTTAATTTTATGCAACACTGTTAGCTTACTGCGTCGTGTATATGCGGTCCAAGTTTCACTGATTTGAATTCCGTATTTCACAAGAGGCAGTTGCTTAAGTTAGAACTTGTTCAACCTGTTAACATCAAAGGTGGATATAACACACAATTGCACCGACACGCCACATGAAAATGTCGCTTTTGCCTGAACAAATCGTCAGCCGAGGTCTATTTAATACTACAGGAAGCTTACGGAGAGCCTGTTCTTTCCTATATCACAGATACAAGATGGTTCAAAGTAATTAAGGATCGGAGACAATCAATTTCCAAGGAAGTTGGACCCGAGGCGTCAGTCCACTGCCTTTGAACAAGCAGATATCAACATCGCTATTGCCACTGTAAAAAAAAGTCATCGATTAGTATTAACAGTACTGTCTAAAAAACTGCAAATTTCATTGGGTGTCATCAAAAGGTTGCCGAGAGAAAAATTACACCTGAGAGGTGTATGTGCTCGATGGGTTGCGGGTGGAATGAAGATTATATCGAGAGAATCAGCGTGAGGCGGGCTTATCTTCCTCCATTTACTCCAGACTTAATCCGGACTTTTTTCCTGTTCTTAAGGTAAAAAAACACCTGCATGGAAAGTTTTATCATCACCAGAAGCTGTGGTGCAGGCTTCTGAGGTGATTTGAAAGGACCAATGACAAAAAACTCCCAGGATATCTCGGAAGACTGGAAAAAGGTAGGACAAACGAATTACACCCAAAGGGGACTACTACTTTGGAACATGAGTAGAGTCATGCTGTTAAAGAAAGAATCATTCTTTGATGAACAGCTCTCGGTTATTAAACGAGTAACGACTGGTTATGAGGAAACGTTCACCGAGTTAAACAATGAAACTAAGTGTTGTTCCGAATAAATATATTTCCTGCCATCCGATTCCACTTACTTAAGCAGTCGATATAAGAATATCAAAGAAGAGTGACGGCTTGATAACCTATGGAGAGATTAGCTATTCCCTATATGCTTTCCTATTTTATGCTCGCTTAACGATAGGAATGTAAACATGAAAACCTGAATGGGAAGAGGAAGGAGTTTCGTTTCCGGCAGCTAGTGAGAGGAAGATTTCGTAATCAGCAAATGTTCACGAATGTGACATTTATCGTAGTTTGGACATGCCTTCAAATCTCAGTTAACTATTCATTACACAGGACATTTTTTCCTGAAACCTAACCCTTTAACGTACAAGCAGTTTCATATTTGTCGCAACGGAAGCCATCAAAACATGGCACCAACTTAATTATATTACACCAACATAACAGTGCTTTGAGAGATAGTTGAACCCGATACTTCGTGGAATTCCATTATAATGAAAGGGAAGAAACAAGCAACAGTTTCCACAAAATAGAAGTTTTATTGCCGACTAGTTTCACTACACAGTAGCATCGTCGTTTGCTCGTACACAATAATTCCAATGATGTCTGAAGTGTAGCGAAACTAGTCGGCAATAAAACCCTGAAGATAATATTCTGTGGAATCGAAGATATTAGTCCCTTCCGTTTCATTACAACAGAGCGTTTTTCATTAAAAAATAAAACACATTCTGGCGAAAGTAATTTGGATGGACACATCAGGAAAATTTTCAGTTTATGTTGCTTGTTTTTTCTTGTTAGATTTAATGTTTTCGTAATAATCGATTGTTTTCTTCATGCATTTAAGAGAAAATCTTAAAATTGACATAGTGGAGTTACGAGGCGTAAACAAATGATACTTATATGAATAAATTATTACAATTTTAGGAAGAAAACTTTCACCGAGTAAAACGAGCAATTCCAGTAGTGAAATACAAACACACAATTAACACAATAGCAAGAAATTATCTAAAAAAACAAATTCGATCCACTTCCCCATCAAGCATCAAGGGAATTCAAAAGGAAAGGATTAGCGGGGATTTTGAAAGATAATCCAAAAAAATTTTGGCCATACGTCAGAGTAGTTCAGGGAAATAAGTCAACTGTTAATTTACTCAAAAAGATAAAGGCGAAAGAGTACCTTAACCAGCCATTTGGAAAAGGCTAATTTATTAAATTCCTTCTTTCAAAGCGTCTTCACTCAAATCTCACAGAATACCCCCGAAAGCTTACCGAATCGTGCCGGTAAACCGATGTCCAAAATTGAAATCTAATATAATGGAATAGAACGTTTGCCGAAAAATATTAAGCCTAATAAATGCTCTGAGCCCGATAAAATAACCACTCGTATATTTAAGAATCTAGCTTCGGAAATTGCTCCGTCTCTAGAAATAATATTTTAGAAGTAGTTGGTAGATCACAAGGTTCCCAGAGATTGGAAAACGGCTACAGTAACACCAATCTTTAAAAACGGAGACAAGGAGGAACCAAGCAATTGCAAATCTATTTCTCTCACACCGATTTCGTGCAAGGTAATGGAACATATATCAGCCTATCCAAAATATTAGAGCAGCTAGGCTGGGAATCACTCATGGAGCGAAGATTAAATTACAGATTGTAGCTCTTATATAAATTGGAAGGTCTCTTTAGCAGTGACGATGAAAATGTATTATTACCCCTATCCTACTACGGTAGGAGAGGACAAGTTATTAAAATTAGAGAGATTAAGTGTAGAACAGATAGATTTAAGATGCCATGCCATTTTTCCATGAACGATAGGGGATCATAATAACATTATTTGACCGCGGTAGGGTAATGTTCGGGTAACATTATTCTGATGTGTACTCGCTCTCGTATTCACCCCCTGCCACACACCCTGGTGGTGGCTTGTAGGGTATATATAAATAAATAAAAATATAGACGCCCTTTTATGAAACGTCACCTCGCGCAATCTCAATACGCGAAGCCTCTGTGGAAAGAAAACCATGAGAGCGATTTCAACCCGGAACTGATACACCAAATGGACAAAGGAAGAAAGATGGACAAGTGGGAAGAGCTGGAAATCAGAAAGAATTTGAAAAAGGGTCATTTGGTCAACGATTTATTGTTTGAATACCTCTTCCCAATCCTGGAAGCATCCCTTTCCTTCACGGAAAGACCTAACTACCCTCCTAAGACCTAACCGCGGTAGGCTTATGTTCCGGAAAAATTATTCAGGCGTGTATTCACCCCCTGCCACACACCATGGCGGTGGCTTGTAGGGTATATATAAATAAAGTGTAAAAATGCGCTCGAGGAATACAACGGGAGTTTGCCGTGTTTCTGAAAAAATTGGGAGGCTTCCCACGGGAATAATAACTTAAAAGACCGGTCCCCTGTTAGCAAGCGACGGGAGTCAAGTCGAGATCGTGAAATCTTGAGTAGGAAAGAGCCGAGGTTATTTATTTTTGCCGCGCTGCTAATCGAAGAAGCCCGACAATATTACCTTCCTTCCTGCGATGTCTCAACGCTCGCCTGCCCCTTTTGGAGATGCGCGAGCACAAATCATGCCCCGGGCGCGGTACCGTCCGACTTTTCCACGGGGAACCCCACGGGTCCCCTTTCTGCTACCCCCCTCACCCCCCCGGCATCCCTGTCTTAGTCTCATCGATGATTTTCCATCGTCCGAAGCTATCGGCATTTCGCTTTCACCACAGGGTTGACTCCGCCCCCTCGGCTCCCTTCTGCCCTCCCCCTTTTTACTCCCTCCCACGCGAGTAAAGAGCTCACGGATACCGCCGCTCGTGACGCCTCCAGAGGAATGACGGCACCCATCTCACCCCTCTGCCCTGTTCGCCACTTACTTCGTCTCCACCTCCCCACGACTCCCTCCGCCCCCGTCGCCCCGGCCAAACAAGCCCGTCCGCTAACGACGGCGAACGCGACACCCCAGCGGCCACCATCCTCGCACGTCTCCCGTGTTTTGATACACTGAGGAGAGAAGGGAGGCTTCATTCAGGTGGGGCTTCACTTGCAGGCGTTTCCGGCGCACTGGGAGTGCGGTCTCCAAGCCACGGGCCGCGTGACCCTCTCCTTCACTCTATTTTGGCACACATTAAACGATCACGAAAGTCCAAACTGTGTTAGTTTATACTTTCACTGCCCTCAGCTGCGGTAAGGGTAACACAGAAAAGGTAGCATTAGCATTACCCAACTCAAAGACGAAAACAGAACTTCAAGCAATAAATTTACCTACAAGACATGAAGCTGTAGTAGGTAGGGCATTGGCATAGGCAACGCAGGATGTAGGGAAAGAGAATTATATCAGAACAGGAATAGCGTTGGCAACACTAATCGACCTTGAAATCTCGCGCCCACACGATCGTTTGTTTACTGAGGTTGTATTTCCATTTCACCAACTCTGTTTCCAAGCTTCAAATAGCCATTGCGAACAGATGACTATATATATATGCCCAGTTATCAAATAAAAAAAAAGAGTAGAAATACATTTACTGAAAATTCAATGATTACTGTATTGTTAAATAAATATGTTATATTAATATATATATACATTTATATAAAACTTAGACAGTAACACACAGCACGAGAACACATAAAAAGAACACTCACAATAATATCTTTATAATTTCGACGGACTCGAACTCCGTCTTCTTCGGAAGATAAGATATGAGTCATATATATATATATATATATATTATTTAAAATGAAATGAATTATATGACATTTTTGTTATTTCGGCAATAATCAAATTTCACGACACATTCGTGCATATATTACGAGTATATTATATTAACTTCAACGCAATATGTTCATAAAAATTAGTGGAAATATGAGAATAGACATTATTAGATCTCAACAAAAATATTACAGGTAATTCGAAAAATGTTACTACATGCATGCTTCCCCTGGCGTCAATGGACAATAGAAGCAGCATATTTTCAGAGTAAATGTTTAAATGAACATTTATATTACCCAATACACTGCAAGCCCGTACGAGTACTTAAATCTGTCGATAACAATGTATCTCTTGTTTTATCCTGGTGTATAAAATTAGCAATATTCTGGTAGCATCATATTTTCCTCGGTATCGCAAGAAAAGTCAGGTGTTCTGTACTTCTCGAAAAGCTTAAGTTTACTCCCCTCTCTTCTAGAATCAAGAGGCTCCAAACCTAATTCCTCAAACATAACTGTCACGCTTACTCTCTTCACGTAGCGATTTTTAACAATTGGTGAATTTCATCTGAACCTTTTGCAATTCCTAAAATATCGTCTTCTCCCAAATGCTTTCCAAAAACTGCAAATGACAGCTAAATAAAACGAAGTAACACCTCTCTTTTACGTTTTCATTACATTTTTCTACAATCCCTTCACTGAAACCATAATTCTTTCAGGCTGACCCGCTAATTCTTCTCCATAATAGCTATGACGCCAGTGTAACACGACGGTATTTGACCTATTTAGAGATACTAAATTAGGTCCCATCTCTTTCATATTTTGTCTTAATTTTCTTTACTTTTATTCCAAAACTTTCAGGGCTTTGCATTTTCCAATATTTAATTCTAATCGCCAATTATGTATCTAGTCCATATCATAAAACAGCAGCACGAAGTCTCTTGGGGTCCTTATTTCACTGAAAACCACTGTCTTCCGCAAATAATCAATGGTTGCTGCTAGCGTGAGAACTTCGGCCATTAATGCATATCAAGAAAAGTAGAGGGCCTAAAATATATCCCCGCGGCACTCCTGATGTTACGTCCTAATAGCTAACCACCTGGGCGACTTCTTTTTTTACGGTCAGATCAAAAGTCTCTAAATCATTTGTTCGCTTTTTCATTAATACCATAATGTCTTACTTTGTGTATCAATTTCTAGTGAGGGACCTCGCCAAAGGTTTTCTTAAAATATACAAATAAAGAATAAACCAACAAACACCAAAATTGTCTTCTCACGATTTCAGCATATCAAAAATAAATATACCCAATTGTGCTTTGCATGATATGTTTTTACTAAAACCATGCTGGTTGGGGCGAGAATGTTCCTCCTGTCAAGAAAGCCTATTATATTACCAACAATGATCTCGTTCAAGATTTTGCAGGAGGTAGATTTTAAAGAAATTTGTCTGTGATTACTGTGGTCCTCCCTATCGCCGCCTTCAACGATTTTGGCATGTGAGACAGCTTCCAGTCCCAAGGTACTGAACCCTCTATCGAATTGAAAAACAACTGTTTTTTAATAAGGTGCCATGTCTTCAGCAATTTGCTTTCAAATTTCGCGGGGATTTTATCGGACTTTTTATTATTATTCGCTTTATTAGCTTTATATAAAGAGCTGTTTTTCTATTCCTCACTGGGAACGAAATTTCCATTTAAAAACACGATTTCAACAGAATTGAGAATCAAACATAAGACAAAAATGATCAAATACTTTATAAAATGTTAGAGCTTATTTTTTTAACCGTCAAAGCTGACTAAAGAATAGACGTACATGACGTCACTCATGCATCTGTTCTTACTCGCAGGGTGGAATGGAATCAATTAGTAGCCTACTAGTTTCTTCTAATCTTCAAAGAAATCTAATAAAAAATTGGAAGAATTAAGGAAAATTTACGGAACTAAATTTTTTTCAGTCAGAAGTCGGCATGAATGGATACAGTTCCGGATACTTGCCCACTTATATTTTCGCCTTACCACTACACAATAAATACGCATATTTCGTCAAAATGTTTTAGGAAGTGGAAATATCGTGAAACCAGTAATGATGATTAAAACAACCTGAAATCAATTTACTCATTTTCTTAACTGCATAAGTTGACATGTTTAGCGTTAACTACAGCACAAGACAAAAAGGCTGTTAGCATTACGGTACTATGTATCTCTCGATAATTTCGGAAACCACCAAATAAAAATACATGTAATGATGGGCCATTTTCATACAAAGAGACACTTTCTGTCGATTAAATTCACAAGCGAGTTAATGAGTTAATTACGGATAGGAACCCTTGGTTAGCAGGAAAGGTTGAAATTTTGCCTCCATCGAAAGCAGAGAGCTATAGCCAGGGGACAAAAGTATGGAAAAAGAAGCTGCAGTCTGTTCATCTTTGCTCAGAGGACTCCGGACAAGAGAGCACTGGAATTGAAAAATGACACAAGATATTTACATATACCCCTTATGTAGATTGTTCATAAAATAGCACAAAAATGCAATAATAACATCCCGCAGATATTATTCTTTATTGCTGATGAAGGAAGGGAATCCGCCTGCCAGTCTTGAAAATTTGACTCACGACCAATATAGGTGAAGGGAACCTTCTTTGATTCTTCGATATTGAATTTTACTCGTTCATATGCAATTTAATAAAAATGTGAACTAACACAAAAGGTATGTATTCCAAGGGGAGGAGACTAAATCTCACATCCCATATTTATTATAAACATGGCTTTGGTATCCAATTAGGAGAGGCGAACGATCACTGAGGAATTGAGGTTATTTGCACCAAAAGGTGATAGTTTGGAAGCCGACGGTTTTACAAGGTGGGGAGATAGGACAGAGAATCCCGGATCCCCTGCTCTTATAGAATGGTACATGGTTTGCTACTGACTCCCGAAGAGTCAAGGAATAATCTCATCAGAGTTACGAAATAGGGATGGGCAATGTATGTCGATATGTGTGCATATACGAGTACATATATTGTATATATGTACAATGAGGATGTAAAAGCTCGAGACCTCAACATGCGATGAAACACAAGCATCAACGACTTTTCCATTGACCTAGACCGGTTCACAACCAGTGTGACCAAACCTCCTACAGCGCAGTTCCCTTTCGCCATTACAGTAAGTGCCGAGGATTGAAATTGACATGAATTAGTCTGTGATCTTTTAACTCTGAATCTTGATCCATTGCTCGATGTTTTCAATTAAATAATCCCAGGCTTCCGGGCTTAATTGGCTATCGCAAATTCACACTGGAAAACTCTATCAATTATAAAAATACTGATTCGCAACAAGCGTAACATTTTCACGGTTCCTGATCTCATTATATGGAGTACAAACTGCTGCCAAAAATATTTCCCGAAATAATTCTGAACCTCCACCAACGTGCTGATAGTATCTGGAACTCATTCGCGTAGACCAAGAACACTTGAATATGCACTTCAATTTCCAACTCCGACTGACCTGAACATACATGGGAATTCTTAACTATGAAAAAAAATTTTCGACAACACATTAACAGCAATTACCTTTCGATCAAGGAGACAATGAAAACCTAGATTAACTAATCTCAGTCCATTGCAAAAAGCGCGGGAAGACACGGATGGATACGTTTCGAGAAAGTGAGTGAGGCTGTGAAAGGACTAGGAGGGGAAAACGGAAATGGTAATCTTCTTACAGGAGATAACTCAGCATGTAACAACTATATTAGCGGACGTAATGGGAAGCACCACCGGAAAAGGTTTTCCCTAGCATTCCCTCCTCCATGAAAACGTGTTGCTGAGCCATATCGAGTGCAAAACTGCTCGCGCGTGCAACGGAAAATCCCAACCGTTTGCGTGTAGCAAAGGGAGGCCAAAGGTCCAAGGGACGGAAATGAACGCCATACCGACTGAAACCCGACAGCGTCATCAAAGCGAGTCTCTCACGACTCTCAAGGCGTAGAATTTCCATAAAAACCGACCAACTAGGTCGCGGTGGCCAATCGCCGACCGTTTAAACCGCACACGTTATCCGCTACACTGCAACAGCCCTCAGCCTTCTGCACTTAGCGTCACCCGGAATTGAAGCTCGTTAGTTGTGTAAGGGGCAATGACTTTTTTGGCCACCTGTATTTACGTCAACCCTGTTTGGGTGTATTGATTGACAAAACAGCCATTCATTTTATCGATTAAATGATCTGATTTGTGCGATGGCTAGTCCACTGACTTCCCACCCCGAAGACCCGATTTCGAGTACCGGCGATGACATTATTTTTCAGTGGTATCCCGTTCTATACTTGCGGGAGTGTACTTCAATGGGACTTGCGTTGTCCGTCGGATTAGATGTTAATTAATTGTGGACCCTTTGGTGGGTTTCATTGGGAGTGGGCAATAGTCGACGCCGGTTCTCCTTTCACCCCTCCACCGCTCCCTGAAAATCTTACCTCTACTACAATTAGCCACCGCAAATTACCAAAGTAACTGAAATAAACATTGTTCTCATTTAGAATTCCCAAAGGCCATATCACATTCCCTACTTTTTCAACAGAATTGGCTCAAATCAAAATTTATTTCACGAGTTTTTGGAGGCATTGGGTGATTCCTGACTTTTAATCTATTTCCCACCATAATTCATCCATCACCAAATACATTTCACATTAAAATCACATGAGTTTTGCTCATTATTTACAGATACTAACGGAAAAATGCGAGTCATTTGTATCATATGAACGTATCAAATGGTTAGTGAAGTCATTTGGTTGAAATATAAAATATCAACAACTGCGAAATGTAATTTGTATTTACCGGTAAACATTTTAAGATGCTTAAATTTAAGTTAACTTTTTCGAGTCAACTTTGGACTAGACATTAGAAGGAAACTAAAAACTGAGCTGACACCATTGGCATTCACCACTTGCTCCAATACTTTCCAACGGCTATATCTATTTGAATTTTTGGCAATCAAACCCCATATTAGATCAAATATAATATTATAAAATGGACGGAAAGGAAAACATCGAAGACATCCTGGAATAAATTCGAAGGAGCAAAAATAAGTGGACGAAAAAGTTATCGAGAGGCCATAGGATGCTAAATATGGTAACAGAGAGGAGAGATGCTGGGAAAGCGAGGCATTGGGAGGAAAAGAATTGGCATTTAGGATGGAATGAAATGGGTTTGAAAGCTTGCAGAGTTAAAGAATGTAGTAATATTAATGATTAGTATTGCGTTTTTGAGTTTTTTTGTGGCACATTAGTTGCGTCTAAGGAGTAAAGTGGCGTGAAGTCCATGGTTTATCAAAAACCTACCCTGACGCAATACAACCTAATAACCTTACGAAGTGACTACTGCTTATTTCGCATCAACCATAACCAATTTCTCCCGCCACGAGAAAAGATTTACCGTAGGTCACAATACATTCAATGGAGTTAAGTAAATAAAATAGTGATGAAGAAACAACTATAATCACAGTAAAAAAGGAAAACAATCATATTACCTCACTCGGTAGGAGAATGCCAGAACTTGATGTGTTCAAGAATTAATTACGGAGTACATTATAAGCTTAAGTGCTATTATTTTATGACTCATATGGATACTGAACAAAAATTGGAAGTACTTTTAAAAAAATGTCTCACATACCTGAATAATAAAATGAACATATCACTCAATCTGTCACAATATATATAAAAAACCATAAACACAGTAATCAACCTGAAGGTCGGTTTGTTAGGTGATGGTAGAGTTCACCCAACACTAAGCCCTACACGGCGTGTGAAATCCATACATCAGGGTAGGGGGACCAGTTCCTTTCCTTGTGCCGGTAATGGTTTTCCAGTAAGATCTGGTACCCGAAAAATCACATAGCTTGTGTGAAGCTGCAGGTGCCAGAATACCTTGCCCGGGAATCGAATCCGGACCCTCTGGTCAGTAGTAAAACGCTCTACCTCCAGGACTACCGCGACCTACATAAACGAATCGTATTTTTGTTTATGACTATTCAATAAATAAATCAAATGAATACCTGCATCGCGAAAAATTCTACATAAAATCGCAAGACTCGCGGTTACCAAGATGTGTCATGAAAATTTCCAAATTGGAGAACTTAGTCGGAATGGAATACCATGAATATCACCTTGAAACTTTGCGTCACATTTTTATGGAAAAGAAATCGAGAAATTGGCAGGCAATGGCAAGAACGGAATTGCAATTTCCCCACTATTAGCTTCTAATGGCCTACAATTTGATTGCTTAGCGATAAAATAAATTATGATTCACTCTTTCACCATAACTTAAGTTTTCCAATGGCTTTCAGCACAGATAGCCATTTTCCCAACATGAATAAATTATTAATGGCAGAACGCGCCACGTGAAAATACAAATTTGTAAAACAGGAAGCGACCTGCGTAGATATTAGGAAGGAATGCAAAGACAAAGAAGGAGATAACATATATATCAAAGGAGCGGGAAAATGCGTCAAATGAACCCCTAGGGTTAAGGGTTGCTGATGAAAGAAGTATTTTTCCTTTTGTGGCAAGGTGAAATGAATGCGAATAGTTTACACGATGCCGTTTAATACAAAGTTGTGTATTTTTTTTAAATATTTGAATACCGGGGCTGAGAAAATGCCAAAGAATGTATGAAAATCAATTAAACTAATAATATAAATAAAATGCAGCGTATTATCATTCCCCTCCGATTCAAGGCCAGAAGTGAGAACTCCATGCAGTGAAACGAAACCCATTCTTTTAAAACTTCTGTTCCCCAACGTCACATCTCTCAGCCACGACGTCACGCGCAATGGATTTCAAAATTGCCACTTTCCGAAAAAAATTGCGATGTTAATGCTAGCTATACAGCAGTCAGTTGTGTGGAAAGCAATACGACATAACGTCTTAAACTAGTACATTACGCCAGGTAAGCATCTGGCGTAATTCGGCAATGTGTGGGCGTGCGGTCGGAATATCTTGCCCTTGACTTGCTTGCAATGGTGCTTAGTGCTCTGGGACGAAGATGGTGCCCAGGTGAAACTACTGAGTGAGAGGTCGTGGGGGAGCGGAGTAGGACGGCATCCCACGCCAAGGCCACACACGCGCTACTTTCATGGTTACGCTCGTGATTTGCAAACGACGAATACATTAGCGTTTCCTAATGCGAGAGTGTCCCGAGCAAAAATAAATCAGGACAAGTAAACTTTTCCAAGTTCTCACAGAGATGAAATGGCATAACATTACACCAGTCATAGAGGAATAACTCGTGCATGCCTACGCTCCAGCTAACTGCCATTCAATTCCACGCAAATTGACGTTAAAAAATTGATTATTTTTAGAACAATTTCTTTAGAAGGTATACTTAAAAGCCTGCTGGATTCTTGTGGACTCCTTTGACACAAGAGAAATAATAAATCATTAGGAGAAGAATGGTAGGTACTTGGGAAAAAAGTGCATCACGTAGGTCACACACTTCCCTAATCCCGAAATAATATAAAACCATAGATTTCTATGTAGATTAACTTCCATGACTGTTAGCCTCACACTCAGAGCCATTGGCGTGATGAACAAAAGAGCATAAATGAATAAATGAAAGGTTAACGTTACATTCATCCAACCGATATTTTCTTTACCCTACCTCCCCATATTTACAAGTAGATTATTGTTGCAGCTTTTATTAACTTCTTTCAAATAAGAGCAAGACATGTCAGGATTATAAATTTAAAGTCCCTAGAGAATGCAAACGATTCCAAACTTGACTGTCTAAGTGGCTATAGGCAGTCATTGCACAAAGTATTTTAATTATTGCTAGCTACTAAATCATGGAGAATGGAATTAATTCGGAGTAAGGCAAGTTCTTCTTACGAACGATCCTTAAACCGGACCCGAACAAAATAATTACTGATGCCGCTCTCAATAAATCGGAAAAAGTTAAATATATTCATTTGAGCAATGCTGGATTCGAGAAGGGCAAACATTACGAGGCGACGGCAACAAAGCAACAACAGAGACGACGCTCAATTTTATAATCCAAAAGGGAATCTGAGTAATTTACAATAAGAATACAAACTGCCATTATCTGGTTACTGCAGGAAAGACTCCAGACCAAATATATAGTAGATCGAGACGACTAATACCATAAGACTAATAGGTCTAGAAATATTAACGGAAAATAGTACAAATCCCAAACTCCAGCAAGGGCTGGCTTAAAAGGCGAACCGAACTCAAACCCTGAAACTACAGAGATCATGAAAGTCTCCGACAGAGATTAGTTTGACAAATGCAACCCTTATGACAACATCAACAATTAGCATAGCAACCCAATTGGAAATCCCAAATTTTCCAAAGACAGCTACCACAGCGGAAAGATACCAGAAGACTTCGAGAAAAGTACAATGATAGCAATGCCGAAGAAACCGAAAACAGATAAATGTGAAGAACGTAAAACATTGAGCCTGGTGACTCAAGCAACAAAAATCCTTACTCGGATAATTAGCCGAAGAATAGAAGGACGGATAGAAGGAAATCAATTCGGATTTAGGAAAAAACCGAGGAGAAATAGAGGCAATTCTCAGCTTGAGAGTTCTGGCAGAAAAAATGAGACACGTAAATAAGGCATTATATGTGGCATTCGTGGACTTGGAGAAGGCCTTCGGTAACGTCATAAGGAACAAGATGTTCAAGATACTAGAAGCGCTTGGATTGGGCTACAACGACAGAAGAATTATCCATAACCTCTACAAGAATCAGGTTGTAACAATACAAACAAAAAATGGAAGTATTGGCGGAAACGCGAGAGGACCTGCAAGTAACTCTAAGTGCTAGGGATCAAGTACCGGGGGAATATAACATGAACATCAACAAGAAGAAAAATAACATCCTTGTGCGCGGAAGAGAGAAACTGAATGCAGATATCACAATTCGAGGGGTGAAACTAGAACAAGTAGAAACCTTTATCTACCAGGGCAGGAGCATAGCATGGGATGGAAGAAGTTAGACCGGCATCAAGGGAAGATTACCCCGAGCTAAGAACGGATTCATGAACAAGAGGCTATTACTATGTTCAAAGAACCTAAGACTGGAAAGAAGGAAGCAATTCTTCAAGACTTTCGTACGGAGAATGGTGTTCTATGGTTCCGAGACTTAGAACATTGTAAAAGTGGACCTGGGAAGAATAAAAGCATTTATGTATAATATATACATATGCATATATATATATACACATGCATATATATACATATACATATATATACACATTTATAAATACATATACATACTCACACGCATATTTACATGATAAAAAATAAGGCGATGGTCTCCAGTCAAAGAAGCACGAAATCTTTAAGTTAGACTAGGGAAAACGTAACAAGAGCAAATCGAAGTTTTGCCATTTAGGCAGTAGGACCACTAGTGATGGAAAAATCAAGAGGAATATAGTAAGCAGAATAGGGATGGCGAAAGGAGTTTTTTCCAGAAGCAACTACTAACGGTAAATAGTACTAGCATAAATATTACGGAGATATTCGTCTAGGGTTCTATTTTAAGTATTATTTTCTAAGGTTGTGCGAATTGGAGAGTGAGGCGTAAGAGATAAAGACTAAAGAGGCTGAAAACGTGATGACACCAAAGAAAATTGAAAATAAAACGGATAGAGCAACAAACGAAGAAGTACTTCGTAGGGTGTCCGAAGCGAAAAGCCGAAGGAGAAAATTTACAAGAGGAAGAGAGAATTAGGTTGGACATATTCTGAAGCACGTTAGTTTAGTCAAAGTCATAATTCAAGGTAATCAAGAATTAGGCAAAAACTACAGAGGACGACCAAGGATAAACTACGATGAGTAGGGAAAGGAAAATGTCGGTGCTGGGAGCTAGGGGAAAACGAAGAGATTGACAAGAAATAGGATAGCTACAAACCAATCCGGAAAATTAAAAGCTCAAAAAACATTATACTCACATATCAACTGCTAATTTTTCAAGCTAATCGAAGGCAAACTTTCTACACAAAGAAAGTCATCTTTTATGTCATGACCGGAGTCGATTTGATTTGCTCGTCGCGAATGTTTTCATTGTGGAATGTCGGGGCCCTCCGCTGGGTTTCCTATCGGGCAATCGGCAATCTCCTCTGCTCCAGATTATACCGTCTCGAGGGTGTTCTGAGAGATGTAAACACCTATTACGCAACCGTCTACGCGAAAGAACTGGCTTCGGACAGCGGCCTTAAACCTTACAGAAGGACATCAAGATTAAAAATAGCATTCATTCCGGAAATTCGCGAACCCGTAGAGAGGAACGAAAAGGACGAAGAAGGAAAGGTCAACACACAATCAGCATGGGACCAGTACGAGTATTCTATCCCGGACATCCCTTGGCGACTTTCCTGACAGGGGACATATCATTCGCTGAGGATTATTTTCCTCAAAACAGTCCGGAAATTGACGGAAATGGTGGGTGATATCGGTCCGTTTATTCTTCTCGTCCTCCAAACTCAGTCGACGTCGTGACTCCTCAATAAGAGAAGTAAACTGGGGATATGAATTCCTCCGGTCTTCATAATCTCCACCCAATGCTTTTATTCCGATTGCTTAGAGTATTGTTTCATAAATTAGAGAATACGATTTTGTATTAGTAGCTTATGTTTCCTTCCAAATATCCACTCAAGGTGCCAGGGCACATTTTTTCAACTTTCCTAGGGAGACGCGAATAAAGAGAGTCGAAACAGTAGCTAAGGCCATAGGTTACGTAGCATAATATCAAGCAACATTTAAATCGTAAAATTCTTGATATGCGCCGATGAAGATTGACAAATTGCCACGCAAAAATCCATAGTGAACCCTTCTCGGGATGCCTTAAAGAGTTGAACTATGAAAAGACGCCAACGTTTCGATATACGACTCGTTTATCTTCTCCAGGTCCGAAAACGGTGGACAAGTCATCCCTCAAAACTTCGAACGTTATGCTGAATGTACCTACGTTGGGATTCCGACTAGAGTTCACCAGAAGGAAACGCCAAAAATGCACCAGATTACAATAGTTTTTCGCCAATTAGAACCATCTATGAGAGAGGCATTAGGAAGTTAGCTTTAAATTGGCAACAAATTATGCAACAAAACGGTGTATATTTGACCCAAATCGGAAAATCAGAAACATCTTAATTAAAGTTTTGAATTTCAAGCAAAAATTATGGATTTATTTTTCCCCAACCTAATATTTTGGATGCAATAATGTGTTCAAGTGCTAGGGCTTTTTTTTACAATTAATTTACTCCCGTTAGAAAAGTGGTATATTAATATTTTTACAACTCAATTGAGATGAAAATGATATTAATATGTCTTAAATACTAAATAATTATTTCTTAAAAAAGTAGTCAATAGGGAAATTTAAACCCTTTTTAACCTACGGAAATATAGAATACAATATAAACTGCGGTCAGTGACCGATATACCGAGATACAGTGTTTAACTTGCTAAGTATAATTAAATTATTTAAAAGCGCATGGATCAACTTTAACACCACACACTGGAGGAAATTTTCTCACAATTTGTGCTGGTTGAAAGTCTCACTATGGATTAATTCACTGTTCCTAATATTGGTCGTAACTATGAACTGGATTCATGTAAACAAAAAAAAATTAATGTGATTTTCGTTCTTTCAAGCGATTCACAAACTGCAGAAATTATTTGACGTTATTATCGACGGAATATTTCGTCCTTTAAAAAGTGATGAAATATCAACGATAGGGAGGAGACCAAAAACCATTATTAAGTTAAAAAAAGCATTTCAATTTTTGAGGATTTCAGCAGTATTTTTAAATAAGTACCATCCACACGGCATTGTTTAACCTGAGGATCATCTGTATTTAAATTTTATCCGCCACTACAACAAAGAGAGCATATGATGGCATGTACAGGCTCACTTTACATACATAATTTCATCTCATTTTTGTGGTCGAGTCTATCCTCTGAACAGTAAAGGCACTCGAGCGTTTCTGGGGGTACAAAGTATCATCGGACCGAAAAACAAACCTCCATGTTTAAGCCGTAAGTAGGACGCTCCCTATGAGCATCTGTATTTGTCCCACGGATTCTCGCATTGCTAATCCCCTCTCTCTATATCTCCTAATTTCAAAACACCCCGTGAAGAGTCGGATTCTTACTTTCAGCGTTAACGGGTATTAAGAGACACTGCACACCTTGTCGCTCTTCAGGTAACGTGAAGGGAGGGGGTGTGGGTGGTGGCGAGGGTGGCGCCAGCACAGGTGAGGAAGGGAAGGTGGACGTGTGGAATAGAATTAGCAGGAATAACATGAGCTTGAGGAGGGGAGGATGGGCGGGGGGAGGGCATGAAAAGGCTGGGGGCCGGGTTCAAATGGGCATTATGAGAGTGTCGGTGGGTGAGGGAGAGGAGCTTAGGGTCGAGGTTGGGGAATGAGAAGGCGCGGAATAATGCACGTGGGTGCAAAACACACGCACGCACACACACACACACCAACACAAAGTCCTCGATGGCGCGAACGTCAAACGACCGCGAGGCGGGCCTGCGTGCATGTAGTCGCCGCTCTTGTTCAATGGGGGAAGCAGAAACAAGGAGCGGAGTGGCGAAAGACGACGAAGAAGGGGGAGGTTGTGGGGGATTGAAGGGTGGAGCGATGAGAGAAGGAAACCCCGTCCGTCAACACTCGGATGGACGCTTGACGAGATTTCAATTAATCAAGTCCTCTCTCACCACCCCCACCCTCCCCGTCTCCTCTTTTACTTTGATTTTAGGACTGGTTCCCTGAATCTAACTTTACACTGCTCAAACCGTAAGGTGGTGCCGTCCACGCGCACCAATTTCGTCTTTCCCACAAGTAGAATGAGCAGAAGACGGTGAATTATGACGTCGCGGGAGGAAGGGTTTTTACAGGGAGTAGTTACGATAGAAATCGAGGAGGGCCGGAAGAAAATTGAACGAATGTAGTGGAAGAGAGACGAAGTGTTGGGTCGAGAGAGGAAGAAAATTCGAATAAGGCAGGAAAAATGGCCGTGCTGAACCAGGTAAGTGACGAAATGGAGTGAGGAATCGGGTGTGCATATTGGATAACACACTGAGCATAAAGCATCTGGTCATCGAGAATGATTTACTGCGCTGAAAATGGCATTCGAGATGTGCTGAGGACCAGAAGACCAAATCCATATGGAATAATTTCTGGGACCCATAAAAACACTAATGGTGAATATGAGAGTCTAATTTCTAATCTCGCAGCCTAATTTTACATATGGTGGTGTAATAAATACAATAATTACCCACCTACGATATCCAGAGAGTGGTCCGACAAACACCTAATTGTAGTTAAAATGATGATTAATGGACACTCGGGAAGGTAATAAAACGTGAGGAGAAATTTAACGTAGAGTGATTGGATAATTTCTGAAGTTTATTTATCGGATACGACAAAACTGTCATCAGCTGTGATCCCGTGGGAATGGTCACAAAAAAAGCATGAGATATACATATGCTGTTCTAATAAACGGTGTATAACACAAAGAAAATTCTCCGCTGGAATTCGAGACGCCTCGACGGAATTTCGAGCCATGTCACTCATATGGGTTAAAGCTACCGCTTTCATTGCCATAATTTCTCCAAAAGAATACACCTCTCAATCCCAAAACCCCAGTACAGTACCTATTCTTTAATTACACACTTCCGTGTGTTTCCTATGCCGGAGGTGGAGGGATCAATATGCATAAATTGGATCTGATACGAAGTTTAACCGCAGGAGAAGAATATGAATCTTAGGTCTACATTAATTTGCTCGGAAAATAAAAGTATTCATTTTAACAACTGTTTTTAATGTGATGCCTCGCTTTCCGCGTTACATATTATATTTCAACATGTAAACGTAATTGATAGTTTTAAAAACTTTTATTCGTTTAAAAAATTCGACTCCTATGAATGTCATTTTTAGGACCAACGTCGGGAGAAAAAAAATAGGGTCTTACATGCAGCTGAATTCGGTAGGGTACCGACCAACATGGGAGATCGTGACTGCTTACGAGGCTCCGTTGCAGTATTTCCCTCGGGGTTATCGTGTGACGGAATATTTCATGGGCAGGACCAAATGGATTTCGCGAGACGACGAAGGCGAGGGGCGGTCTGCGTGGGGAGGGTTCCTTTCCGATTGGCGTTCCGCTCCTTCGACTAAGGACATGGAGGGTTGAGGAGAGTAACAAGGGAGAGGGAGATGAAAAGAGAATCAGGCGAAGGGTGGTGAGAAAAGCGGTGGAAGGGGGAGAACTGAACGCAGGGGAGAGCGGGAATTGGCGAAACCGTTTCAATTCACCAATGAGCTTGAGTGAAGGGTAACGGAATTTAATCGCCGAGATTTCGTCAAGAATAACCTCTCGATCGAGTCGGGAGGCGTAGCACAGGACGGTTTTGTCATATCGAACCCCCCCCCCCCCCCCTCAGCCCTCGAACCACCCCTCCTCCTCTCCCTTCGCCAACCCCGACCCCTTTGACGCAGTAACGTTCTGATATTGTATAATGGTGCTAAAGTCTTTAACAGTCTGAGCGTGGGCTGAGCTAGGGGTGGGAGCTTTTCGAGGGCAGTGTCTATTGATTCATCCAAGTATTCATGCTTTTTCAGACGAAAATTCAAAGGACGAGGTAATCACTCGGGGGAGGGGGGGGCGAAATTCGATAGAACATTTCTTTTTAATCAAGGAGAGCACAACGAAAAACATTTCCTCAGTCAAGATTCGAGATCCTCATTTAAATTTCATTTTCATATCAATATTTTTTCTCCTACTTCGTGACGGTGTTCCCAGATTCTTTCATTCCATCAAGGTATTTTATTACCATTGTGTCTCCTTACACCTCTACCACTATTCAACTAAGAGGTGCCATTCTTTAAGCTTCTTCCCGATTTCCTCTGCCTCGTGCTACTTCACCCCGTCACCTTTGTCATCGTTAATAAATATCAACACATTCCAAACGAAATATTCATTGAACAGCAAGTCCATACAGATAAAATATACAATGAGAACGCAGTACGGTCTCCTTATTGAAACGCTTATCATCATTTTTCTTCCCTGCCAGTTGGTTCATCAACATATAGTTTCGCGAATATTGAACAGAGCTAATACTCTACGCATATTTAGCGCGCTTAATTAAGTGCACGTGGCATAACCTATAAATTCGTTCAACGTCGATATTGTCCATAGTAGGAATTACTGAGGATTTTCACAATGTCCGTATTAGAGTCTAGTTTTTGCCTCTAATTCCCTTATTAAAATAAATCTCAAATCTTCCCGAGGAATATCCTTCACTCTGGCGCATTTTTAATGAGAATTATTTGCAATTCACTACATCCATGTGCGAAACGTTGGTTATTTCATTTTAATAGAAGTTTCTACCAAAAACTTCTCTGGCCTCTCATTATTTGAAGCATTTCGCCCGAATTAGAATGATTTATTGACATTTAACTTACATTAAATAAAAACTGCAATCTATTTATGTATGCGCAAACATTTTATTAAGCCTCTAAATAATCCACCAATTGGATTTCATTGTGTTCAATTCCTGCGGTTTAGATCAAGCAGAAACCCTATGTGGATTTCCTTATTGGAACTTTCTGTTATTGAGAGATATTTGGGTAAAATGGAAAACAATTACAATGAAGCTTCGAATGAAATTTATTTAACATGAGTGACTTTTTAACTAACATCGTCTTTCATCATTTTCTTTTATATTTTATCATTATATTTTTCCTCCACTTAAAATAAATACCCACTGGTGCAGAAAGTTACTCATTCAAAGAACATGAAAGCATACAACAGCTAACGAAACATGCCAAATCACGTCGCTCAGACATATTGGAACTGCATTGTCATTTGATGGGACTATGATTTGAAAGTTGAAATAAATAAATAAAATCTTTTCTGTCGCTAGACTGGAAATTACTTTTCGATTAGGCAAACAATGAATTTCGAAACCCGCATTTCATAACCTTAAATGATAAATGAGTCCTTCCACACCATTTCTATGTGCCCTAAAACAGACAAAGGGCTTTTCAAGCCATCAATAAGCTTTATACGCGTAGCCACCAAAGGGATAATTCTTAAAGGAATAGCCACTTGAGTCTTTTCCCTGTTGAGTAATTAACTTAAGTAAATATTTCTCCGGGACGTTTCGAATTCCATTTGGCTCTTGCTGAAGTTTTGTCCCCATTTAGGTTCTCGTGTCAAGACATAACAAATTATATTTGCAGCAGAGATTTAATGAATGTACGAGTGTAACGAGTATTACGTTATACGAATGTACTCGTGTAACTGTTTTTGAAGTCGTCATCTAGATGATACACGTGTTACAACGAACAAACAGAAGTTTACATGTGTTTACTATCAACGCACATTAGTAAATCTCTAAAAATTCGTTTATTTATTTTAAAGCACGGTTATTTGCCGTGGCGACATAAAGCTTCTATATTAAAATTGCGTTATGCATATGAATGTCTACGGCAATTACAATACTAACTAACGATTACTAAACTATTACCAACCCATTGAAAATATTTGATTAACAAAGATTTACTAAATTAAAGCTAAACTACTGCAACTAATTCCAATTCTCAAAGAACCGTCTAAAACTCGACAATATGCCTATGCCAAAATCCGGAATAACGAAAAATTCTTAAATCTATTCTAAACCCAACCTAAGGATAAATGCAAGTTCGTCAAAAAAGAGGCAAAGTATTACGCAGAGCAGGTGACCTAAATCAGCGCTACAAATACCTCATCACAAAATAAACATTTCAATACAAAAATAAATTCATAACATGCTGGCCTTATACTGACCTCAGCATCCCGGGTTCGAATCCGAGCAATTTCTATTGATTCACCCGCAAAAATCCAAATGGCTTGATTTTATGAATACCTGAACTTCGCGTTGACCTGTAGGCGACACACGGAATGGAACTGGTTCCTTTACCCTAACTGTCGGAATTGATGCGCTTTAAGGTTTTGCTCTGTGATGAGCTCTGTCCCCATCAGTTGAAAACGGCTATGTACTGTGATTCAAGTCGATAACGAAATTATTAAGTGTGAGTTTTTTTTACATTTAAATTAAGATGTAAGAATAATTTTTATACAATGACAACATAAAAATAAATAAGTTAGGGTAAGGGGAATTTCAATATCAAATCAAAATCTCACAACTTCAATTAGAGTCGGAATTCTATGATTCCTAAGTCATGGAACCGATTTTCCTAGAGCTCGAAATCATTTAAATGATGTCGTTTTTTACCGCCCTTTACATGCTCAATTAGATTTTTATCTCTAAAGTGAATTTTTTTTTAAACTCGAAAATCGTTTCCGGTTGAAATGACATATATTTCAATTAGGGAATGACCATGTGTGTCACGCATCAACAAAATTCGAAACAAAAACTATGGACTGTTAGAAAGATCTACAAAACGATAAGTTCACTTTACAAGTCTCAGTAAATATAAATCCCGCTACAACCTCCGTTTACCATGCCGTCCGTCCTCAGACTCGGCTATTGTATTTCCTATTGCTTAAACTCAATTTTATCTTGTTTCCTGTTACCTTGGTTTTTCAGTTCAGAAGTTAGTCATTCTTTTTTTTATAAGAAAAAGAATGTCAGAAAAAAATTCAAGAAATAGTTTAGAAGTTAGTCATTCTTTCTCTAGCAAATTGAGTGTTTGTATGACTTGTATGTTAGAAACTTCATAAAGATGGTAACATGGATTACATTAACTATCAATTCTTCTTCTTCAATTAGTAATTGCACCTTTGATAACAAAAGTGATTAAAATCTCGAGGTGTGTGGTTTATGGAATGAAAATTTCACATTTAACTCCGAAGCAATCTACCAATTGTGCCTCGTCCACTTTTAAGAGACATTAAGAGTGCAGGGTATTCCATAGAATAGATTGAAAGATTAATCACTCAAGATAATTTTCCGAAATAAGCACCCAGCACAATAACAGTTAACTTCAGTGTAATCTTTTTTATCGTTTTCCACGTTGTCGGAGGTCAGTCAATGAGACTTTAAAGAGAGAGAAATTAAATGAGATTTGGGTTATTGGAGTCCTACGTATCATTAAATGACCTTCTCGTCTGAGCTTAGCTGAGAAGAGTTTTTACTGAGAATATGACACAGATAAGAGCAACTTGAAACTTATTCATTACACAGAGACAGATATATCAATTAAATGACTAAATATAAGCCAATATGCCTTTTTATACAACGAAATAACTTTAACCATCCGCTGAATAATAAAGGATTATCAAATGAAACAGTACGCACAGAAAATAAATTTGAGGCTTCACAGAGATATGTCGTAAAAATAATTGAAGCCGAATGTTCCAAGGGACGATTATTTTTCTCTCAATGTGATTTCTTACAAATACTACGCATAAAAATGTAGGAGGTTTCGTTTCAATGCAAAAAACACTAACAACCACATACTAATACGGAATGTACATATTAAATTTCTTTTAATTTACCCATAGGGAGAATGGACTCAGAGCCTGGTAATTTGAAAACACTCTCAAACATAATTTAATGGCTAGAAGATAAAAAAACTGATACTTTTTATAGAATAAAGAATTATTGGATTCGAATTTTGACATACATGGAAAATTCCAAATAAAAACAAATTTTAGTACTAATTTATAAACTGAATCACCGCTGAAATATCAATGTGTCAGTTTAAAGCTCAAGATCTACGCACGTGTTGCACCTTCAATTCTGGTCGTTTCCAGATCAAAAGTTGAATAACCCCCTCCCCTGTTGTCCGTTAACTTTTCACACACGATCTTCCTTTCCTGAATCCACTATACCAGGAGATGAAATATACACACAAAGGTCCGGTGACTAAAGGAGGAACAGAGAAGGAAGAGGCACTAATATGTCACTGCTTTTAACGTACAAAAAGACTTAATTTAAAAAAAATTAAAAAGGACGCCTACATGAAAAAGCCAATATAAAAAGACAAAAATGAATGACGTTAGGATGGACTAAAGAGGCCCACAATTGAATATTACACTTTTTTGGGGAGTCTTTTAACAAAACTTTAAGGATTTCAATATCTAGTGACTGACGGCACATTTCTAATAATTTGGCGATCTGGATACACATAGATAAAACGGTAAAAAAAACAGCGGCTAAACTATGAAAATCAAGGAGCAGAAGAATGATTATTTTCAATGCTTAATATAAATCAATATTGACCCAAATTAGAATTACTTAATACATTTTATTAATATACATTTTATTTAAGAAATAGACCGAGATCAATATAGGTTCCCGAATCTTTCAGCTCACAATTACTCCACACACATTTGAGGACATCCAAACGGGGTTGAAGTGACGAGCGCGTTCACTAAATTCCCCACTGTCATTAAGGCGTAATATCAGATTTGGATTTACTCAAGTCAAGTCACAACTGCTTAATGAATCATCGTAGTCAAACGAAAGTTTGACCAACCCTTCCCACATTCTTTGCTGATGACTCATACAGGAATCGTATGGGAATAGATAAAACAGCGTTTAAGGAGCGAAGCTTTCAGTAGTCCTAAACGCGGACATGAAATATTTATAGCAAGGGCGAATTAGCCAAGGGTGAGGGTGAAGAATTTGAAAATACCAAGGGTGATTTTAGGATTTATCAGGATAAATCATGAAACTGGGCAAATATTTACACCAGTAATGATGAACAATGGCAACCACTTCTTGCACAATGAACGCACGGGGTAACGACGAGCGTTACATTATTTCCGGGAGAAAGTGTTTGCTGCCATTTCATGTAATAAGAGACCCCAGGAAATCCCACATGCACGACTGAGAGACCCAAATACTTCAGAAATAAGACAGAGTCGTGGCCACTCCCAGATTCAATAGAAAAATGGGTACAGTACAGTACAGTACATGGGTACAAAATGGGCAGATAAAGAGAGAATGAGCGGAGTGGGAATGGATGTGGGTATGTTTTCCAAACCCTTTACCATACATCGACATTTCAAGGATTGCCCTTCGGATTTTAATTTTTTAATTCGCACTGTTGAAACTCACGCATTCAAATTGACATTTTAAAGTTTGAAACTTTGACTGATAACTATAGTACACGAATGAGCCTGATTCTCAATTATTAAACCTTAACATATTGTATGTAAGATTATTTTAGCAAGGAGCAATTACATTCGTTTAGATTATAATTTATATATATATATATATATATACATAGAAGATATTAGGTGTATCTGTAGGTGTATGTTCGTTGATAGTTTGTTGTTTCCATGTGTGTGGGTTTTAAGGGTTTTTGCTTGAATGAATACAAATTTTGCAAAAGGTTAATGCCGACGCCAGCATTAGCCTACTCTTTACTCTCGCGACACAGTAAAGAAAGCAAAAGTAGCGTAACTTTTAAATAATTTGACGAATATCTCTTAAGTAAATTTTAAGTTGAGGTCCCATTAACCACTACTGGAAAATATCCAAAGTAAATGTCCAAATTTTCTTTAAAGAATTGAACTTTTAGACATAGTTACCTAATTTTATGTGTACTATCCTTCCAGTTAAAGTACATTAAAAAGGATATCTTTTTAATAGTTTTGGAATTTATGATTTTTGATGGATCAGTTTTAATGTCCGAAGTATATCTTGAAATATACACTAAATTACTAGTGTTAAGTATAATACACTGAAATTGATGTCGAGGGCGTAGAGATTTATAGAGATTCAAATCAAAGAACAGACTCAAAGAACAGCGGAAATGCCAGGACAGTTACTTAAATGGAGTTTGCCAACGAAATGCATAGAAGTCAGTCTTAAAATCAGTTGTCTATACCGGGACTTTATCTCTCAACCCCTCGATTTCCAAAGCATTCGGTCATAAATCGAGGGCTTTCTGGTAAGAGCCCCGGTCATGCTGTTCAAGTAATTAAGTTACTGCATATCCTAAAAGCGCTATTTTATGATTACTGAAACTTCTAGCGAATTTTTTTTTATATTCTGCATATTTTAGTTCACTGCAAGCCACTACTAAGGTGTATGGTCAAGGGGGAGGAATAAACTACTTTTCACACAAATACTTCTCTCCCTAGCGTGGTCGGGCAAGCTTAATCTCATCCTTCATCGTCCGCGGGAAAAATGGCACCTTAAAGCTATACGTTCTACACTTAATCTCTCTAATTTTATTGACATGATCTCGCCTACCGTAGTACGATGGGGGTAATAATACATATTTAACAGCACTGCTAAAGAGGCCTTCTTCCAATTAATGCAAGAAATTTAATCTGTAATTTAACCTTCGCTCCTTGAATAATTCCCAGCCTAGATCCTCTAATAGTTTTGATACTCAAGTTTATCAGAACGATGATGTACACATTTAGCTCCTCTGTGCTGCACGCGATCCAATTTGACATTCAATCCAACTTCATAAGGATTCCATACACTAGCAGCGTATTGTAAATGAGGTTTAACTAGCGAAATATCACATTTTTCTTTAATAATTGTGATGATTAATTATAGTGCTGATGAAGAGAAAAATATTTGTTGACAATCGTTTCACTTCTGCGACGAAGTCTTCCGTCAGGTGACGTGAGAAATCATTGATATACCTACCGCTCAGTGATTGTTCAAACTTCCTTCCTATTGAACATTCTACCGCTACATACGTAAGAAAATGCCTGACATATTGGGACACTAGTGAAGTCTTTATGCAATCCGCCACTGATAACTAAGATTTGGGATGCACCAAATACCTCCACAAATTGATACGTGGGCCCAACCAAAAAATAGAGTACGATTTTTATAATAATTGATCTGGTCTACGGACAAAATTGGAACCTATTATCATTTTATGTCAAATATTTACCTTTGGAAATGGAAGAAATTTCACAATCGCTGAATGAAGAACAACACGGAGTCTTTCCGAGGAAGAGATGGTAACCACACTGAAAATAAGAACGAGACACCTTTTAGAAAACTTTACAGAGATTCCATGTACATAGTACACCAAAATAAATTAATGCATCAACTATCTCTCACAGTTTACCAACTATTTAAAAATAGAACACCGAAGGAAATAAAAATTCCATTAACAATATGAATATTTTAATCTCGTATAACAACATATTCAAGAAACTATGTGATTGTATCATTTTCCCAAATACTTCATTGAGAGCTACAATCGAAAATAAGGCTATCAGGTTTAGCAAATAGTACAAATATTTCAAATTAGTACTCAAAATCTTAGCAGAATACGTAATACAGGCTGTCACCAATTCATCCACAAACGGCGGATGGTTGTTATCACCCGAAGAGTAAACTAAACGAGAATCGAACCGAATTCTTTTAACTACAGCAAATCTGCTCGCCGAGTCCTCTGGTCCATTAAAGGGTTGGTAGTATTTTTTCGATGAGATGATTAAATGTTAACGTTTATGGACCATTAACGATATGAAAAGGACCTCCGATGTTACCAAGTTGGAATCATCGTTGAACTCGACAGAAGGAAGAAGAGGAGGAAAGATCTAAGCATTAAGGAACCCCAACGTTCGTCCGTTAAGGTATGGGATATCCCGGGGTTGACATTCAACAAAATCCGGGAGGGTGATTGAGAGCGGGGGTTAGGTGATGGAGAAGAGGGCGGAAAAGGATTTCAGAATTGGAAATGGTGAAAAGAAAATGTTCATTTAGGGAGCTCGCGGGCCTTTTCATTTTATTTTTTTAACAGCATCTGCAGAGGGAAAATTAAGCTCCTCTTACCTTTGGTAACAACACGTTCTCGGCCAAAAAAAAATCCAATATAGAAAAGTAAATTACACACGCACCGCAACGTTATAAACACTTCCTGGAGTGACTCGTGGTTGACCCCAGGAGGCAATTAAAAGCAATGGCCTACAGGAAAGGGCAACTCTCTGCCGGAAACTTACAGTGAGATTCCATTTCCAGTTATAGAGAAATTTTTACCCAAGAGACTTTGGAATTTAGGCTGAAACCTACTGAATGAAAAACAGCCTGATGGAAGACCAATTCGTATTAATCGGTAACACAATGTCATGGGATGGTCAGTCCATTTAAAATGAATACCGGTATCCAACTATCAATATTTAATGAAAGAAGGTACTAGGTACTTTGTCTCGTATACCTGAAGATGACGCCTATGAATTGAGACTAGCAGTGCCGAATAAAATGTGCGTTGAAAATACCTGGTTTCACGTTAATTCTTTCATGTATGCTTTCATGTATTTCCACGTAGTAAAGCCTGACACCATCGAGATTATTACCAGAAATATTCCGCAAGTACCTGAATTTGTAAAACGAGTGATGTACTCGTTTGAACAATCGCTTATTAATAAACGGAGATAAGGAAAAAGAAACGGATTTAAATCACGGTACAATTGAAATTGAAATTCTATTTTTATTACTTTAAATTAAAGCAACGGATTTCAATCAAGGAAGGACGATAAGGAAAAATGAAAGAGAGAATTCATGTAAAGATTTTCAATTTGTATATGTCAGTGTCAAAATCTTAACGGTTTTCTCCCAATCTCAATCAACGGTTTATGTCCTTGTCACGAATTGAAATGCTCGATTTAATGACAAATTTATTATAAATAGCCTTGGGTTTTTGCGAATTAATTTGAATGATGTTTACATCGGTGGTATACAGCTTAAAATGAATTTTGTAATTAAACCATTACGCCATCCAATTTGATTTCACTTCAGGTTCGTATGTCGTCACCCTAACTACCGTTTTCAAATTCAAAGTTATACATTCCCATGGGCGTTATCCCAAAAGAAAGAAGTAGCTTCACAATTGACCTACGCATAAATTAAGCCCTTTGCCTTACGTCATCGGGTTCATTTACCATGGCGTGCCAAGTGAACATTAGCAATATATTAAGGGCATACTTCACGAAAACATAACTTAAAGTCTACATTGCTGATTAACCTCAGCTGAGCTATTGAGACTACGACACTACATTCCATAAATAGATTAAATTGATAAGTAGGTTAATGGTCCCAAAGAAGGGGTTTAAATTTCATTATCTATGTACTTCTCCATTTAGTACGCCTTTTATTCTAGCTTTTTTATCTTAAAAAGATCATTATCGACTAAAAGAGACAAAAATCTCTGGATATCGTTATTAAAGATTGAACAACTCAACGACGATATAGGCATTTTGCTACGGAAATGAAAAGGCCTATTTGTCAACTGTTTTCATCGCAGTTATGGTAAGATGTCTAAAGTATTTTAAATATACAAGGAACGTAGCTACGGTCGTGAATCAATGTAAACAACAAAATGCCGAGACCGTAAACTTGATTGGCACTAAGTGATAAGAAAGAAAAGGAAAAAAAGAGAAAAAAAGGGAATACACACTAGGTTACTTGGGTGTGCTTGAGAAACAGTGACCCACGTTTTCCTCAATCACACACACAAGCCAAAATAAATAACAAAAATAATTAATGATAAAACAAACTTACAACCACTCGACCATTAGGGTGTGTTAAGTAACTGTCACTCTCGTAAATCACATTCGCACACACACTCAGGGTTTGCAAGGATCCCTCATATGCCAGTGACCCGTCCATCACACAAATAAATGAAAATTATTAAAGGATGTAATGAAACAGAAACGACTGACGTGAATGCACAGTCACTCGGAGTATACCTCAATCTCACACAAAAGGCAAACTATATAATAAAAATAATAAAACAAACTTACAACCGCTCGATCACTAGGGTGTGTTAAGAAAAAGATCACTAGGGTGTGTTCTGTTTCTCAAACACACCCAAGTAACCTAGTGTGTATTTCCTATTTCTCCTTTTTTTCCTTTTATCACTTAGTGTCAAGCAAGTTTTGTTAGTGTCTTAGCATTTTTTTGTTTACGTATAAAGTATTGATAAATACTATCTACCGATAATGGCGAATAAAATTTAATGCCATGTGACTCGTGAAATGAAGTTCATCCACTTTATTTGGGACTAACCACATAAAACTAAGACCAAAATTATCACCACCTGTTTGGCAAGCACATACGATATATTTACATATACAAAAAATGATGGCGGAACTCGAACGACTATGATCTTTCCAAAAATGTTTTACCTTCAAGCCAACGACATTTTCTATCTAATCATATGACATTATCATTCAGAATGCAATGGCATTAAACACGGGCGTAAAATACAACGATCACCTGTGACTTGCTTTATTGCTGGCATTTTTAAAGAAGATTTTCGCTCTTCGCCAATGAAAAAAACCTCGAAAGAACTGCAAAACACAAACTAACCTCTCTTTCAATGCAAAATCATTGTCCCAAACTAAACAAAAATTTCAAAAAATATTTTGTAAGATGACGATAAGCATATGATTACGAACGCCAAACAACGACCACCAACTTTACAAGCTGCTTGTCTCATTACACATAATCGAAGTTGAACTTATGTTTTCTCTTTATGTTTTCAGTGAAACTATGGAACCGAGACGACCGTCTCTGATATGAACACCAATTATCCATGATGCTTAAGCCAAAAATGGACTGCATTACATTTTGCAGACAGTTTTCCAATTTCCTACTCCTATTAAATGAACTTCTATGCAGACCTATAGAGAGACATCTAGATAAAGCGCTAGCCAAATTTCAAAGATGCATGGAATATCTCTATTAAACAACTTAAAAACGGTTGATAAACGCGTAATCTGAAGCACTCAGGACACACTGTCCTACGTAAAACTGTTTTTCCTCCTAACTTTTTAATCGTTCACTCCCCATCAAACATTTTAATTAATCCACTTCTTAAGCATTACACCATCCCCTGAACAGGTGATAAGAGTTTCGCAACTCATGATTAACTGATGACTGAGCTCGATACAGCCATTAATCTTTGACAAAGACTGCCCTGATTACACACATCGCATGTATGTACATCCGGTAGTGGCAGAGGGTGACAGCAACTATCAATATCAATATCGTCTTCGTACATATGCGCGCCTTGGTTGATGCTGAACACAAGTTAAGAATGAAGCGACAGCGATCTAGCCGGACCGGGAGAAACAATGCCGGAGATACGAGGATATAGCGCATTGAAATTCTGTTACACTCTTCGCGTCGCGAGAGGGAATCTCTCGACGAGGAAAAGAAAGATTAATACAAGATTTCGCGGGCGTCCGACAGCGTGATATGAGCAAGGAAAATAGGTGGATGAAATGCGCCGCGGATACATCTTTATTAAATAAAACAGCCTCGCTCCGAGTGGCAGGCTCTTGCATACAGAGAGAAGGCGATGACGTGATGACGGGAAGACGAAAGATTGAAGAGGGGAGGGCGAGGGAGGGGAAGGAACGGCGGGCGGCGAGAGAGGCAGGAAGGGTGGGAGCAGGGGAGACAGGTATGAGGGATGAATGAATGGGTATGCTGAATTTTTGGAAGTGAATGCGTCCAAAGAGAATAGAAACAATAAAATATTCTCCTTTCCTTCATCTAAATTGTGGCATGAGGAATAATGTCATTCGTCTCGTGTTGAAGAAATTGGGCTTTCCTCGGCATTACGCATTTTTGACAAGATATGGTCAATGAATAGACAACGAGCGTAAATTTGGAGGTTTCATGATTTGGGCAAGAAAAATAATTGGTGCGAGAAGGTGTGTTGTAGGATGGGGGAATGGAGGAGAAGTGTTAGACGCGGTATGAGGAGGGAAGATTACAAGTATAGCGGAGGATATTCCAGGGGAAGAGGAGCAGGAGATGTAAGTTGTGGGAGATATTCATGACCAATGGGATGTTGACGGTTGTGATGGCGAAAAAGTGCGTCCGTTGAGCGGGGAAGAGGAAGGAAAATGCATTTCGGCAGCCATGAATTGCATGGGGGGATAACTGAATAAAATGGAATAACGTGAGACAGGCCGAGTTTGGATGGCGAGGAAGTCCTTAAGAAGTCCGCGGTGATGTGCTAAAATCCCCGAGGATTATCCAGATCTAACTCTTCACATCTAACAGGTGGAACATAATGCAATCATAAGGAAATCCTAACGAAATGGAAACTCTACCGACCCAGCTCGAAGCATCTACCTGCCCCAATTAAAGCAATTGTACAATCCCGTCTCTTTTCTATAGTTATAGAGTTTAGACTACCATTACTGTTTTGGAAGAACATATCAAAAAACTCGACCAGAAGAATTTGGTCTTCCGCTAGTGTGTGGCAGATTCATACAATGATCCAAGAAAAAGGAATCGAATGCTAGGACTACATCAATGCCGTCTTAATAGTTTTCTGTGGCCATAAAATGCATCCATGATTTCAGCGCTTCCGCGTTTTGGATTATCAAAAATTACCGACTTTTACGGGCATCGATTATTTTGCTGCATTGAATTGCTTACCTGACAACTTTCTTCCCTTTAATCGCAGTCGAGTGATTCGATTCTTTTTCTGATTACGTTTTCGAGAACACAGATTTTTTAATAGTGGGCTACATGAAAAATATTCGGTTTTAGATGAAATATTATGTATTGCACTTTCCTGCATAGAAAGTTTTAAATAATTTAAGAAAAAATTAACCGATTATTGTACGACTTAATCGAGCAATTGAATAATAATTTATCAAACATAGTAGCACTCGAGATCAGACGCAGATAATCATTTAAATTAACTGCAGAAAAACTCCCACACCAGAGTTCCACATCTACATAAATACCCTGTGAGCCACCAAAAAAGGTGTGTGGTAGGGGGTGTAACACCAGGAGGAAAGGGTAAGGGATGAGAGGGTTGGGGTTTATTCAAATAGGTGGGGGAAGGTGCGGGGAATCTGTAAGAAAAAAAATATACATATATATATCCACACGCAGTCCCTAACCTGTACGTTAATACTTATTGTAATGGACTTTAATGCTTATTGAAATGAGTTTATGGCATGATAAAGACTGCTCACTGGAAAACGTCAGCTCCACATCAACTAGATACGCTCAACAAAGTAAGACCTCCACATAACAATACAATTGTTCGTCCCACTCAAAAAATCACAAAAAAAATTTTAATCACATTTTTTATTTCCACCGTCCACCCACACAGGTCATAGGAGCGTACACACGTCGACCTCGATTCCTAGCACTTTGTGGGAAACACCCAATTATGCACTACTTTCTAAATTCTCGCCACTCCCGCCCTCTTCTACCATGGGGCTCCGAGTGTACGGGGAGGGCGGATCAGGGGCGGCGAAGGAAAAGGGAGGGAGAGGGGATCGAGACGAACGCGTAAAAGGCCAAAAAAATTCGAGGCGAGGAAAAGTGAGAGTGACAGATAAAATATATATAAAGAGAGAGAACAATGGGATCCGTCGACTGGTGAGGAAACTGAATCGCCTTTTTCCTCGCGATCATTCCTTTCACATACAAAACACCCTCTGGGTAATCCCCCGAGCTTTACAGTCGACCGTGGGGAGAGAGAGGAAGGGAGGAAAAGGACGCACGCGGGAGGGGTGGAAGAGGGTCGACCGCACGCACGGCGGCGTCCTCGCCTCGGTTTAAAAATAAGCACCCCCGACTGAACGCGATATCTCGGGCATAACTCGATGACGAACATGGGGAAGCTCGGGATCCCCCCTCCGTTCAGTGCGGGCGATTAGAGTGGGCAGGCAGGCGAGCGAGGGGAGGGAGGGATCTCGTCAAAATGGCACGCCGTCAAATAAGGGATGAATGAGGGAGTCCGCGGGGCAATCACGCCGCCAGAGCGCCACCTTTTCACTCGCCGAGACCTTAGCATCTCCGGGAAAAAAGGAGTGAACGCCCATCACCATCGTTATCGAGCATCACTTACACCGTGCTTCGCGAGGATTAAGCTTTACGGAGGTTTCCACCTGCATATAACATGTAATTCGGGCAACAGTTAAGTACTTCCTGAATGATGTCGGCTAGGTCGGTGTGTCGAGAGTATTATCCATGATTTTTCTAATCTTCTTAAGATTCAAGTTAGATTGGTGTAATATTACGTTTGTGCTTGTTCATTGTTCGTTTGACTATATTCCAAGCAAATAGCATAGGAGCTAACTCATTCTTCGATATAAATTATTTTTTCTATTTGATCAAACTTGAAAGTTTTCGCCCAAAATAAATATATTTCTTAACTACACAGGAAGTTAACAAAATTTAAATGTGATCTGTGATGAATAAATGATCACATTTCATAAGCTAAACCGTTAAAATTAAATTGTACGCATGAGATAAACAAGACGAATTTAGAGACAATGTCACTTTAATCTTAATCTACTGAAGAATGCTTGAGGTGATCCACCATACGCATATGTACAAAAAATAATAAACATTCTCAATGTTGGGTCATCAACTCTAACAATTGGTTTGTGTCTGCTCTGCAAAACATCCTACTCTCTGACGTTTTTATTAATCAAACCACTTTGCTTTTCCACGTAAAATTAAAAGTTTATGTGGAAAAGCAAAGTGGTTTGATTTATAAAAACGTCAGTTTTAATATTTTCCACCAGTTACGCCAGAAACTGTTTTGTTCAACTCCCTGCCAATCTTTTTCCTCCTCCTGAATCCATGCTTTGGAGCTCTCAATCGCATGCACCTCCGTATCCATTCTTTTGTAATGCTTTCCCTCTATATTTCCATCAATTGAAGTGTTTCGTATTTTTTCTCAGATTGTGTCCGATTAGGTGTCAGAGTAACAGGGTGCATTAAAAATAAACGATTACACTTCAGCAGGAACCGGAACCAACAAGGTTCATCAAAGTAAGAACAATAAACATGTATGTTCAACACTCGGCTTTCATGAGAGCGTCGTGTGAGAAATGCAGCTTACGGGACAGCCGGAAGAGAAAAACACTCAACCAATAAATCACAATGTCGTCGCGGGCGCATCCATTTATTTGCACGACAGAGTACATCTACTTAATACCCCGCAAGGACGTGTGGCGGGGGGTGTTAGGGCACCACCCGTAAATTAGGGAAAAAAAACCGCATGCAGTAGCCACAAATTTATAGTCCACAAACCAAACATGGTAAACATTCATGCAAAAACTTTTAACATACACATGCACAATCTTTGAATTTTTAATTTTGTTCCGACGTGTAACTTAAATGTTTTTAATATTTCTAAATGGATTTCGGTTTCTTACTATTATGATTTCCGATTGTTCTGGGAAAGAATGAGTATTTGAAGCTATCTCCCTTATTTTATCTTTGTGGTCTGATCTACCCAAGTAGTGTGGGGCCATTATAATTCCTTTAGTGTCATCGTTCAACTCGCTGGTTCTGAATCTATCTAAAAGTCCTAAGTCTCGCTTGTTCTCTTCATATTTCAAAGGGGTTCCCAGCCTAAATCCCCTAAGAGACCTGTTACATAAGAGTAAAAACATAAGAGAAGCAGTGACGATTTTAGTGGAAAATATCTCCGATATATCGGCAATGTTTATGTTTAAAATGAAGCGTGGCGAATGGAAATTGCATTTGAGAACAACAAAATTTACAAGAACGTATATAATATGCCCTTTCACTTTCGCTAGCGATAAACAGTTGAGCCATTCCATTCGCCCACCTCCTTCCAGCCCCACAATACACCTCGAAAACTTACAGGGAACCGCCCATAACTGATCTCACACACTCAGGATGGAGAAGTGGTTACTTGGCCACCTCCGACATCAAGATAAGTGCAAGAAAAACAAGAATAGCGATTTCCTTTTTATTGGCGCTGTACTCGGAAAAAACAAGACGAATCAGCATTTCGGTATGAAGTTACGCTTCCCATCCGACGCGGAAAATTTCCCATAATTCTTCATCCTTTTCCGAAACTCCCGCTTCCTAGTCTGCATTATTTGCTCTCCAAGAATGCTTTTTGATCCTCCTGCTTCTCCCTCTCTCAAGCAGGAGACATGACGCCCGCGATAGGAGTCAAACGAATTTCAAACGTCAAGCGGGGAATTATTACACACACGTTATTAGAAGGGAGGGTGCGATGGGAGGACACGTGACGTCAGAACATGGGGGGGGGGTTGGCTGGCTCTGGAGTGATAGAGTGTAACGACGCGAGGGAGTGGAGGTTGGAGAGGGCCAAAGACGGCGTGACGCCGTTTACGGACGATGCTATTTGCGGCGCGTAAATAATACGCCTCTTCACCTTCCCTAGCCGCGAACAGCTGAGCCACCCAAATCAACTCTGCACCTCCCCAGTCCATGCCTCCTAATATGCCTCACAAACTTCCAGGGGGAGAAGGGTAATAGTTTCCGAGTTCTAGGTACTGCGTGGATGAAGTTAAGCGACCCTATAATGGCGAGAGGGAATTTAATTTCTTGTCCCGAGCCGTTCGTCCATTGAGTGGGCGGGGTGGCGCCGGCGCCAGGGGCGGGGCGGGTCGGTGGGCGTGGAGGGGTCGTCTCGGATGAGGACGCGGGGGTGAGTGGCAAAGTCGGGGAGGGGAGACCTCCGGGAGTGACGGGGAAAGGGACCGCTCCCCGCATTCAAATATGCTCGAATTCATCGCACACCCGTACTCCCGACTCCTAATTCAAGTCGGCATTTGGACGTCTTTCGAATTTCCTCCATGAAAGTCGGGCGAAAGGGATTTTAACCTCAGACGGAAGAAAAGGAAACGAACATGTGACCGTAAAAAAAGTGGAACTTTGGCTGAAATCAAAACGGAAATCGTCCTTTGAGTTTCCAGGGTTACGGCGCGATCACTCATTATTATCTGAGACTTTTAATTATCACCAATTATAGCGTAATGATTGGCGCATTAAAACGCTTGCCATGTTTTACTGTTCGTACGGCCATCATCTATCCTACATATAATGTGGTCACATGCCTTTGCATCATTATGAACCATTAAAGTACGAAAAGAGGTTTGTAAGGAGTTCTGAACCTAATATTTGTAAAAGTTCTCGAGTACGAATCTTGAGCCAGTGAATTTTCTTTTCTTCACATTTAAAATTCCTCAAACTGCTTCTTTTATCACTTATTTCTGAACCAATAACAAACACGGGGGTTGTTTCCTCACAAGGGCCATGACCGTTGATCCGAAGTCACTTCACGCACTGGATATGGGTGAGACGGCGAATGAGTATCAATTGGCTAGAAGTATTAACACGTGAAGTTAGTTTATTTTAACGGCCATGACCTTATGTTTATTCTGACTATTTTTATCAATGGTTCTGTCCCGAGTAATCAACTTGGCCGTGTTAGTCCGGTAGGTAACGCTTAACCCTACCACTTCAAAGATCGCTGGTTAGAATTATGCCACGGTCATTGGTATCGCGTAAACTTTGGATGATTCCATTTATGAGAAAACCGATGCCAAGTATGTGTAACTTAACGGTTTCCAAAAGCACATGGACATCCCTCGATGTCAAAAACGAAAAATACTCTATTTCAATGCATGCAAGTGTACGATAGCTTATTTTTTTCCAAGGATTCTTTTACTAAAGTCTTTGAATCGTAGCGTGATGTGTTTCAAGCAACCAAATGTTTTATAGTCGTCGAGTTAGGGTAGTGAAAACTTTGATTAATTGGCACTTTCGACATATTTCGGGTTACCAATGATTTTTCTCCAACTGTCGTCTATTCCCAACAGTACAGCTTGTCTGTTCATTTCATTCATACTAGTTTCATATCCCTCTAGAAGGCATTGCATAAACGTCATGAGGATATAGCGTTGGATACACAATATGAGAATCCAAAGTTACATAAAAGAAAGGAATGAACATTTTTGACGCTGAAAAACAAAATACATGGCTAAATATTATAAGAGTAACGTATAATATTCAGCCACGTATCCTATACCAAGATGTGAGGGAGTTTTGGATGGATGGGGAAAATGGGGTTGATATCAACCAACTAGCGGTTGCATTACCAAGAGTTTCATGAAGTTTGACTCACAACTTAACGGATCATTCAACCAATTAAACTTTCATATGTTATTTCTCTAATTACACCTTTTCCGTTGATTTTTGTCGGTGAAAGCTCACGAAAATAAGATGTAAGCGTTTTAAATTACTGGTGAGTAACCTAACCTTTCACGGATTATTCGAAGACCGTTTAGTATCGCATTTGACGATGTGTAAGACCCATCCCCAAGACTCGGGCCTGAGTTTTAAGGAATCAATATTATTTTAGAAGAAAAAGAGTATTTTGGAAAAAAGTCTTGTATACCACCGAATATGGTAATACCTTGCAGTATGTTTGGAAGAACAAAATTCATAGTTAGACAGATATCCTCTTTCTATCTGGTAAGAAGAGCAAACCACGACAACTCCAGGAGAACTCAAAAATACATTGAACTCAACGTCACTCAATCTCTATTCGCAAATTTTTATACAATTCACTGACGTACGATTTAATACAATTTTGAGGATCCAGTACTGGAAACCCAATTCTTCTTTTCTTAATTAAAAGTTCATGGAAAAAAATACAATATAAGACCAGGCATGTATATTTATCGAAGAACGTTGAAATGAGAAAATGATAAAAAAAAGGAAAATTTATAAATCAGTAGGCTCGAGAGAAAAAACTGAGTGATTACACTGCTGGTATGTTGCTCAGTCATCACAACATTTCACTTCAAAATACGGTATATAATATACAAACACATAATTTTTAAATATATAACACAATGGCTATCTATATAACACTATCTATAACACTATCTATATAGCACAATGACAGGTAAAACGTTGCATCTAGCAACTTTTTACGATGATTTATAATTATCAATCGTAAATAAAAGGCCGTCAAAAAGCAGTAGAATTGAAGACAAAACAACAGCAACTGAACACGTAGTTAACCCACAGCAGCGTTGCTATATGCATCGTATTCTCGGTGCCTACAACAAAACCATGCCTCGCCAAAGGAGTTTGGGATAAGCGATCATAGTCGGAAGAGCGAGACAGAGTGATCCGTTATCACCCAGTTTCATAATATAAAAATGTTTGCAGAGGAAATCAAGGGGTTTGGAGGAGGGAGTGAAAGTAGGCGGTGAGCTGAGGTGGGTGGAATGTTAAAAATCCGGTTTGGTGATGATACCTCACACTTAATTGCACAGTCGACCAAGATATTGCAGTTGTACGCATTACAGGATCAATCAAAAACATGCTCGTCGGAAATAAACCATAAGGAAACTAAATTAGTGAGATTTTCCAGAAGCAGGAAGCGAGTCAGAAATCACGGTAGGAAGACATAAATTAGAGCAGATGGGGCGATTTGGCTGGTCGGAAGTATATGAATGAAAAGGTTCAAAGCAATATAGATAGCAAGAGCGAAGATAACATAAGAAAGTGATTTCATTAGAACCAGAGACTCACAAAAAACCATAACAAACCCTGCATGTTTTAACATTCATGACTAGTCCTAATTCGATACGGAAGTGCACGTGCTCCTAATGCTGAAAACATTCACCAGACGCCAATACTTGAATAAAAACGTCCCTAGTGATGGCGCAAAACGAATGCCAGTAAAGACTGAATACCTTTCCCTATCCATTACCCCTCTCCAAGACGGCACCTTACGTTTCGGCCACTCTTCCTGCCTTTTGTCGCCCGCCACATGATATGAAATCCGATGGTCAAACGGAAAAACACGCTGTGTCACGTAGCCCAACACCTTTTGCCCTCCTGCTGTTCATGAATGCCCCCATGAGGTCCTCCTATCTTGACCCAGGTAGGGTTTATAAGGCGTGATACCTTCTTAATTAAAATTGCTAATTTTAATTAATCATGTTATTCCACCATATCACGCCTGAAACGTCTCTTTTTATTAGTGATACCTTCTGTTTAAAAGTGGGAATTGTAACTAATTATGCTGCAGGGGTGAAACCTGTCGTCCTAAATAAAAAACACTGGAAATTACTCAAGTGAGTCTTGGTGTCACAGGGAAAGCAAAGGCATTTCCGTAATTTCGTAAGATTATAGCGAGATAAACTCGAAAATCTGCCAAAAGTAACCGATTCCATTGCTTTCAATTGCAAAACACTGGACAAGTTTCGTACCTCATTCGGGGGGAAAAGGATAAATAAGAAAACCCTGGAAAACAATTTTCAGCCATTTTTCTGAAGCCCCGATCTCCAATGGAATCCATACCAAAGCAAAAAAATAAGTGAATATTCCAGAATTTTACGGTTTACCAGACAGTTTGTAGCCCTTTTAACAGATTCGAGGTTGACAAGAGACGGTAAACGGGAGTTGGCTGGAGGAAAGTAATGAAGAAGGCTGGGGAAGAGTTGAACCTGGACAAGAAAAACTGAACAGTGTGATGAAAGGGATGCAAAGGAGCGGAATTATCATTAAGGGAAACGATTATACAAGAATAGATGATGACGGAAGACAACAGAGACGTTGGAAGTCAAGAAGAGGGGTTATAGAGTAGAAGAAAAAGTTGCTCGTATTAATATTGAAGTCTTGTAGGGTATTTTTCCAAATTTTTCATTGGATACCATTTTCTGAAAGGAACAATAAAAAATCTATGAGATAATAATTAACAGAATATGGCATAAAAGTAAAAGAATTAAAGAATAAACGCAGAGCACTTTTTTAGATTCTCTTGAGTCTTACAGCCTAATTAAATTTGAAGACAAAAAAATTACAAATAAAAAAAATGTTTTTGCTTTCACACTACAATTGACACCCTTAAAATATCCGCTTTTGATTAATTATCCATTTAAATATTATTTTATTAACATTATCAAGCCTTATTCGAAAATTAAAAGATTTTTAATTCCACACAATCAGAAATATCTTTTCTCTCCCCTCCCACAAAAATTCCTTCCGAATGTACTTACATCGACCATAAGACCAAGTTTGAGACTGTTTAATTCCCTGAAATGACATGCTAATGATTATTATTTACCTAGGGAAAAAAATGGTATGTATTAAATGAAATTTACTAAAAACCGAAGTAATTGGTACTTTCAGTCTTGAACTCTTAATCAAAACGGAATTAATACATTTTGGCGGCAGTATTCATCATCGCAATTAAACATTATCAAATATGATTTTCTGATATTTTTTCCTTGGGTACAGATTGCTACATCACATTGGCCTCTGTTAGCACAGTCTTTCTCAAATTCATTTCTCTGTTTCGCAGATAGCCCCTAAACGTAGAGAATTCGGAATGGGCATAAATATTTATGGATTGAACCCAAAAAAAAATGAATTTAGCTAATCCTTAATCAGTGCTGCTATTTAGAAGGGCCGCTGCACACTTCAACGTATCACTTGCCTCCACCTACATGGGCGTAATTTCAAAACAATCACGGGGACTTACATTAAAAACGCAAGATTAACCCTACAAAACTCTTGCCGATAGGAATACAAGCACTTTCTCTGGCATAATGTCACCGAAATAAATCACACCTCCATCTCTCTCTGTCTCTCTCTCTCTCTCTCTTGGACGAGAATCGGCGATTCACGCTTAACGAGACTCAACTTACCCGCGAGCCGTCGGAATGATCTCTAGAGTCAACAAACGATCCGCAGGGCTAATGACAAATTTTTTTGGAAGGCAGCAGTCTCACTTCCGGCAAACAGTTTACGATCGTGTTAAATGACTTTGTGTTTGTTCAAACAATAAAGGAATCAAACATATTTATTACGGTTCAAGAAACTTTGCACGCTATCAAAAGCAGTTGTGTCAATCATCTTACGAGACACCGAGAACCTTGCTTGATGGTCTGGTTTTTTTTCTCTTGATTTGAGCCGCTTGGCTGTAAAATATCTACATTTAGAAGCAGGTTGCGATAGGGAGAGTGGGAAACAGGACGCGAGTTCAATCGCGCACAGCCAAAAACAAGAGGATCGTGGGATTTTCCTCGGAGGTCATTGGTTGATACAAGAGCCGCAGGAGGGAGTCGCAGGGGAATGCATTGGTGATCAAGTCCTTCGATCAACGAAGGTAAATGAGTGGTCATTATCTTACGCTGGTCGAGCGACGCCCCAATAATCGTGCAACAACGGACTTGCTCTGGGAAAATGGACGGAAACAGGTCCCCACCGAGCCGTTTGGGTGGGGGGAGGGGGTGAAGGGGTAGGAGAGGTGGGGTGGTCCGTGCGGAGCCACGCGATCACTGACTCTTGACCAAGGGGGGATGAAAGGTGGGGGCCGGTGAAAGAAGATTCCCTTTTACTCAAGAACCTACCGGGTGATACAGCGGCGACGGTAGAAACTGTGCGGGAAAAGAGACTTTCACTCTTAAGATGAAAGCATAACGGGAAAATCCTGCTTCTTGCGCAACCCCGCCGGTTAAGGGAGCGAAGGAATGATAGTGAGTAGAGGAGTGGGAGGGAGTGGGGGGAAGCAAGTGGAAGCGGATGGGTGGGAGAACACGTGCAAATATACTTACTTTAACAGGGTGGGGGAGGGAAGAAAAGAACCCCGTGGAAAATAAAGATAACGATTACCTGAGCAAGTTGAGTTGGGAAGACAAAAGAGCTTTCATTCATGTATTAAGGCTCGTTGAGATGTGGCCGCCTATCGCAAGTGACTGACGCCTTCAAATACAGGGTCGCACCCAAAAGTGGTAAAACTGATTTTCTCTGGCGCGAACGGAGCGGTGGAGGGGGGTCTGCCTGGCAGGGTAAGGTGGAGGGGGCTCTTAGCAAAAGACCGACACCAACCTCAGTCGCCTGCGGGCTGTCCTTGAGTGAGGACACCGTTTTTAGTGAAGCAAGTTTTTTGTCCGCGTCGAAAAACAAAATGAATCTGAATTTAGAGCAACGTTATTCCGTGAAGTTTTGTGCGAAACTCCGGAAGACTGCAACTGAGACCCTCGATATGATGAAGCAGGCTTATGGGGACACTGCCTTAAGCCGTTCCACAGTGGCACAAGTTGTTTTAAGAGGGTAGGGAGCTCGTTGAAGACGACCATCGCTCCGTCGTCCATCGCTCCGGACGGCCGTCGACGGCAAGAACCGACACAAATGTGGACAGAGTGAGGACACTGCTGAACACAGACCGACGCTTAACCAGTAAAGAAATTGCAGACCAGTTGGGTCTGTCTGCATCCAACGTCCAACGCATTATTTCACAGGATTTGGCCGTGCGCAAGGTGTGCGCCAAGATGGTGCCGAAAATTCGAGCCATGGCGCGCTCGTCGTCAGACAGCTCCTGGCCAAATACGGCGTTGCCACGTTGCCGCACCCGCCCTATTCTCCCGATCTGGCACCACCGGTTCTTCTTCTTCCCCCTGATGAAAAGACAGCTCAAGGGACGACGTTTTGACTCGATAAAGGCCGTTCAAGAGGTTTCGACGAGGGTCATCAACGGCATCCACAAAGAAAATTTCCAGCGGGCGTACGGGGAATGGGAGCAACGTTATACTAAGTGTATAGCAGCTCAAGGAGCATACTTTGAAGTTTATTAAGTCGATGTAAGTATATCGTCAATAAAATTCTTGTAAAAAAATCAGTCCTACCTGTTTTGGGTGCGACCCTGTAACTTAGCTTACGGTCACAACCGAAATTATCGAAAAAGCTCGTATCCTTTTTCCTAAACGATGTTTCGAGACAAAAGAATGATCAAAGGGCAACTAACTGATGGAAGATTGTATTTATTTGTCGCTTAACTTTAATCTTGTACCTATAGCATGTATTCACTACGTTGTACAAATGTTAAACTATCCCACGAATTTGAGTGCTCGAAACTTTCCACAAAGTACGCTTGAGTTGGTGAAATTAATCCAAATGTTTGCTCACTATGTATGTTTTTTAATTACATAAATGCTCAAAAGAATTTTGAACTCAAGTAAAATTTAAATTCTCTTCCATTATTTCACACGCGTCACCACCTGGACTCATTGATTCAAGGCAAGATAAACAACGTAAAATGTAAACATATAACGTCAAAACTCATCAAATAATTCAAACACTTATGCTGTGCACATGATAAGCTAAGGACAAAAATAAGAGAAATTATAAACAGTTGTAGGGGTTTCACAAAAATATATAGGAAATTTAAAGGTCACACAGATTAATACCATAATAGTAAAACATTTGGACATTATAGCTCAGCATTACGGTGTCATAACCATTGAATACTTGAGAAGTACATATGGTTACATCTTTAATTTTCGATATTTCTCTAGATCAATAAATGCAAAGCAGGATCTAAATTGATCAACTTTAGCGTAAAATAAGTAAAATTCCTGAGACATATTGTTCTACATCTAATTCTGAAACGATGTAAACAAAAAATACCGGGACCGTAAACTTGAATGGCACCAAAACCAAATAACAATAAAAAATAATAATAATAAATAAAAATAAATAAATGTAATAATAATAATAAATATAAATAAATAAATGTAATAATAATAAATAATAATAAATTCAAATGCATTAATAATAATAATGAAATTTATAATTATTTATTTAGAAATTTATTATTATATGGTGCCATTCAAGTTTACGGTCCCGGTATTTTTTGTTTACATTGATTCACGACCGTAGCTACGTTCCTTGTATATTTAATTCTGAAACGTTTTCAGCCGTTACCTGGTGGACTGTATCCCATTGTACCAACAAGCTCGCATCCCCATTGCCGTAACCTTGATTTTTGATTTCGCTAGAAACCGTGGCTTTAGTCCGCAGGTCGTACAAGAACAATGATCGACGTAAAGCAAATAAAAAAACACATCCATTAAAAATGGTCGGTTGATTGCTCGGCGTCTACCCTGAGCGAATTTTCGTGGATTCCCCACCAGTTTTACGGCTTCCGTTACTAATGTATTACTATAAGTATGCGTGAAATAATCTCAGCAAAAAATTAACATGAAATTGTAACTAATTTACGAGAGTTTAGGAAAGTCGACGAAAACATCTGGCTTTCAACGTAAAACGTAACCGACAATTTTGAACGCACGGCTAAGAAATACATGGGTGGAGAGAGAAAGGTAAGGACAGTAATTTGCCAAGAAAAGTACGTAGACCCAAGGAAGAGGCAGTAGCCGAAGGCATGTTCAGAAAAAAATAACCTGAAGAGGAGTGGCCGTCACGACTACTTTTGTGTCAGCTGGCCGCAAAGACTAAGAATTGCTACACGTCAAAGCCTCGTCTAACACGCCATCAATACGTGCATATCAAAACAACACATTGAAATAAACCATATTGTGGGAAATAGAATAACTCTTTTTATTAATCTCATTTGATGCATTTTGAAATTATGGGACTGATTTTATAAAGGGTGGGTTTCCGCCTTTCATCGAAAAACGTGGAACAGATGACTGACCACACAACAGAAGAATCTCGCAACAACGAACGAAAACAGATGTCATTACTTTTGTTCGATTTCCGGGACGATCCGCGAATCAGCACCAGGATGAAAGGAAGTTTTGTGCGTATGCACGTGAAAGTTCGATGTTGAGAGCCATGCTCAGGTAGAAACTGGGTTCATATGGGTTAACTGGGTTATTCTGTGATATATTTAGAATTTTCTTTAAAAATGATTGCGGTTTTGTAGGCTGTGTGGCAGTGTTCAGGTCTGCATTCAGGCGACCTCTCGCTCCCTGGATGTAAGTCAGCCACATCCGAGAGGGTATTTTGGGTTGCGAATACCGCAATGAATTAACTTTCGAGATAGCCAGAAAAGACTCGTTCAGAACGTAGATAAAGCGGCAGTGAATTAAAAATAACGACGCATGAATACAAACTAAGAGTCTCGAAGCAAGACACAGTAGGTGGTCTAAAAATTGTCATTTTCGCGCGGGGCACCTTTCCGCCAAGTGGGCGTGAGAGGGGGATGTGTTGACCACGTGGGCCTTTCACTGCCGGCGCTTTTACGTCACGAACTGGAACATCAAGTGGCCTCTCTCGCGAACTAGTACTTTGCCCCTTACGCATAGCGAGCGATTGCTGTGGAAATCAACAAATAAAAATGCTTGAAAATATCATTAAACACTTTTGTGATTATCTCGCGGAAAGGACCGAAATGTGCATATGAACTAGCGTGTCCTCATCAAAATACGGGTTTATTTTTTAAAATTTAGTTACATGAATTATTTCATTAGGAATGCCACAGAAATATTATGCATTGCAGCATTTTTTTCAGACATTTAACTATTTTTATATTTCGCTCAGCACTGTCTAAAAACAAAAGTTAAATCCACCCCCCCCCCTCCCGGTAAAATTGCCGACAGAAATAATTGTATGTCATTAAAATGATTATCATTATAATTCAGGTTCTCAATAATAAGTGAAAGTGGTGTCAAGAATAGCTTTCGCAACCACTTAACCCAGAGGTTCACAATAAACACCATCGTAATTTATTTATTCATATATTTTTTTCTACATTTATAAAAGTACTAATCAAATTAAATTGGGTGCAAGTAATATTTACCGACCTCAGACTCTCGAAAAATCATAACAGAACACAATGTGAAAGTTAGCATTCGCTTTCTTCATGAGGACATAACCCTTCCAGAATGAGGATACATCACGGCTTGATCTGACTTTTACTACCGCTACTGCAGAATAACTTCGGACATTTCTCAACGCAAGGACATACTTAAAACTCTGGCAAAGTGAAAGAGTGAACAAAAAAACGTCCAAAAATTATGCGACGGCAAGTATATAAAAGCTGCGCCGAGTGTATCTACTACGATTTCTTCGTTTCCTTCTTAAGTAAAAAAAAATAAATATGAAAGGTATATAGTATGTATGAATTCCAATACCATTTTCTTTACATGGTCAATGAAAATACAGAACGTATTTATCATGAAGAAACTTTTACACGCGAAGCTATTAATTTATTCTAGTTTCAATCTTAAAAAAAGCATTCGAGAATGAAAAAAATATTTCTTCTGTTTTACACGACTAAAAATCACTTGCATCATTTAAATACCTAAAATAGGATGATATCTGGATAACAATATCTTTCAAAAACAATTCCCAACAGGTTGGGCGCCCTAAGATGTATATCACGACGATTGACCCAAAGCGAATTTAAATTGAAATTGAAAACGGAACTTTCATTCCATTTTTGAACATTTTAATAATTAAAGAACTGACAACTGACAGTTAATTGGAGTCCAATAAGGATGGAAATAAGTGAAAAATAGTCGTAACGCTACCAAATGATACCATAGGAACTATTAGCAGCGGAAAAGGTATTCATCTGGAACTGAAGAGTCATGCATTGACTACGATTAACATATTTTGTTCCAAATCGACAATAAATTGTTGCGCATAAACTATCGCATAACTCGTCTTTTACTTTATATTGCTATAATCCACAGTTTTTCTGGACAAATATTTGAAGTCTCGAAGATATTCTCCTCCAGAGAGGCAAGACGTCACCCACTTTGACGGGCAGCAGTTTCGCCACCCGTGCCGGAGAATCCCTTCATCACCATCACACCACGGAAAACTGCAGAATGACTGATGCCTTCCTTGTCCTTTCATAAGGTTAATGTAATTTTTTTGACTAGTTCGTACCACTTATAAAGGTGAATTGATGGATATTGCTAAAAAAAATAGCCATGGTAGCTATTTTGATTCAATCTATTAGATTTTTTCCTCTTATCAAAGGAAGAGGATTATCAGCAAACAAAACATAATGCATGAAGATTTGATGGCATGGGTACCAATTACCCACATTTCACACAATGCATATTGAATATTTATTGACTACGGGCAGTCACCAACAAGAAACAATCGGTAGCGATAGAACTTACCATCACTTTTCCTAAATCCTATTCAAACTTGAATGATTATTATTTGAACCAGGAAACATCATTCAATCCCGACATCAGGATTCAAATAAAAAGAGACATTTCAGGCGTGACATGGTGGAATAACATGATTAATTAAAATTAGCAATTTTCCACAAAAATAAAATTTTATTAATGCGACCGGTTTCAATGCAACTAGAACCAGATAAGACCAGAAGATGATGTAGTTGCATTGAAACCGATCGTATTAATAACATTTATTTTTGTGGAAAATTGCTAATTTTAATTAATCAGGATTCAAGCCTGAGGGCAAGGACCATCCACCGGATCCCCGAGTTATCCTGCCCAGCTCCCATCCCTCCTACACACAGTCACCTGCTTACATGGCCGTATAGTGAGATATAAAACGACGATTGCGTTTGCACTTAACCTCGTCCCTACGCCGCTTATGTACCCGAATGCCCTTCTGTCTTTGAACCTGATGATGCCATATCAAGGTGAAAACGCGTCGTACCAATATGAATTATAAGAGAAAAGAACATTGCTCTTTCTAAGATTATGGATATTTACAAATTCCACGAAGTGGAGCCAGAAGACAAAGTTTATGAAGTATCAGGGAACGTTGTTCGATAGCACAACAAAACGAGAACACAAATGACCGATTCAAACGAGTCGAGAGCGGATTCATTCATCGGAAATCACTAACATACGTGGCCGATCTCGTTTGACTCAACGGTGCAATTTCAAGTGGGTTTCGTTTGCAATTGCAACTTCTAACCCTTTATTCCCAAACTACGAAGAAGTAGAGGTAGAAGTTCTTCACACAATTCGTTAATGCTAATGAATTCTTCAAAATGCAGTCTTCGCGCGACTATCATTCCTGATAATTATCAAGAGCAAGTGTCGAATACAATTTGGTACCGATATTGACTCAGAAATCCGCCCTTCGGTAGATAAGGTGGGTTAGTGTTGCGAGCTACTGATGTGTGCCAGCCGTTTGTGTAGCTATCCGAAGGAACCAGGAGGGCGTTGAAGTCACTGTCCGGAGCCGACCAAATGCTCCATAGTATTTCAAAAGATTAATGGGTTTGCATAGAGATCTCAAGTACATTATATTTTGACAAAATTCTCTCTGTTTGTAGTAATACGCACGTTAAATTAAATGATGATAATATAGGGTTTGACTATTTTGGTTTCCATAGAAATTACATAAAAAATCCAAGATTTTGTGCATGCTCTTACAGTATTGAAGAGCTACCACCAGAAGTATCCTGAATTAGTGGTGCAGAAATAAATGTCGTTCTCGCAAAAAAATTATATTTTTCGCAATTATTTATGTACATGAGCGGTAATACTCTAAGAATAACAGCACCTAACCACTTCTGTTTAGTGGTATTTATTAATGTGCGGGAAAAACCAGCCAAAATGGCACAGTTTCACAAATTATAAGGACTTCAGTGCTTCAGAAAAAAAATATTCACATAATATTTGTTTTCAAAATATGCACATATGAGTTTTATATTACTTTTTATCGCTTGCCTTTAATTCATGAATTTTGTGACACATTGACAAGTGAAGTCACGATCCAACCCATTTAAAATCGATCAGGCGGAATATACAGGTATTCTGCCAAAATGAGGTAAAGCTTTCGTGCAAAAAAACTGTATCTATGCGAGTGTGGGTCGAGAGATCTCATTATCAATAAATTTGAACGGGAACACACAAATGTTTCGGAATAAATTTGACATTTTTAGCAGGCGGGACGAATCCCACCAATTGATGATAAATGTTGGCATTATTTTGCAATTACGCGTATTTTAGCGTGAATAGTTGATTTGACGTAAAATTAAGAGTAATTGATATAACCAGCTGGTTATACCAATTACCCTTAAAGGAAATTGAAAGTCATACGGGGCACAGGTACTTCTGAATTACAAAAAATTACATTTAAATTATAGAAGTGGCCTATTACGCAAACACTTGCTGGGGTTATCTTAAATCTCTAGCTAACAGTGACCATACAGAAGCCTTTACGTTGTAGTACAGGATGGCCACATATATAGTTTAATAAAAAATCAACAAATTTTCCAGTTTCGGCAGGAGATCAAATTTTCCATAGAGTACTAGAGGGTGGCTATCATGATTTTGATTCGATCTGGAACTTTGAGAATATAAAATAATGTCAGACATGTTTACGAGAAAACGAGATAAACATCCTAATATGTTGAATGAAATAGAAGTTTACAGAATTTCATCGCCTGGGGCATTAAATTTCTACATCCTAACATCTGAATCGGTTGTTTGAAATAAAAACATATAATTATGATTCGAGACCTCAGGTAAACTTGGGTTGTAAAACAATGGAATCGTTTTAAGGACAAATATAATCTAATAAGGAGATAATTCAAAGCAACTAAATCCTATACTTCAGTAATAGCCAGTACATCAAGTTATTGCACCTTGTAATACAAAACGTATGTATTGACCAGCATTTTTACCAGATTAACGAATTAATAGGCACTATCATCATCGACGATTATACCGAGCGTCTCCTTTAATGATCTTTAATTAGCATTGGCTATTGTAATATTACAACATATTTTCATTTAATTCGGATTAAAGTGCCTCAGGGATAAATATCCACGACGCTTTACGATAAACCACTGAGTGAGAATTTCCATCTCCCAGCGCCATGTACGTGCTTCAGACGTTATATAATGACCATGGGATGTACAGATTGCATATATACGGCCGCTACTTTGTGATTGCGGTTAATGCCATTCCACAGTTTGACGAGGGTCTGGGACGAGCGAATAAACGAAATACGTAAAGAAAGAGCTAAAAGAAACGGAGTTCTTGAAATTCACAATGAAAATAAGGTCGCCAACAAATGTAATTCGAGCAAAATTATGGTTTTAGCTCGGAGCAAATACATAAATTAATTAGCGTGGGCCAAAAGAAATAATTTCTACTAAGGGGAAACGTGACAAAAAATGCAGTTTTACATTACTATGGAACTTGCAACATACCAACACGGAGTATCCGCAGTAAACATTCCGGAATGCACTTTGAATAATTAAAAAAAAATATGGTCAAAATTTGCAGAAAATGGAAAATGTCGTTTTCTACATTTTTGACTGTAGAAAAAATGCATGTTCTGTGAATTATTTAGTTTTTGAGGCATTGCGCTTGTGGCTTTGGGTAAACAACTTCATGCCACAATTTAGTCAATCGTTCGGCTAAATGTGAGGAAATGCTAAAAATCTGCAGACAACGGCATAGAAAGTTATGGAGAAAACAAAAAGGCGTTGCACGGAAAGAAAACGACTCCCAGGAATTGATTAGCGGATTATTATGAAGATGAAGACAAAATGGAAGACGGAGTTTGGGAAGTTACTTCACAAAAAACTGAATATTGAAACAAAGCAAGCAATCGTTAGAGTAAAGGAAATGCTGTGAAATAATCGGCGAGACAATCAAGCGAAATTTGTGAGTGACGGTAAACTATATACGGGTTGATCTATGACGGTGAAAGGCTTACGACGAGGCAAAAAAGAAAATCAAACGACAAAACACTTAACCTAGCGTTGGTGCCATTAGCAATTAATGAATGATGGAGAAAACGAGGGAAGAAATTTATGGCAGGTATTGATATTGGACTTCAGTTTAGTTCAATATGAACTACGTATATAAAGTGGAAAAGCGCTTGGTTTGTGCTAATATAACACAGGTGGTAATAATACATGGTAAATCGTCAGAATTTAAGAAAGTGCTTTGAAAAGCCAAACCAACAGGAAACAAAAGAAATAGTTTTTAGTGGAAAGCCATGTCAGAAAATCTGCAGCAAAGGTATCTCTGGCTAGAATAGAAATAGGTAATTTATTTTTTCAGGAAATTAATGAATTCCCAAGGAACATGTTAAAAAACACAAAATCATTATATTTAAATCACAATCGACAAATAAACAACACTTTTTCCAGCTTCATCATTAACATTGTGCATACGAAAATATTTTCATCAATAAAATAATTTATAGCACATTTCGAAAATATTTATCAGTGAAACCTGAATGGAAGAGCCAACAGTAAACATGGTTAAACAAATGTAGACTCGAGAATTATACAACTACACTTGTATTTTATTATAAGCCAACAACGGAATATGAAATTCAAAATTCGACGTGTTTGATTTAATACCAAACGCCATACCAAACTGATTGTAAACACGGAAGGAATGAAGTAGAGATCAAACTACTGGCTAAGTAAATCAGTTTAGGTATATAAAAGAGGCCGTAACAATATTTATGAGAAAACTGGTGGAAATTAATGAAGACTGGAGAATGCCTTCGTTTCTTTGACTTAACGAGACGCCGATCAGCAGAATCAAGCGGACTTGAAGTTGACCAAAGTATTTTACAATGTAGGAATGTACTGAGGTACAGTGGTATTGTAAACGAAACTTCTTCACGGTTTCGCCTTTACTACATCAACAAGCAAGGGTGGCGGGTGGAGAATTGAGATGAGCAGCAGTGCGTTAGGGTAGTAATACAACTTTATCTACTTTGTTTCTCTCGTCCTATTTGACTTATATGCCGAGAAAATAGTTAGGGAATTATAGGAGACTATTATTATCATTACAAGGGCTGGAGAAAGAAATGAAAATAGGTGGGGGAGCTTCCTCTGAGAAAAGATTGCATTATATGTGAAGATCATAAAACTTTAGAGACAAAAGGGAATTCGAAGGAGGAAATCGTGTTGGGAAGAGGAGTTTACATGCATATGAAGTCTAAGTGGTTTATAACACATAAAAGATATGCTCTAGTTTATCAGGGAGAAATAACGTACTAGTATTGGGTAAAAATGACTTTATGAATAAATTATAATTATTGGGTGTAACTGTACAAAATTATTGAAAATGCAAAATAGAAAATTTTTACCCAATATTCGTTATTTTCACCAAATGACGGTCTCCTGGACATACGAGTTTGAGTCGTTCGTAAACTGTAATAATAGTAAATGTCTCTTTGTGTGAAATAATTCTTTCAAACTGCAAAATGTAGAGGATCGACAGTAAGCATATCTTTTAAGCAGTGACTCTTTAACGTCCACTCTGTCTAAAAGATATCATGGTAAAATTCTTCCCCATGTCACGTAATTTTCACCATTTTCGAGTTTTATTCGTTTACTTTCGAACTAAAAAAATCAAAAAAACAGCAAAATTCTACTTCTTTGGGGGACTTTTCCTCAACAAAATATTTAACATAATTTAAAACTGCATTAGGAGTTCCGGTAATAAAAGTTGAAGTCTTTTCGTCAAAGTTCAGAAGAAAATATCCAATCTCCGTTTACAGTTTCGTACCTCATCATAACCCATGTTCTATTCGTTTTGTTTTCTTAATTACATTTATTTTCCAAATATAAAGAGTAATAGCTGTACTTTCTCGAAAAAAATTTTCGCTCTTACAAATTTGCAAGAACGAAGAAGCATTTTTATCGCCGAGTATATACAGGTATTGTTCGAAAACTTAACTAGCCTATTATGAATGCTTCCAATGGTTTCAAATGCATATAATTTTATGCTGGTGCCACAATAGAAACATCCCTAGCATTTGAGTTCAATCCTTATATGTTCTCTCATTTATGGAATGTCACTGGGCGTGATCCTAAATGCATCTAAGTCCAACTACACACTGTAGTTTGGACCGGGGTGTTCCTTACAATTCAACTTCTCAACATCTAATCCGTTTTTTTTTTAAGAAGCCGCAGTATTTTTCTGGACGAAAAATTATTTTTTCATAAAAAGTGTTTCATTTCTGCACGTTTTTTTGTGTATTAAGACAAGCATATTAACACCCTGCAATGGCGACAGAAATAGACGGATGTAATGGTCCGTTTGTCTATGAACGGACAATCACCTTTCAATACTACGCTCCCACATGCATGGAACTTGTACATTGAATTCTTCTCTTTTATTCGGAACGTATAATGTAAACTTAGGAACGTAATATATTAAGGGGGTTTGTTGATAAAATGTTTAACAAATGTCATAAATATTATGGGAGAATTTTCGTTTCGCCATCCTTCGTTTCGTCACAAAATAAAGCTGCGTCGTTTGTGGTATGGCCACAAAAATGTAGTTTTTCATTGCATACTATAATTAGGTCTTCATCAAGCTCTTTCGTCAAATCAGGAAATCAAGATTTATTCTCTACTCTTTTTACGGTCATTGTGAAACATTTGCGGAGTGGAAAATTATCATCGTCTCACTTCATGCTATTGGCACATTGCCTGTTCAAATTATCATTTTCTTTTATGTTTCAAGCGCAACTAATTCCGTTTGGGTGATTTTAAAGCAAGCGGATCCAACCTTTTCCACTGAAGATAAATGCCATGCGACCTCTTGTCTAGTCTTCACATAAAATTACTGTGGCCACTACCAAACACTTGAGGAAGTGTTCCTCATTTCCTCTTTTGTAAGTGCTGAGCAATATCAGTAATTTTAGCATTGAGTATAAGTCGCTGCAATACGTGCATTCTCACTTTTACTAAAAAAAATACCAATATTGATATTCTATGTCCACACCAAGGACCAATTTAATGTCGGCATTTGGAAAATTTCCAACAGGAATTTGCATAGACGTTGGATCAACTTGTGGCCTTGAAAACGGTGTACAGGCAAAAAAAAGCAACCCTTTTGATACTTATTCCGATGCATTAGGAACGTACTAGTTATATCTCTAACATTATATGACTCTTATTAATGTTTAACTAACATCATTTCGGCCATTATGTAATTCCAAATAAACAAAAGAACGTCGTAATCCAGACTGTAGAGAGTAGGGCTAAGAGCCCGGATTTGATTTCTAGTAAGGTTTCCGGGTACTCTTCACTTAAACTAGGCTGTAAATTTTGGGTAACCACATAACCCTGGATATCCACCGGTAGGACAAGGAGGGGGTCTGACTATATCCTACAATACTCTGTTACCGTGTGTATTTAACAGGCCGTATAGGTTTTAGGGTTCGAGTTGAGATTCAGCCACACCCATAAAAACCAACCTCCGGAAGAGCTCTTTTTTCAAACGAGATAATTCAATAGGTTCAACATCGTTGGAATCCATTGCGAAAAAGCATCTCCAAGGGACAAAATTTTTAGTACAATGCAAAATTATTGCGAGTAGCCTTCTTGCACTCCGTGAAATTCCTACGTAGGTACGCTGCACAATCGCAGCCTCACAAATCCCGTGACTCCAAAAAACGGTAATGAGCCACAAACCTCTAGGAGACTTAGAGAACATCAACTGACACCGCCCACACACACACTGCAAACCCACCCTCTACATCGGGAGCTGTAACTGATTTCAGCGAAAGGCTAGTGCACATTCAAGCGATCCAGGCGTTCTACATCCATAGTCTCACGGAAAGCGAAATCAGGAGATGCATACACGAAAGTTCGACCGAAGTTGAAAACTATGAATGTACTCTTGAAGAAACTCGTGATGTGAAAACGTTGATTCTATGGGCTCGTTTATCAGAAAGGAAAGACGATGGGACAGTTTGAAAAAAAAGCGAAGAAACCAACATGTTCGGTGTCTTCAATGATCTGTATTAGAATGTGGGTAGGTTGCAATACATTACAAATTGCCTGCTTGTTATGATTGACTTTACTTATTGCAAATGGGTCAAGTCAAACACCAACGATGTTAGCATTACATTACAACTAAAAATGGCTGATTATACCACTTTGTTCAAGCTGCAGTAGTTGGAAAGTCGTACCGCTTGTCGTTCGTTTACAACGAGTCAAAATGAATTATACGATTGAAATCCCCGCCGTGAAGTTCGTTCAGTGATAATGTTTTTACTGATAATGAAGCTTCAAAGCTGACTTTTATCGGGAAATTTGTGCTCTGTACGGACCAAATTTGATGAGTAATAAGAGTTGTGCGTAAGTGTTTTTGTTCGTTTGAGAGTGAACATAAATGTCTATGATGACGACAGAAGTGGCCGCCCATTTGTTGGGAATAATGAACTGCACCTGTAAATTGACGAAAAGTTCGTGAAAACCGGCGTTTTACGATATTCGATATCTTAAAGAAAGTTTTCCACAGATTTTTACATTCTATTGCTTGTAAATGCGACTGAAAAGCGAGGCTACCACATGTTTTGTGTTCGTGTCGCCAAATAACTTCAACATGCCGTCATCGGTTGCCTGAGATCTCAGGCAGCCGAATTTCATGCTGAAGAAATTTGATCAGAGGAATGAAAATGTTTAAATCTCTTTGGCGAATGTCCATAAAATATTAGGTATCTGTAATTTTGCGATGAGAATAATAAATTATATGTATCTATTCCAGTGTATTTTTAATACAATAACGAAGGTTACTCTATGGACAGCCTTCGTATTTAGTGAATACCAGGTAGATCTTTATAAATGGGGATTCGGTAATTCTCAGCTAATTTATTGTTAAACAGCTATTCTTCGAAATGAAAAATCTTTTAGAAAACTATAATAAAACCATTGTTGACTGGATTCAGTAGTGGCATCTAAAACTGTAACACTCAACGTATTTTAACGAGTTGAAATAAGTGCTCAGTAAGCTTCTATATAAGGAAGCAAAAGTACACAACAAAGCCTATGATATATTAGTATTTGAATACTCCTGATTTGGATACAAACGAATTGCTGTCATACAAGGTTTTCTTTGGATGAAAATTTTAAGCACAAAATTTCTGCAAATGGCTACTGAAATAATTTGGTTTGAGTATGAAAAAAACATTCACAGAAGATGAAGAGCGTACGAGAAACATAGGCAAACCGCAAAATATAGTCATTGACCAAGGCTAATTAAATAGAACGATGACTTTTAGGAATCAAAATATGCAGAATGGGATCTTTGGTGCGGTAAATATTGAAAATGAAGTGTCTCCTCTGAAGAATGAAATCAGTGAATATATCAAATCTGAACTCCTATTCATCTTTTAAAAAAATGGACCCTTATTACGAACAAATAAAATTACAAATTTCTAATGAACATACAAAATAAATATTTTAAGTTATTTTTTACTATTAACGTTGAATATATAAAAATATTTTTATTGCTTTAATTTAAAATTTTTACTCCTGGACAAGGACAAGTGATTTTTTTCGGGATATTATTTGGTCGACTTAGAGATTGGCAATCCCCGAAATGAATCAATTTTTTAAAATTAATATTTTCGACAAATCAACAAATTCATCCAGACAAACTATAAAATATAATTGGGCAAGAGAATTCAATTAAGGCCAGTAAACAGATTTCATCTCAGCGCTCAGAGCAACAACTTCCCTTCGATCCGTTTCCAAAATATCCTGCCAATTTAAATTAGCTGCTTCACTCTTTTTCAGTCGACTTTCTCCTCTTACTTTCAGCAGGTTCTGTGGCTTTCTTTTCAGCAAGAGCTTTCAGCGCCTAACCGCATCAAACGCGGGCGTCCCTCACGGAGTGAAACACAGACTTTGAGAAATCCAATTATTCAATGCCTCCGGCATTCATCACCGTGTTGTAAAAATACACGCGAGAGGTAAAGAGAATGTGCGTTCCCCACGGAATTTAAACGTTCTCTCAAAGCTGCCTATTCTTAAAATAACAAAACAAATCATTTATAGAACGTCGAAAAGGTCGTGGCATAAAATTTCAAGGTTGCATGACAACCTTCCACAAACACAAGTCGCCCACCTTCACTTCGAGAAAAATTATCACGGACTCCTCAAACGTGTGGCCAGTGTAGTTGATCTTGTGCTCCCACCAAACTTAGAGAAAAGCAATACCTAGCAAGCAATTATCCACCGGAAATTATTTCAGAGCAAATGCTAATCACTAATTCCATATGCGTGATTTAAAAACAGCCTGAGATCACGCGAGAATAATGTTGGTAATTTGTTCAAGATATTTTATGAACTCGACCAGTCAACGCAATTTTATTCGAAAAAAATAAAAGGTTTTCAACACTGTTGCTGTTCGCAACACACCTTCAACACTAAATGATCTTAGCCATGCTCAAGTTTCCTGTATTCGCAATAAGATTTAACACGGAACCATTAAATATTTACTTTTATTGAAACCTTGTCATCTGATTTCCCAACGTAAGCAACAGTTACTCGAGAAGGAAGTGGATCATTTGGCTAGGAAAAAGAGTGAATAAGTGTTCAAGGCCACGTGCTTATAAAAATGTCCATTTCGCGTTTTAAAGCTTTTCTACAATGTAATTAAATGCCAATATGAAGCTGCCATCAAGAGGAGGCTTCCTCCTTAACGAATTCCGCTACAGGTGCACGCTCACTTCAGTTCAAGATTAGAATACGTGGGACCCGAAGCGAAGCAAGAGGAAGAAATGAACGTCCTAGAGAGTTCACTGATGCAATCCATGCATTTTATTTAATATTTATTCATTCTGAAATCACTCTTTTACGCATGCCGTAAGATTTTTTATTCATATTCTGCGTATCTTCATTTCTACTCTCCCCTTTCCTACATCTACATAACAGCCCGCAAACTTACTAAAGGGCGGGTGGCGGAGGGTGTTAGGTTCTCAACCGTACAAGGGAACAAAACCATATGCAAAAATCAACAAATCCATGCAAATCTATACCCACAGTGGCGTATACATTCATGCAAAAAACATTCATTTTACATCTACATCTACTTAACACCCCGCAAGCCGCCCCGAGGGCGTGTGGCGGGGTATGTTAAGGCAACACCCGAAATTAAGAAAAAAATCGCAACCGCAAAAAGCCAAATATTTATACACTACACAAAAGAAAACCATGATATGTATTCAAACAAAAACCCTTAAAACCCACACAGATGCAAACACTCAAACTACCAACTAACATACACATGCACCTACAATTATACCTGATGTCTTTGCAAATGTTTAATTTTGTCCCCAATTGTAAATTAAGCGCTTTTAAAGCTTCTAAAATTAAATCGGTTTCTTACTATTATGATTCCCGATTGTTTGGGGAAAGAATGAGTATTTGTATGTATCTGTACTGGAATCCATCTCCCTTATTTTATCTCTGGGTCTGATCTACCTAAGTAGTGTGGGGCCTTCAGTGTCATCGTTAAACTAGTTTGTTCTGAATCTTCATAAATGTCTAAGTCTCGCTTGTTCTCTTCGTGTCTCAACTGACTCCCAGCCTAAATCCACTAAGAACTATCACACTTGTTTTCTTATTATAACACTTTTTAACGAATCTGGTGGAATTTCTATGGACTTTATATAATTCTTTTGCCAAATTTTCTCCCAAGGATCCCAAATACTTGCGGCATGTTCCAAATGAGGTCTAACTAGAGCGAAATAATACCTCTCTTAAACTTTCACATTACATTTCCCCACCACCCGTTTAATGAAGCCTAGTTTCTTGAAAGCGGATCCGCATATTGTCCTGATATGTGCTCCCCATGAAAGGCGTGGTGTTAAAAATACCCCAGAAATATTTAACTTGATTGGCCGTAGTTAGCAGTGAACCCTCTATTGCATAATTTATGTCCTTTTCGCCACTTCCCTTGTTTCAATGTTTCAACACTGCGCATCTGTCCATATCAAGCATTAATCTCAATTCCTTGCACAAATCCGAGACTGTAGAATGTTAGCTTTACCCTCACGGCCAGTACGAATGATATTGTTACAATCCCTTAAGCAAGCCACGGTTTGCTTACCCCCTTTTACTTCCCTAACATATGACCAGAAAGCCCTGGGGTCAGTGTCCAAATACTCGCAAATACTTTACGTTTAAAGTCTTGCAATGGGCTAAGTAATTGTATTTTGGTTTCAATTTTAGAGGATCTAACTCGTGATCCCCTTTTAATTCACTCCAGAAATTATTATAGCCTCCCATAGGAATCTCTTTAAAGCTACCTAAAGCTCGCATGTAGCTACTATTTATATTTGTTTCTCTTTGAGAACATGAGCCATAAATATTATATTACATATGTTGTAATAACAATGCTATAAATGAATGAAACTTCGTAAAATTCCACTCAAAATTTTATTGTAGCGGTTTCACCCTTCACAGAATTGGATTATACTCCTGATGATCTTCATCAGACACAAAATAACTTGTCAAGTGAAGTTGGGTCCAAACCCCAACAAAATTTCGGATAGGCACTTGGATGATCCGCTAAAATCTGAAAGAACTGCGGATTTCTAAAATAGCGCTTTCATAGAACTCCAATGGCCCAATGGGATGTGAGATACTGGAGATATCATTATGTACTTATCCCTCCCAGAATAACAAGGTTACACCTTATTATGAAATTTTATTGAAAGACCTTAGAAATATTTTATGGCAATCCTTGCAGCTTTACCAACCCAAGCTAATACTAAATAAAAAACCGGTTAACTATCACGCGTCAATTAAAGAGAGCCAGCCAGGGTCTCTATGGAGCGTTCCATACATGGTCATTATTTGTAATTTAAGCGTCATTGGCTTGTTGTTTCTGCCTTATTAACATGGGAATCCATAATTATCACAAAGTGACGACGGAAACACTCCCCTCAACATTTACGCATTCATTCTTTAAAATATAATTCAATGCCATCAAATTTGGCTCATTTACTTAAATATTTATAATCCCTACCATTTCAACGACTTTGAAAAAAAGTTGAACACCGAAATGCTCAACTATTTAGCGGGAGCGTGAATGTCACTGAGTTTTGTGACAAGTTAACTTTCGCTTTTATCACCTCATCATTAATAACTCATTATAAAGGTTTTTAAGACCGTGATTAGATGGCACCCCAGGACATGTTGTGTATCGATAAACCTACGTCCACTCTTAATGGGCCTGGAACCGGTGCGGTTACTTCACGCGACGTTGGGTTTTAGACACTGATTCAGGAGCCGTATAATGCGAACGATGACGGCCATCAACAGCCACGGTGGTAAGCTCGGATGATGTTGATAGGGACTCGATGGCGGAAATGCGATAGCGTTAGTTTACTTGGTTCGCAAGAGCGATTCTTCTCGGGCAACCCACGGGATATATTTTCTTTCAAAAATTGCGTTTTGCGGGAAAACTGTTGTCTGGCACTCTAGTAAAACAGGGAAAACCATACCATAGATGAACCCCAAAAAAAACTCTGAAATGCTGTCAGAAGCATGTGAACCGAACGTTAAATGCACATCGCCGTATGCAGATAGCCTATTCTCTCGCTCCTCTGCCAAGTAATGGAATGGGGCTCCTTCGCTTGCAAATAGTTCCCACGCCGATATTCCGCTTTACATTTCGTTCGGGGAGGGGCGTAAAAAACTGTTTCCTCTGACCGCGGGGCCAATCAGAACGCAGATCGAAAACGCAGGCTTCGACGCCACCGGAATTGCCTCTCAACTTACACAGCTCCAACCACGACCCCCTGTCATTGATTCATCTCTCAGCAAAACCATCTGCACACGGATCTGCATTTGTCTGACAATGCCAATCAAAATCGGATATATGATAACACACCTTTGGCCGAAGCTGACTGGCAATCGGGAGAGCGTCACAGTAAGTTAGACGCGACCAGCAGCACAGTTCCTCCGAAAGAGTTTGCATGCTGCTTCGGGTCGTCGTAAGGAACCCTATTATCGAAGAATTGATTTCTTAACTTTTGGTGCAACTGTAGGTAAAATTCACGCCACAAGCGCGCGTGGATTACAAACGAAGACCTTGACGCTATTCTGTGCCTTAACAAAATATCGGGAAAAAATCAAGGCAAAATTCCAAAATATCTCTGAAAGAAGGAGATATCCCGGATTTTCCAAGGCCACAGCATATTCAAGGAATTCTCGCGATGTCCAAGGTTTTCATCGCGTACCATCACCCTCCATGGACTAGTTGTCTCCAACTGGGTTGCTCCTTGGAGACATGAGGACCTGACCGCAACCATGATGTCGTTTATCATTGCCGCCATATAAAATCCCCTTATGATCAAGGTATATTCCGGTGTTGAACAACAAGGCATAATTTTAATTTTTTTCGCAGTTTATGGCACAGAAGAAGCTCAGGAAACAGTGGACATTTGTGAGTCACTGGAATTCGATTTGGGATTGAAAGCTTTTCTACTTGACCTCAAAGCTGACCCTACAAATTAGCACAAGGTGCCCTTATGATATGGTGCTGAGACATTCCACAGTTAGATATGCTGCTGAGTTCATACTAAGGCTAATCCTCGAATCACCACGGACAATCCTCCGAAAAAGTAATGCAATGCAAAAGTAGTAATTATATAATGACGAGAATTGTGTGGATCAGAAATTGATTTCTATCAGCCATACCTAAAACCGCCTTGGCTTATCTTATTAAATATGCTGCGTGAAAATAATGTCTTCCAGACTCGGAAAGCAATACATAACTCATCCATACATACTGATACCAAAAAGTAAAATTACGAACAAAGGTCGTTAAAAATTACAGATTTAAATAGATGATCGTACTTGTAATCTTAAATAAAAAAATATGCCAAAGGAAATCACTGCTATTTATTTGTCGTGTAATCACCAGATATGCAAAATATTTAATTCATTATCCTAGTTTTTTCCTTGACAAAGTTAAAAGATCTCTATAAATATTGGACAAAAAAATTATGGCTCACAATTCTGAGGTTCTGCATAAATGTCTTCCTCTTCAACCAGATTTGAAATAATATATTTTGATGCAACAATTTCATAGTGTAAAAATCATTCGCCTTGACCGGGATTCGCACTCGGATCCCTCGATGTCCGGCCGAGTGCTTTAGCCAGTGAAGCTATGGAGGCGTCCTCTTACACTCTGAAATTTTTATAAATATTTGAATTAATTAAATAATTTTGAAAATTACAACATTAGGTTGGCTGGTAACAGGCTTGACCGCTAATGCTATTCCCTAGGATGATCTCCTTACTTGGGTAAGTAAGTATGAGCATGAGAAACTCATGTGTCTCGAGTAAACTCCTATGGTTTTGAGCGAGGGGAAACTCACGATAAGCGAAGGCACATTGTGAAAGTGGGCGCACGGGACAGCAAGATTATTCGTTTGCAGAAAAAGTCGAATACCCGGAAAAGAGACGGTAAACTTGCCACTGACCTTGGGGATAAAGCCTGGATTAAACCTTTACTATTTTTATTTTGGCTTCCCTATCTGCAGAGAAACAGACACGATCCTTTCTGGCAAGCTATAATTCTTAAAGGCATAAGAATATTATCGACGCTCAGGAAGGACAGTTCCTTTTATTCCGTCATATTAAAGCACCTTCTCCTCAATAAGAGACGATTCGGGTAGGAGATTACATCATGATGACCCGGGATGTATGTACCAAGCAGTCACACCTCCACTAATCACCCGCTATTACGGTGTGGGGGGGGGCAAGGAGGAAGACAAGAGCACCTCCGCCGTTATTCTCCAGCTCCAGGACTCCTCTTCATGAACTCAGTCATTATTCTCCGCGATGGGTGTGTAAGCACGGAACCTCTTCCAGAGGCGAGAGTGGGGCGAAAGGTTGAGTGAGGGAGGGAGGAGGGAAGGGGTTGGCGTGGAAAAGGAAGAATGGAGTAATATCCACGCAGTCTAGGCACGTCCGCCTTCCTCCCTTTTCCCCGCCCATGCCATCAAAACCGCCGCCGTCTACATTATAAGGCGCCCGGAATTTTTATCTTTTTATCGACGATCCCCTCCGGCATTCCGACTCGGGGACGACTGCGAGTGAGTGCATGAAGGGAGGGCGGAGTGGGAGACCAACCCGCGGCGGCGACCGCAGGCGAGGGCGAAGACGACTGCAGGCAGGGTTGGAGTGGCGGAACACGCACGGGAGTCGACGCGGGCTGCGGCCCACGCGGAGAGACAGGAATTTCATGTGCATCACACACACACACACACACATGCACACACATGCTCGCTCGCATAAGAGTTCCGCGCTTGTAGGGCGGGTCTGAAAAACCTGTCAATGACGGGATCGACATTTGTGGACAAAAATGTGGAAAAGATTTTTGCACGCATTTTTTTTTATTTAAACTAATCGCACTACTTTAGAAATCGCAGCGTACCTCTAAGCTGACGAATTTATGTTCAGGGAGCATTAGGGTATTTAAAATTTGTGCCCGACAAGTAATATTAATTTGGAATTTTATAAAAGCCAAAAAAAAATTATCCCATTGGCCCTCCACTTGGATCCACCCCTGTCAATGAGGCAACCAAAATACGGGGGAATTGGAGTATTTTGACTAAGGGCCTGTTACTCTGGGCTACAAGTCAATTTACAAGGCGTCGCTGTTTACCTTGGGAAATAAATACGCTGAACGGTTCCTATTACATTCACAATTGTTTTCAGAGGACTTGTTAACATACATACATCATGGGGGAAATGGCTGTCTGATTCGGAGCTTGCTGCTTCACCATGCCACACAACGCCGTGGATTATGGTTCACCTCGATAACTTATCAAACAACGCACGGTTCCCCTTAAATGCTTGTTCGGCCGTTGACGATCCTGACATCTTATTAATGTGGTCGGCGAAAATTATTTTCCCCTTCTCACAATCATATCCACGTCAATGGTGCTGCATTGTAATTGCTTTCCGTTAATGCAAATGAAAGCAACCTTCCAGCATAGAAAAATAACACGTAACCATTGCGTAGATACTCTTGTCATCATTCTATTCGAAGCATCTATCTCCTTAGTCTTGTCCGTGTTCTTGAAGAAAAGGCCCATCGTCCATGTCGACCGATTGTTGATGTGGGTACTAGAACAGCCACGCTCACACCTTGTTCCCAATTTTCAATGATTTTACTTTTCATTTAAACTGTTACTTTTTATTGCTATTCTTTCTGTCTTCTTAAGAATTTTTCTTCGGGGTCAATTTAAAAAAAAATGCTTAAGGCATTATTTGATTTTACACGAAACAATCAAAAATAATAAATTTGAAAAAATATTTGGAAAATTTTGTCATCACTAGTGACACTAAGATGCTGACAGAACGAGTGCTAGAGAATTTCTGCAGTAGCACTCTATGGGTCTTCCAAGACGAGCCAAATCCGACAAAAATGATTCCTGCACGAAGCACATCGAAGCAAATGATCGCCTGTTTATTCGGAATAACTGGATATGTGGCGACCGTAGCGTTAGGGCGACGTAGAACCATGAACTCCGAATGGTACACGAGCGTTGTTTGCCAGAAATGCTGGGTGAAACATGGAAAAAGAAGCGGCAACGAAGGATCATTCTTCACCATGACAATGCAAGCTCTCGCGTATCGGCTGAAAAAAACTACCTATTTGATTGGCCAAGACGTCGAATTGATGAGTCATTCTCCGTACAGCCCTGGTTTGGCACCAAATCACTTTTTTTTTATTCCAGTTTATCAAGAAAAACTTGCGCAGCCAATGTTTTTCGGCGCCTGAAGAGGCCGTTGATGCATTAAAAAATGTTTTGGAAGTACCCCAATCAGAGTGGAAAAAGAGTTACCAAAATTGATTTGTGTGCAAGCAAAATTGTATTGATTGTCATGGAGAATACTTCGAAAAACAACAAAGCCATTTTCAATAATAAATTACTGTATTTTCATTTTAGGCTGAAAATATAAATAACAACCCTCGTAATAAGAGCATATGGTGAAATTTTCGTTGCAATAACAAAGGCCAACAGTGTTTTTGGTGCCGGAGCTTTTAATGTTGATTTAAAGAACAATTGGGGTGCTAAATCCAATTATGACACTAGTTTTTTCCTATCAGCTATAGTTTTCAAGATATAGATATGTTGTTACTTACGTAAAAAAATCTTCTACATGATGATATGGGAATATTATATTAATAACACAGGTCAACAGTGGTTTTGGTGCCGGAGCTTTTAATGCTGATTTAAATAACAATTGGGATGCTGAATCCAATTATGACACAAGTTTTTTCCTATCAGCTATAGTTTTCAAGATATAGATATGTTGTTACTTACGTAAAAAAATCTTCTACATTATGATATGGGAATAACCATAAACACAGTTATCAACCCGAAGGTCGGTTTAGTAGGTGATGGTAGAGCTCACCCATGTACCAAGCCCGACGGCGTGTGGGTATGGGTAGGGGGGCCAGTTCCTTTCCCTGTGCCGGTTATGGTTTCCCAGGAACACCTGGTACCCGAAAAATCAACTAGCTTGGGTGGAGCTGCAGGTGCCCAAAGTGCCTTGCCCGGGAATCGAACCCGGGACCCTCCGGTCAGCAGTCCAACGCTCTACCCGCTAGACCACCATGGTTTTCAAGATATAGATATGTTGTTACTTACGTAAAAAATCTTCTACATGATGATATGGGAATATTATATTAATAATTATCTCATTGGCCTACAATATAGAAATATACATAAAACTTATTGACAGTTTATTGAAAATAAAAGGAACACCGCAGAGTAGTTATAAATTAGTATACTTATAGATTTATTTAACTTTGAAAATTATTTTCCGGAATATATCAAATATTAAAACAACTAATCGTAAGATTTGCCATATCTAAAAAAGTAGAGCTGTTAAATAAAAACGGATTTCATATTTGGATTCAGCTCTACAAATATAGTTAAATTCATCACAAAGATTCCCGACACCAAAAAAAAATTTTTTTTTGTAGGCCTGTGATTATAATCGAACAAGATGGGGCTACCGGTACGGCTTGGATCACCCGGAATAGAACCCAGGACCTCCAGTCAGTGACTCGGCGCTCTACTCGCCGGATCATCCCTCATTATTAATCACTCCCAATTATTAATACATATTATAAAATCCAATATGGAGCGTAGCTATGTACGGCGCGGAAACGTGGTCGCTGAAGCAGGAGGATAGACGTAGATTGGAGGCTTTTGAAATGTGGGTGTGGAGAAGAATGGAGAAGGTGAAATGGACCGAAAGGAAAACAAATGAGGAAGTACTAGAAATGGTGGGGGAGGAGAGGGGTTTGTTGAGAGAAATCCTATGGAGGCAGGAATAATGGATGAAAGGCGTATTGAGCGGTAGTGGAATGTTGAAGAGGGTAATAGAGGGGAGAATGTTGGGCAAGCGAGGTAAGGGCAGGAACAGGATAGGGATGTTGGACGGGATGAAGGGAGGAAAGAAGTACACAGAGATGAAGAGGGACCTGATATAGATTAGTTTGATAGGTGGGGAGTCACAAAATGTTTATTTGATAGTTGTGTCCATCCAAAAACCTACCTTAACCGGTAGATTACCTAATAAATAAAAAATTATAAAATCCAAGGAATTAATGCGTCTGCCACCTGTTTCTACGTCAAAATGCATAGTGACGGGCAAACATTTTTAAAGTAACATTTCCAGCTGTCGGAAAGTTCGACTCTATCAACACAAAACATCATTCAGATAATAATAACCCACATAAAATGTCTTTAATGAAGGTGAAAGGAGTCGGAAAGTTTAAGCTGGTTATCCATAAAAATTCCTCTACGACTGGAGACAGAGAGGGAGAGTATCCCATCACGTCTCTAAATATTTGTTGAAAAATATCGGTGAAAATTTGGAGTGTATTTGGACATCATAAATTTTAACAAATTAACGGGATAAGTAGTATATTTTTAGTACCGCGATTTTCATTTGTTTGATCTTAGATATAAGTGCAAATACCCTGACAATAGTTTTGGACGCGTGGGAGACATTTGCCTGCTTGACTTTGGACACATTTCATGCATTTCTGCAATCATCTACAGGCCAGTTTACAAGCCTTTGTGAATTTAATGGTTGAAACCTTTTTACTACAAAAACATACTAATATATTTATCACAAATTTAGAGTTCATAGAATTTATGTTTTTTACTTTTTTATTATTGTTATTTATTATTTTAAAGAACCCTGCAAGCCACCACTAGGGTGTAGCAGTAGTTGTGATTACACACCAGACTACCCTTGACCCAAAACACCTTTCCTTCCTAGCCGCGGTCGGAAAACGTTTTCCCGATCCATTATCGTTCGTGGGAAAAACGACACCTTCAATAACACCCCTCACACACCGCTCTAATTTTATTCACATGATTGCTGTAACGATCCTTATATTAAATCTGCAATGTAATTTATAACGGGCTTGTATCTACAAGAAACGTGCTCTAGTTATTCGATTTGATGATAACTGGGTGGTCATGAGTCGACTACAGTGGATACATCGAGTTGAAATGGCGACGAGTGCCAACGGTTTTGCGAGAAATCGTTATCTGACATTACAGGATGCAAGGATATTGGGTTTATCGGTCTAATTCGATATTCGATAACCTTTGTTAGTTCAAACTACTACCGACTGCTAAATCGGTGGTTGCACACGGGAGTTGAATCGTATAGCAGTCCGCATGAATGCGTGACTTACATAGGTACGTCATATTCACTCGTATAGTCCACGACTCCCTCCCATACTATCGATCACGCTCAGTTTCGATACTTAACCTTCATTGTCAGTATCCGATTGTTTCGACTAAATCACTCAGGTCATATACCTCAGATTGCTTGGTTCGTGCAGTTGTTAGATCAATTATAAAGTTAGTAATTATTTTCATTATTAATGAATGCTTCTTGATCCATGTTTGTTCGAGCTGGTTCCAACATTGCTACCACCACAAATAACTCGATGATGGTTTTGAACTTGCAGACGTAGGCAAGTCTTCCGGGTTGAGTCACCTCGGTGTTTTTTCATTAAAAGTGGTGGAACAAAGTTAACGATGCTATGTCTAATCGGGGTTTAATTGACATCTATGATCGAAATTAAGTTTCCAGGGTCACGCAGGTCAAATGATATTCAAACGGCTGACAGAACGCACGGGTTGCACCTTAGGTGAAAGGTACGGAAAAAAGGAAGCCGGTCATTGGAATGGAAAGAACCCTCCTCCACTATTTTGCTTCCTCCTTCTTAGTTTTTGTCAATGGCCCCAAAATTGCAGAACTTCAGACCTCAAACTTCCACAATGAACGCGTTATCGCACTGAAAATAATGTGCGAGGAAGGTTTTCATGGAAAAAAAATCGTTCCACACTTATTCTCTGATTATTATTAGTGGTGAGAGTTTAATTATCATTACGTCCCGCCCTTTGGAAAATGGTAATGCTGAATAGCAATAAACGGGGAAAGGAAAATGATGCCAAAACTATATCCATCAATGCCAACGCAGATCAGTTGCACTTATCGAATAAGCACTCATTAGGACTGCAAAATATAGGATATTTCCGAAGGAATGTGACAAGAGTGTTGCTCAGTGCCAGATATGTTAATTCGTGCGGTTAATTCCTTGCGCCATCTAACGATTTTGTGAATTCCAACCATTCTGTCACCGGTCTTTCGCGGCATATCCATGATCAAATACCATTCCAACTGCTGCTGCTTAATGGACTGCAGCAAGAAGCCGCCACACCATCCAATGAGCGATTTCTGTGTTTCACCAATATGATGACGCTGTGGGTGAAAAATGGAATCGACGAAATCAAACGGCGACGTGAAGCCGAGGAGGAAGCGCAGAGAGATAAATAAATCTTTAGTAAAACTCGTGATAGTAAATCACACGACTACATGACCTGGTTTTTCATCAAACAAAAATGTCGATTTGCAACTTTTTGCACAGCGTTTGTACAACGTTTGCTTGCAGATTTACCCACATTAAAAGCGTCCGTTTAAGGCATGATTCAACTTCGAGCTGTCCACGTATATTTCTGCTTCTCCTCGTCCTCATCTATACCCGAGCCCCTCCTATGTTCGAGTGGACACTGCGTAAATGGCTACGGAAAAACAAATCAAATCTAACTTTCAGATAAACACAAACGTTTGTGGGCACTCGTCGTAAATTATAGAGTGCGACCAATTGGAAATCCCATCGCTTATCTGAATTGGCGGTGAATGCTGTTTTGGTTGTTGGCGATATTTGACGATCGTATATTTTCTTCGATCTTCGGTCATATTTTCCCCTTCGATTCCAAATGCACTTGTGAGTAATTCCGTCAGCAAGAAATAACTCTCAAGCAAACAAATAAATATAAGGTCGATAAAAATTGTAAGCTAAACAGGATGTGCAAGCAATTTATCTAATCACCATTATGTTCAAACTCGACAGAAATCACGGAATTATTTTTTCCTAACTCATTTTGCCTTTTGAATTACATCACTAAGGGCGTAAAGGAGGTGGAATACCGCCGGACATGCCTTAATTGAGGTTTATTTAGAGTGGCCAACAAAAATAAGGATAAACTGCTACAATGCACATGAAAATTAATACCTGGTATACTAATAACGAGAAAATAAAAATATAGGATCACTTTAAACAGACAAAGTATATTAAACCGTTACACTAAAAATATTATCATCATTTATTTACGTGAAGTAGTTTTCCTTCAAAGTGTATAAACAACTGTTGCAGAACCGAAAGGCCATGACACAAAGCCGGATAACATTCAACGCTCAAACTGTAAGATTTGTCAGGTACGAAATCTTCCTGAGAGACCTCAGAGGGCACAGGGAAAGAAACTTCTACCCAAAGAGAATGTGTAATTTTAAGCCGCCATAGGGCTCAGCACGAAGGGAGATATGCCATCATATCACCCGTTGGGCTGATAAATAAGCATACAGGAGACATATAGGCATAGTGACCCAAGTGAAATCCTTGGGAGTAACACTAAAATCGAACCTATCATTGGAAATATTCTTTAGAAATGAATGTAGAACTACATTTAGGAAACCGTATTGTCACGCCAAGTGACAGTCATCATAAGGATTGAATAACCAACAGTAATTTAAGAAAGGAAAAGAACCCTATTGCCCACGCGTAATTCGCGATCTAGACACTGGAGGTGAAATTTCAAAACTCATTCAATACTCTTCTTACTTGTGTCAAAAGCCATAAAATGCATGATTGAAATGGCTCCCCGTGGCCTTCCTCAACAGTGTTTTCACCGTGACAGCATCATAAAACTATTCCAAAGTGAAATAATTTCAATAATCGAACTGTTAGCTCAATTAATGTCCGATGACCTAAGACGCCTTATGCCACAAATCACTGGCTGTTTGCGGAGGGGTATCCAGGTGTGGTATGCGCGCATGTCAGTGAACCCACGAACGTGGACGATTCACGGAATAGTCGCGAGGAATGGATCAACTTCTAAACGCAGACTATGAACAAACTGTTGACATACTTGTATGGGCTTTAAGGGTAAGTAAAGCAGAGAATTTGCATGTTTCAGAGAGCTACATTTCGGTAGAAGACCGGTGCACACCCACTAAGCCCCGCCCGTTCCATACTATCTATTTCTATTGTGTTTAGGCGGATCTCTTCTCTCGCCTCAGTATCTAATCTCAACCGAGAATTCCGTCGCGGTGGGCCTATGGTGTGGCAAAGGAGGGAAATTACGCGCTATCCTTCGCTCCACTGGGCGGGCGAACGACTCCCTGCCTATTCATTTGCCGCAAATGTAAAGATAACGATGTGAAATGCAAAGCGAGGAAAGGCAATCAACACAACCGTCTCCTTCAAAAAGGGAGACGCTTATGCTTCGTCCGTCAATCAATGCTTATAGTGTCTACGATCGATTCGAGGACTTTTCGTAAGCAAATCAAGTATTTATTTTCTCATGCCCAAGCTACTACATTTGGACTTTGTCCAATAATGACCGTGTCAAAACAGAAATATCCCATATTTGTAAAGAGATCAGGAATTAAAATATATCATTAAGCAAATGACATTTTATCTCTTCCCTACAGTCGAAGGAAAGATCGGCTGGTAAAAAAAGGAAAAGCAAACTGTAGTGAGAAGCAGATAGGGAAGATGTTGAAAGGTGTAAGTAACAGGTGCTGAACGACATATAAGCGAGCTACACATATTAGGAGTTTCTTTCTAATAACTTTCATATTTTTGACTGCATTATGACCAAAAGTATATTCAATCGGATTAGGATGAAAGAGTGAATGATAAAATTCCATTATCCACAGGAATAAATTGAAGGGATAACTTAGGATTTGCCACTCGATCTATTTTTCAACGAACATTACTTGAAAATTATTTCGGTAAAAAATACATTATTATTTACTTCAGGTGATCAATGGGTTAGGGTAATTTTTTGATGGAAGCATAGTGACAAACGGTGGAGCGACAATTACCTTAACTCTCCTTACAAAACACAACCTAGCATCTAACACTTCAACAAACTTCCTTCCTTTATTCCATCCGAATTTTCCATCCTACTCCTTCCTCTTCCTCCAATGCTAACCAATCTTCCCTCCATCAGTCTTCAAAAACCCCATTTCCGATCAAAATGCTCTGCACCCATCTTTCCACAGAGAACAAATAAATTGCGTAGGAAAATACTAAGATATCTTAGATCGATTGTTAATATGAACGATCCGTGAACATAAAACTGGAGACTATGCTTTAAATTCAAATAACATTTCAATCTTGTCTAAAAAGAGACGTTTCAGGCGTGATATGGTGAAATATCATGATTAATCTAAAATTTTCAATTTTTCACACTATAAAATTTTATACGACCGGTTTCAATGTAACTACATCATTATAAGGTGATCAATGTTAAGTTGAAATTGAATTGAAACCGGTCGTATTGAATTTTATTCTGTGGAAAATTGAAAATATTTAATTAACCAATCTGTCTAATTGGTGGAACAAATTAATATCGTATACGACCGGATGAATCTTTGCACTGCGAACGAAAGTTCTCGAGTCCCACTGTGTGTGGGTTTTCCGAGCAATTCGATCGGGCCCGCAAAGGTGGGAACGGTGGGGATTTGATACGATTTTGGCTTCTAAACGCTACATTGGTTAACCACCGATCTCCAACGACCCCTCACATCCAGAAAGCGGTCCGTTTACGCGTTTCGAAAAACGGATCACTTTTGATGTGGAAGTTCGGGGAAACCCTCTGGGCCTCACTATGTGGCACGATTGCTCTTGCAAAGCTTGGGCCCGCCGAAATTGGTTCCCATCGTATTAATTTCACCATTCACCCCCAACTCTGGAACTGGGATGTATGCTTACTCCACAGAAAATCCTCGTGTTCCCATTTTCCTCGAATGCGAAAATATCGTGGAAACGAAGCGAGAGAGAGTGGTTTGAAAAATCTGCGTCCGAGTACTAAAGAGGTCCCTTTTCCTCCGCAGGGGTGGTCCAAATAAGTAAATGACACGTGGTATGATTACCATGACGACGGTCTATAATTCGGACTTTTCGCAAAACTTTTGACAAACAAGTAATAAAATTGACAAGCGGATTAATACAACGGTTTTATTACAAATATTAATATTTTTTCCACTCGTCAATTTTCATAAAAAATTTAATTTTTACTGGAATAAATGTCCAGTTCCAGCCTGCGCTAGCACGGTGACAGAGGCTGTCATCATCTAGGGACTTGATGAAATAATACTTGCACGTATGTAGATTTCAAATTCGTTTTTAGGCTCCGCAAATGATAAAGATGCGGGGTAATACACATTTCCAAACGCTGGTATACGATTCTTCGCGATATCGCTAATTTTTTTTTCGATACATTCCTTCATTTCACTTCATTCCCTCATTTCATACTCCTTCACTTCACTTGCCAATGGCTCACTCAAATATTGCCACAGAAGCTTATAACGTGTTATTATTATTATATGTATTTATGTTTTTTTTAACAAAATATGATGCTGGAACTTGGAACACTAATTGTAACAGCTGAGAAACTGTGACCTGAAGGTGGCTTGCGCTAGGTAATTAGTCCACCTAATAGACCCTATTAGCACCTCTAACCTCAATCATTTCAAACCTGATTTTCCTGCTAACAATACAGGAAAAGCTTGTTTTTTTATCTGGTTAAATGAGATGATAAATAACACGGTCGCTTTCCTTATTAATGCAGTTAGGCTGGACTAGTAACTGGCCCGTGTGTTACCTGCGAACATTATTAAAACATGAGCGATGCCACTTTTTGTAGGATTTATGTCAAATGCGAAATGTCTTCATAGTAACGACACCCATTGGAAACCTCTACGATCAGTAAAAAAAATATGGGTACATTGAAATGATAAGCATCGATTATCAAAAGATATTGAGTGTTTTGCGGTAGAAAACGGTGAGATTTACGGAAGGGCACAAAGGATCACAAAGAAATAAAAAAAAGGGATCGAGTCGTTAGCCCGTTCAGCGGAATATTTCAAGCCCTGCGGTACACTATCCGGGTCATCGACAGCCACAATGGAGGTGGTACCAATTTACAGGTTTCTAATGTCGTAATCCTCAACTCGCACGCTGGTGATATTCGAATCTCTCCCCTCTCGCTCACCCCCCCCCCCCCCCGGATACCCAGATTCTTGGTATTATGGGAAAGATGTTTCCCGTTTTATCATGTGCGCATGAACATAAAGAAATCAAACTGATATCAGAAATCCTGTGATGGAAGTCGAAGGATACTAAAATAATGCATATGGAAATGAGCCGTTTCGTAAATATAAAGAGTGATCTATAGCTCCGTATGGATTATGTGGGATAAAGATGAAAAGTTGAGGGAAATTGACTGCCGAACAGATAGACATAAGGACTCATTTTCATCGATCACGATTCGAGTTAATAAGAATTGAAAAACAACGTATACAGAATTTGAACTAATTGAAAATAAAATAGCCCAAAAATTTTTAAATACCAGATCCTTCTGCGAGATAAAATCGTTAATTACCCTAAATACTGTTTACATAATACCCCAAGCTACATGTTATGCACCGACTGTATAACATGTAGCGGAGCGGATTGTAGGGTAAGATGTATTCGAGTATTATGAATGCGAATGCCCTCGTGTGGAAATACACTAAAGGGGAATCAATATTTCGTATCGTAGAGCAGTTCTTCAGGGAGAAAAAATTCCAATTTCTAACATAATTACTATTACAACAGACGGAGCTCCGTCAATGACTGGTCGTCACCATGGTTGTATTACATACAAGTACTTGTACTTGAGAAAATATATACCATATGTTTTTGATATTCATTGGGTCATTCAGCGGCTAAACATTTGGTGGATAAATTACTGAGTGATCGCCTTCACAAGTCCTTAAACATTGTAATTACAGCGGTTAAAAAAATCTAAGTCCATGCTCTCCCACGATCGACTCTCTCGAGAGTTGTGTGATGAGAAGGACGAAGATTTCAAACGTTTGTCACTACACACGGAAGCTATCAAAAGGCAATTGTATAAGGTGCCTCTAAAATCTTTTTGACACTGTCGCGCAGTTTTTGGAAGAGAAAGACGTTTTTCTCAGCGACAATCTTAAAGAAATTAGGAATGACGTTGCATTTTTGTGTGAACTATTTGCAAAGTTCAATGAAATGAATTTACAATTGCAGGGAAATTAAAGCAATCTTATAAAGGCAGAATCTGTGGTGATTGTGTTTATTTCCAAGTTGAATTTATTTAAGCGCAACTTAGGTCGCCGCGAGCTTTATCAATTCCTTTCCCTGCTTAAGCTAGAAGAGCAAGCTGGCATGGGTGATGTTGATTCCAGAGTCTTTTGTGACAATTTAGCCACCTGCCTGAAAAATAGTCACTTAATTGTTAATCTAAACTAATGCTAAATTGGTATATCAATAGTCCCTAAATTGTTTAACTAATTTTCACAAAACATGAATAGTTATTCTATTTTTAAAAGTTGAAAATTTTCACATTATATTAATTTAATTTAAAAAATTGACATGTAAACAAAAAAAAAGCTTTCTTAAAATTATTTGTTTTGAACATTTAATTTGATGCAAAAAGTATATTATCACCCAAGTTCCTTTTATCGTGTATCAAGTCTTTTGCATAAATATAACATGAAAACTACACATCTATTTGATTATAAATAAACATTTGATTAGTCATTGTTTTTCGCTTAATTATTTCAATGTTCCTCATTTGGTTAGTTTGTTTTATGAGTTTGATTATTTGTTTAAAGCTACCAATTATGGGGCTTTGAGAATAGGTTTCTGGATCCAAGTGGCTCGAAAAAGTTTGGGAAACACTTTGATAAATGGATTAATTGATTTAGACGCTGAAGCGATACCTACTCAAAGACTCCTTCCTCCAGTATCCAGCGGGGCGCACGACGAACACTTTCAAACGTTTGCCGATCAAGTAATCACCCGAAGGAGATCTCCTTCCACTACCGTGACGAGGTAGAGACGAAGTTCATTGTACTCTCAAGATAATCAACCCGGGACCAAAAAGAAACTTCACTGATTCCCAATGATAAAAACCGCTGATAAATCCATGCACATATTTCGGAAGAAAAGGCTAAAGATTAGGAGAACAATTTACAAGTCTTATTTTTCGCAATTGAACATGACGAGGCTGAACAACCGGACGCTAGTCCAATTATTTTTCCTAGTTCAATCACGTCAACAAGGTCAACATTCCACTATCTGAAGTCAGGAGATTAATTGAATGGAGGGATTCTTGTCACGTCTCCCAGTGGAAGAACGAGGGGAAAAGAATTTTCACTAAGAAAACTCTGACAAGGAATTGAAATTCAGGTATTTCAACTATTTCCATTGAATCGAATGTGTCCTTGCGTCTTGATTCAGGCACCAAACTCGCTGATTATGGACCCGCTCTGCACATGGCGATCCTTGAAGCTGAAGAAAATGCATCGATTCCAAGACGAGGAAAATGAATTATAGAAAATCAACGGCGATCCACAAAGAATATAAGGTAAGCCCTTTGGAATCGTCCTCGCGACTTCCCATATTTGTCCGCTGAAGGACTACTATAATGAAGAGGTGCTCTCGCATTAGGCAATAGAAGCATCGTATATTCTAATGTATTGGCTCGTGTAAAAGCGGGTCGAATTCATCCTCTGCCCTGTAGAAGAATCAATACCTCCACTACATCTAAATAGGGCTTAGGTGAATTATTAGAAGAACTGGCCTTCGGGAAATATTTCAGAACAGGTCTTCAATCAATATCAATGAGGTAGCAAATCAGTCTAAAAAGTTTTGTTTCGCTGGTGCCGCAAGCGATTGCAGTTGGGCTTGCTTACTTACTTACTTACTTACCACGTTCCTTCTCGATTAGAAGTGTCGAGTCGCATTTGTAATATGCAACAAAAGCGGTGAAAACAAATTGAATCTATTGAAAAACATTTCAAATAAATACCTGCAAAAAGTCTCTTTTAGTCCGCAATTAGATTATGTTAAACTCCATAAAAAACCATAAACACAGCATTCGACCATTGGTAGGTGTTGGTAGAGCTCACCCAGTACGCCCGGCGGCGTATAAAATTCGCACATCAGGGTAGGGGGGCCAGTTCCTTTCCTTGTGCCGGTTATGGTTTCCCAGAAAGATCTGGTACCTGAAAAGGGGAAAAGTATGGTACCCCATAGCACTAGGGTGGAGCTGCAGGTGTCCAGAGTGACTAGCCCGAGAATCGAACCCGGGGCCCTCCGGTCAGTAGTCCAATGCTCTACCCCCTGGATCACCGCGACCCATATTGAACTCCGTTATTGATTATTTAATATTGCACTTCAAACGTTGTCAAAGGGAAAATTTATTAAACGCCTAAGTTTATTTCGGCAATTTAGAGAATAAACTAGCAGTTCCGTGGATATTAAGTTCACAATAAAATACTGGGTCTTTCCCAAATATAAGTAGTGTTGAGATTACGTCTTTTTCGTCTAAAAAATGCGTTATCCAGAAAGATATTGCACCTCATGGATAGACAGTGAACAGTAAGTTCACCCATTTTTTTATATTTATATTTACCGATAATTAGAGACCCAGTGAGTTCCTCTTTTATGTGTTTCTGTGTTTGTGTCTACTAGCGTTAATTCCATTTACATTACATCAATAGAAGAATAGCCTCATGGATTTGAATAATAATTTCAACGGAAAAGCGACATGACATAGCACCAGGGAACAAAAACCTCTAGTCCTTCCCCTAGAGGACGCTGGTTCGGCCACCGAAAATTCGGAATACGTGACGTCAACGTCTGCTCTTCCACCCCCATTAGTTCACGCGTTGTCCATCGAAGGGTTTCCGAATCGGCCCACATCGAGGTCGGTCGGGGACACTTCTTCCTGCGCCACACCTCCTTCCCCGGTCACAGACGAGGGCCACGACCAACCCGGCCGAGCGAGCGACCGAAGCACGAGAGACGAAGAGAGAGGTGCATTTGAAGGCACGATCACGGTCACGACCAGGGTGGGAGAACTGGCAAGCACTTCAACAACAGCACACACATAGATACACACGCACCAATCGCCTCGAAATGGAAAAACCGAGCCGATTGAGTCACGCGCGGAAAATTCAAAGATGGCGCCCGCTCGTAATTTTTGTCATCCCCAAGGTTGCCGTGGCGACAGAGTAGCTACCAATCTCATTAAAGCTCCGAAATGAGATGCTATTGATATTATTTACTATCGATAGTTTAGATTTTTGGGCTGGAAACCAATGCTCAGGGCCCTACTGCCCTTAGTGAGACGACTACACGAAGGACCATTAGGAAGGACGCTTTGTACATCCGTGCATCGCAGCCATTCCTGCTCGAGACCATGACAGAGCTCGACATAATATAGCCTAATATCTGTTTGTTGGGGGTCGCGATAGTCCAGGAGGTAAAGCATTCGACTACTGACCGGAGGCCCCGGGTTCGATTACCGAGCTCTGAGCACCTGCAGCTCCAAACAAGCTCTGTGATTTTTCGGGTACCAAATCTTCCTGGGAAAACAAAACCGACACAGGGAAAGGAACTGGCCCCCATACACTGATGTGTGAATTTCACATCTCAGAGAAACTCTCAGTTTGAAAGGCTCAGTACTGGGTGAACTCTATCATCCCCTACCAAACCGACCTTCCGGTTGATTACAGTATTAATGGTTTTTTTATGTTTGTTATGTGACTTTGAAGGTTTCGACTAAATAGCTGGTATATGAGTGAACAGCTGAAAGAGCGAATAATTTATTCGTATATCGTCCCAGAATGTGCCCCTTAGAGTTCTGAAACAATTTTTGCGTGAATAAAAAAGTGAAAAAAAACGATCAAATTAATTTTCGACAGTGACTATAGAATTCTCTTGGCGATATTTTTACAAGATTCTCAACGGTAAGTGATAGAGAAGATTTCTCCCCTTTTTATCTCCCCACCCTTCCCCAATTACATCGCAAGCTCTCGCAGAGATAGAGGACGAGAGGGGGAGGGGGGGAGGGAGTACCGAGAGGTGAGCTGGGAGAGGGGGGCGTGGAAGGAAGCGGAGGCGGTGCGGTCTCTTTCGCCCTCTTCAACAGATCCTCGAGCTGTTTGATCAGCTGCTAAAGCACTCTGCCAGCGCTGGCTACGCTCATTAGCGACGCCCTTCCCCGCTCTACCAACTCAACAAGTGATACAACCATGACGTCAGCAACCCCGTGGCCCGGGTGCGGGGGGAGGAGAGGGGGGTGGCGTGGAGAAGGACGGGAGGGCCGTTTTTCAAGGCGGGGAGTCTTGGGGTAAAAGTTTCCTAAAGGGTAGGCATTCGGTGGCGGGATGGAAGCAGGTTGTTCGCGAGACATTGAGGCGGTCGCTCTTCCCTCTTTAAGACTATTTTTTTAAATTTCTTTCGGCTGGACAAACACGGGAGGTCGGGGAGCGTCCCTGGACTAGACCAAAAATCAAGGTCTCTTTCGCAACGCGAGATTCACGCCCCAAACGCCAAAGTATGGCCGAATTGCATGCAATTTGCCTCGTTTTCCACGTCCATCAAAACACAAACAGTTTAGATTTTCCCGGCGTGCAGATGATTCAAAAGGGCGCGTAAACTTCATTCGTAGTAACACAATAGAATATTCACTTACCCAGTGAAATGCCGCCCTCTATATTTGCTATATTTTCACTGATGTCAATCTGCCTCAAGCTACAATTTCGTAATCTCCATGAAGCTTCAGTCTAATTTATAACTCATTTATATCACTCATTAATCCTTACACCGAATGTCCGACACTAAATTCACTTATCGAACCCAGAATACCAACAGGATATAACCTCCTGCACTCATTACCCCATATGACTAATCCCACTTTATTCCTGGTGAAAACTTTGCTATTCTTCCACCTCTTCTACAGACCAAATGCACTTCCTGACAACGTCGATAGGATTTCCATTTCCTCCAATACATTTACCAACCTAGTTCTCACTCGTGTCTCTGAAATAAGTAGTTACATATTCTGATGTTTGTTAACCTAGTTTCTCGCCATCATATTAGGTTCAGCCGGTTTTTCATATTCCTCTTCAAGTGTGGGTGTTTTTTCCTTCAATTTATTTTTTCGTCGATATCATTCCACCACATTTATCCTATTTTCACTAATTTTATCATATTTACGTTCCGTTCTGTTATTTCATAGAGATAATCGCGTTGACTCGAGAATAATCGGTCTATATGTGTTTCAAACTTGTTAGTGCGTTGCATATAACATTGGCATGAGGTTTGGTGGTAAAAAAGAACGTTTACTATCAATCTTGTACCAATAAAGACGTTTCATCACATTCTTCTTCGTTGATCCTTAAATGCACACATCTCTTATTTTGTTACATATTTAACAGTAACTTATACATATGGTTTGAGGCGGACTAATCCTCTAAACTAAAATAAAAAAAAATCCAGTGGTCGTTCTAGAAATGCGAAAAAAACATAATTTTTATTCCATTTACAGCAGACCTTTCGAAATTTTGACAGTAACTAAACTATCCAACCATCCATTTCAATTACGCGACTCAAAAATTCCGCACGTTCACTTCAACGGCCCAGGTCACCGTCAACGAGACTGAAACCTCCAGGAAGATCTCTGGGAGAACCGTACACAATGCACGGAGACGAAGTTGCCCTGTAGACCGCGCACTCGACATTTCGAGTACTTAAATGAATTCGAACCTCTGCCACGCTGCTCACCACTTCACGCGCCACCCCTCTCCCTCCCACTAACTCTAGAAAACCCTCCCCTTAACCCCTGAGAGCTAGACGTAATTAATGGACGACTCTTTATTGTCGCCCACGGGGATAGCCGTTGCAAGGTTTTTTTTTCCCTGAACTGGCCAGCGAAGAAAAATCAGTAAAACACGAGAATGCTATTTCGAAAGTTAGCCGAGGTTTGATTCAAATTGCGGATAAATTACTTAAACTTTAGCTTGGGTATAATTTTTTACGTATTTGGATCAGATCCATTCATGTAATGCCGTAAGTCTGATGTAAGGTTTCCTTTTGGAGGCGCGGAAAGTATAAGTAACTATGTGAGGGAACATCTGAGCGAAATTGAAAGCAAATTTTTCTGCTAAATGACGGTTAACAGGAATGTTTCATTTCCACAGTGGGCATTATTTGCACAAGGATATGCATATTTAATTTGAAATACTTGTTAAGGATGCATCAATACCGTTCGGTTACACATCCACTAAAATATCACTCCTCTAGATGTTCAGCTGAGTTCAATGATGTGAGAGCATTGATTATGTTATGTTATTATCATTATGTTTTACCCCGATTTCTTCCCTATTCCATTCTTCTCTTCTCCTCTCATTGTACATCTTCACCGTGTCTCATTCTAGCTCAACAAAGGTAAGCGCTGTCTCGGAAAGAGAGATTAAAAATAACGCAAGAGTTAATAATATTTCAAGGAGTTTCATCCTTCCAGTCGGAATTGAGATTTTTTGAAATTTTCACGAGAGCGCAAAACAATAGTTTTTCACCCATGGGACATTTCAATAATTTTCAAGCAAATTTTTCCAGAATGAAATGAAATACTTTACTTTGTAATTCCACACAATTTATTTAAAAAAAAACACGACCCAGGTTTCCACGTTGAACGTCATCATCAGGTGGTGATGATGATCTGATGATGACGTCCAACGTCGAAACCTGCGTCGTGTTTTTTAAATAAATTGTGTGGGATTACAAAGTAAAGTATTTCATTTCATTATGTCATGCAAATTCCATAAAGTTAAGCCTGAGACAACACATTTTCTAATTTTTCCATTTTATACTTATATTTAACGATTAACTTGAGCTCTTTGTTATCGCGTTATTTCAAATCTGAGTGATTATTCGTCGGTTAAAAAAATAATATTTAAAGAATCAATATTAACAATTTTCCCAAGGTATTCTGGTGAGTATAACTGGTCGAAGATCTAATATTCTTGGATTCTGATACAGATAAGTCCCGACTATTGTTTTTGCCTTTTAGAGTTTAAACTTAAAGATCTGTTACTCATAAGCTGAAGAAGACCCTTTGTAATTTTTATAATTATTTTTGTATTATGGCTCTCTGTTAGAGTCATTGTTAAGCTCTAGCTATCTGATAAATATAAAAATTGTATCATGACTCTCTGTTTAGATCTTAGATATTAAGGTACAATAAAAGTAGCTACGGTCGTGTTAAATGCATTTAAATCCCCAGTTTATTTACTTTTGCGATGAATCCTCTAGTAGGCATTAAAGTGAAAGTTAGTCAACCAATGTAGCTGTGTTCCGCTTTAAGAATTTTCATACGGTATAATTAATTCATTCAAGGTCGTTGAAGAAATTGGCACTCGATAATTGTAATATTCATTTCGCCATTGAAATAGTAAATGTTGAACATAAGCAGTTGCCGACAATGGAGATAAACCTCGTCAATTAGCTTGAATAATTACCGAGGCTACCGATCTTTTCGCATTCAATTAAACTGACCACTAATTTAGTAGCTTCGCTGTTGTCGTAATACTTTGAATTGAATTAGTAGAGGATTCGAAAATATCTGGAAATCTCTCTGTAGTTGGGCACACGTGCCGTGACATCCGGGCGAGTTATATCCTCATCTAACTCAACGCAAACTCGTTTGTGCTCTAATATCATTATTTCTCGCGTTAAGAGACATTTTTTCATTGTGAAATAATTACAGGAAGATTACCTGTAAAATCGTATTTCATGCATTCAGTTAATATCATCACACTTCAAAATGGAACTAGTATATTTATTAAAGAAACTAATGGGATGTTTAAAGTTTGCCTTTGTAATGATCGGTACGTGTTGATGTTCAAATTTAAGAGGGAATTTTGTTTGTTGTACCAATAAAACTCTGTAATTAATAGTGTGTTGTAAATGTACGACACCCTATTCATTTAAAGTTTTAATTAATAGGAAGCGTAGTAGTATAATACTTATCAAGTCATAAACTACATTGCCTATCTCAATTTTTTTTACGAAAAATTAACCTCATCGGTCTATTTGTGTCAACACTTAAGGATTTATAACAACTTTAAGGAAGGTCATGGCTTTTTTAAGAAAAAATGCCGAATGCATTAGCTCACTTTGCTATTTCTTGATCCGTTAGAGTTGTCAAATATTTATAAAACCAACAAAAGTATACAAGAAATTCGGTGGGATGAGATGTGAACAAAAAACTTGAATTGTACACTGCAGATAACCTTCAGCTAATAATGAGATATCCTAAAGTTTCGTATTTAATGGTCAGTGATGGACCATTATATGATTTCTCAAATTTGAGAGACAGCTATTCAGTCAGTTAAATAGCCAAATAAGATATTTAACAAAGATTCGTAATATCAACCCTATAGTATGTGGCAATAAATACATATTCTTAACTTCCGACGTACTTTATGAAATGTAATTCGGCAATTGATTTTTACAAGTAATGCATAATGATTTATCTCCAAAAACTTTCTTAGAAACGGAGAATCACTTCACACAATACGTCAACAGTATGATCACATATAAAAAGCCATTTTTAAGCAATTAATCATATCTTTAATCATTGAAAATAAAACAGACCACTAAAACATTTACTCATTATAAATCACTTTGACTTTTATACAATGATGCGAATGAAAACTTTTTATTGCAACGGTTACGCTCGAACCGCCTTACAAGTGTTAGTAGTGTAGATAGATCGCCTTAAAAAGAACGCAGAGGGGTAAATGAAAAAACGTCGGAGAAAAGCAACTAAAAAATACTGGCTGACCCTATTGATTACACCACAAGTAATACTTAGCAAAATAGTGCTGTCCATTTCTTAAAAGAGTTTCCTCTTTTCTCTTCTACTATGGGTAGAAAACTTCAATTTAAGTACGCCTTGAAATTATGGGCCCATTAGCACATTTCGTCAATATTAAGCTAATACCGACACCGGGTTTCTCTCACCACCCTTCCCCAGAACATCTTCTTCTCCATCAAAATCACCAACCCATCCCTAATGGCGAAAATGACCTTATGTGTCGGTCGCTTCCCATAATAACTAATGACTATTTTTTTATTAAAAAGAGTATCAATTATTATTTACTACCCGCGAAAGGAGATACACTGAAAAACAATACACCGGATGCGTATGGATAAAACTGAGAGCATAAAAATGACCGAGAGTAATTACAGTAACAGTTGGTATTCATCGCGTGTGGCCTGCTGATTGCTGTCTCCGCTGGATTGCTAGCCAGAGATAATAGTCACTCGAAAGCGCAATTTCGAGTAACGAGTCGGGAATTCCTTTTTGTGTCTAAACGTTTTCTTTCCAAGAACTAAATATGAATGCGATAAAAAATTGTGGATATCGCTGACGGGGGAGGGAGGTAAGAAGACTGAAGTAGACAAGGGACGCACGCCGCCCGGTCAAGAATCCGCACCGTCACTCGAAGTTGCAAAGACGAGGAGTGGGAAAGAGACGAGATGAATGCGAGGAGTCCACGACGGATGGTATGGGGGAGAAAGATGGCGGGGGGGGAGGGGCGTGAGAAGAGCGCGGAAGCTTCGTCCGGGAGCCCCAGTTAAGACCATCTAGGATGAACTATCGGACCACGAAAATATGACGAAAAATTTACCCATGGTTTTAACTTCCCATCCAAATGTGCCAACATCAAGCAACATCTTCGACTTTGCACGGTGTGTGCATGAGAACGTTGGCGTGACGGCCATCATAAAATGGCTATGCAACACCCAGAAGGGATAGCAACATTTCACTCAAAGGAAACCACCTCAATTATCGACACGCCAAAAGTTATTATAAAGGACTGCGAGTCATTAGCTCGATCGAAAAAACGTTGACGAGTGACATAACCCACTTTCTGAATGGGAGACCTTCATTAACTCCGGCGTAATTAATGAACGACAACGAAATCTTTAAGGAGAGGAAAAGGCACCCGAAGCCCGAAGTGAACGACAAAATGTAAGCTCGGTTAAAAGAGACAGTGGATTAAACAACGTCACAGCGATGATTTCTTTATGGCATGTTCATAGCAATAGACGGCTTGATTTTCATTCAAGATTCTCACATATATTTATCACGGAATAAGAATGCACGATTTATTTACCCTCAATTTAGAATAAAACCATACGATAGCCAAAGAATGAGGATAGCATAACAACATAGGTAGTATTATGAAGCAAAGAAAGTGTAAGTGGAAGTTTTATCAATCACAAAAAACGTGCTAATGGTAACCCTTACGATGAGGGAGAAAGGACATAATTAGCCTGAGATACAAGCATAAACCTTGAAGCCTTGCTGATTAATTCCTCCAGCTCAGAAAACTTAGATGGGATGAAACTAGAAAAAAATAATACAAATAAAATACTCGGAAGATCACTTACGTTCAAAACGGCGACTAAACATAGGAGTATGGAGAAGTGAGATTATAAGTTTTTAAAAAATTGATTTTTTTGAGGATTATTCGATCAATTTCACAAGGAATGAATTTCCGATTCTTGAGATAGAATGAGAACGACCTTGTTTAAAAAGACTCAAAAGGATGCGTGTGAAGTGGGAAAGAATCAGCTTGAGGCTAGTCTCTCAATGAAGATAGGGAAAGTGAGAGAGAGGTAGGGTGAGGCGGAGAGAAAGCGTCACATCAAGTGGGCCGTCCGCGATGAAAAAAACGCCAAGTCAGAGTGACGGATCAACTGGCAATTCAAGATTCAGTTTCCAGTCAAATATTTAAGACAATAGGCAGCGGAAAGGGATGCAAGTAGTGTAATCTTCATAGATTCATGTCCCTGAGGAAATATTTTCCGTGCAAGGGGACTGCCGCAACGTGGAATGAAGTTCAGGAGCGCTCTCCACTTGTACGTAGAACCGGTTTTTCATGGGCGTCATTCCCGCCGTCACTAGATTGCTTTGGTTTTCGCGAATTTCCACTCGATAATTCGTCAGATAAGGACGCATTGATAACATCTTATGCGGGAAGTCCGAGACGTTAAAGCATTTCCATAAACGATTCCTTTACGTCAACCAACTACGACACAGGAAAAAATATTTGTCATTAAAATGTTTTGACATTAACCATACTAATGTCTGATTATAACATATTGTTTGAGAACACGACAGCTCATTCATTACTTTATGCGAAAGTTTTGGTTTTAATTTCGTTTCATCCGCATTACCATGCACGTCAGATAAACGTGCATCATAGATTAAGCAATATGCACTCGACCGCCTTTGATGTTTCTCACAAAACGCCAATGCTGGGGAACAAGAGGGAAAAGTGCCTATTCCCACAATGATGAAAGAGAAACGTCTCAATTTCATCACTGTGGGAGAATGGATGAAGAACGAAACCTGCAAGGCAAAATTCGGCAGAGATGACCGAAGAAGATGAGACACAGATGTGAGTTATTTTTTTTAAAGATATCAAAATGGGGAGATGAAGTTTCGCATATGAACAGAGATGACCCAATAAGAAAAACACACCCGAGATCATTCAGAGAAAATTTCTCCCGAGACTAATGCGGTCACATGGAGGAAGATTAATTGGAGTCGATGACTAAGATGAAGGAGTCAATACTGTTTGTATTGACGAAAAAAAAAATTCGACTGATGATTGCATGAGGATGTCACATAGAATAGGAGTACGTCACCTCAGGAAAAAGCGACCCGAACAAAAATAAAAATGAAAGCATCACGTAGTTTAAAATTCTTAAAAACATAAAAATTCAAGAACCTCAAAGTTTAAAACTCATTAGTCTTGACCGGGATTCTAACTCAGATCCTTCGAGAATGTAAGAGAACGCCTGGGTAGCTTAATTGGATAAACCCTTGGCCGGATATCGATGGTTCCGGGTTCGAATTCTGGTTGAAGCGAATTATTTTCACACTTTATAATTGTTAATTTTAATGCTAATTAGCGGACGACTCTGTTCAAAGTTACTGCCGCAGCATCACCCGCACTTCTTTGGATCATTGAAAATATTTTGTTTGACATTAGCATGGATAAATAATAGCTCGGAGCAGTATGATTCCTAACGGCCTTTGAGACATTTGGAACTTTTGATTTGGAAGCGGAGGGAGCACGAGACCAGGGAAAAGAAAATGGACGGAAAAACTCCCAGGAATTTCCAGAAACGTCAGCTCATTCCCAGAGAAAAGTTGGAGCTTCGCGCCCTTCATCCCATTCAACGGCCCAAATACGAGAGGTATCATCCCCACGTAATAATTTTACGCTCCAATCCACGAATGTTAAATACTCTAGATTACATGAATCCATCTCTGATCTCCTGAGTTAAAGACGGTGCCATGGCCTTTTTAACAGTTTAATAACCAACTCTTTTGTTGAAGGACAACAGAGAAATCTATCGAATTCGTCAAATAACTAAATGGTCTCGACAGTCCATTATTAGTTCCCACTTTCATCAAGGCACTATAAAAGAATCATCATTAAAGTCAGAAGATATTAAAAAAAAAACAATGGAGTTAAATCCTACCACCCTCTTTTGATTTGGATTTCAATAAACTCGCAAAATACAGATCTGATTACATCGTAGAACTTCAACATCGCAAAGAACAATCGTACAAGAGCCAAAGTTTTTTTAAAATAACATTTAATTCTTTGAAAGCAAAAATCACAGGGATTTCATCTCTTAAAGCACGCTATTCTCAAATGAAACTAGCAAAAACCAAGGCCAAACGATAAATACTCTCGTATATAATCATTTGCGTTCACAATTCACCACAACATACAAGATTTTCCACTTCACCGATTCAACGACCGAATTGATTAATAAATGTAGACTGCATTAGCGTGAACAAGGCCATGCTGCCATTAGAGATTGCGCACATCCACCAATCGCGGTTATGCCACTAACTATAACCGCTAATGCACCACAACTATCACTATTATATGGAGGAAAAAGAGCAAGTTGTAAATGGACATGACATTCCTGGTATCCACTGCACTGGGAGGGGCCAAAGAACGAAAGAAATACAGAGGAAAGACGGGGAGGAATAACGAAAGGCAAGTGGAATTCGTAAATTCAAGATGATATGAGGGAATAGAGAGACAGAAAACTGACAGGATAGCATAAAGGAATGTTACAAAATATTCTAGAAGCTAAAGAACTATGAGAAAATTCTAGGCAATAGAATATAAAATTGTTAGAAAATGTTACATAAGTTTGAAAGTTGACCAATGTGAAAAGCAGAGGTTGGTTTCGATACGTATGTGAGCAAAGAAGTCACCTTGCAATGGGGCCTAAGGCGCCTGCAATTCACACCTCGTAATTGACTAATTTAAGGGAACGAGGCCCGATACTCTCCCTCTCCCACCTGAGATTAATGGTTCTGGAACTCGAAATATCATTCAATTTTATACGAGAAAGTACCAAAGGAATCAACCGAAATTTGAATCCGACATCTTGCAGTCGGTGCCCGGGTTCTTAAAGGAGGTTTCGAGAGGTAATTGGAATTTTTTATGACATGGAGGGAGAAAGATTATGAGGAAGGGAACTGAGCCAATAGTGTAAACCTGAAAGTTCCTCGTAATATTTATAGATATGCACTTCAGTGTATAGATTATATTTGAAAGATTTTTCCAAAAACACCACACTCAGTTGGGTTACCACAAATACCTTCCGCATTAAATTACATTCTGAGAGCAGTCACGAGGGCGTATGCCAATGGGGATGAGGACACCATTCCTCACTATATTAATTCAGTTATAAGTGATATGCTCGTAATAGGAATACCACCTTGCAATTAAGTTCTGTGATTGTTTTTTTTTTGGAGAGCTGAAAATTTATATTGTATTCACAAGCAGTGCAAGGGAAGAGAAAGTATTTGGATCTGTTAGTACCGGTGTCTATTTTTATAATTTCAAATTTTGTATGATCTACCAATGTAATGGGGGAGGGAGAGGCTAATGAATCTCTCCGTGCCACAAATATAATTAAGTATACCGTATCTTTCTTAATAAAAGGCCTCTTCATGTTCTGCGGGTATTCCATCGCAGTTTTGTTCCACTAAAGCCGTCACAACCATTCATTTTTAGGACTGCCAATACCAGAATTAGACGCATTCAGTGACGATGTGAATACATTGATGAAATAATTTGATTAATTCCAGGTATACCTAATACCAAGCCCTCATATAGGTCCCATACTATGGGCAAGTAAATCAGGATAAAGCAAACCATTTTGTGGCTACAATACTTCCTTCTAAATTTCTCACTGTCCAATGAAGTAATTTTAATTCCTTCCTTGTCAATCGGCTCACCTAAATTTCCTACCAAAGTTACCTCGTTAAGTAAATATTTGCAATTACTGCTACTTGCGATTCTATCTCCAAAGAGTGCTTGGAGTTGATTGATACTATAAAACCAATTACATTCTACGACACAAGGCTATGTATTAAAACATAATATTTGCTATTACCGAAATATATTAATTCCATAGTTATTAATGAAATAATAACTTCAATTAAATCTAACGAGAAAGTGATGAATAAGTTATCCCTAAGCGGAGAGAAGAATGGAATACTTTAAAATGATTAAGGACCGAAGGTGGGAACAGGTTAATATGAACGTGAAAACTTTTTTTGCACCCAATAGAGTAAATATACATTTGCCGTCCATATTGGCATTTAAAGTATTCTCGAAACGAATGTAACCCGAAGAAAAATAAGAGAGAGTGAGCGATATAACCTGTACGAATCTCGACTAGCATCCTTTCCTACAACTTCTGGTTATTTTTACCGCTAAAAGTAACAATTGCAGCATCAGTTATACCTCTGAGGGAGCGTGTTTAGGCTCATTAACACAAATAAAGAACATTCACATTTCAACAACGTACGATCAAATACGTCATATCAGTACGTTTAATGAAAGTAAATCCTCACCATGAATTTATTAGGTAATCTACCGGTTTTTGGATGGACACAACTATCAAATAAACATTATGTAATTCCAAACAAAACCCAATCCAGCAACCTAATCTACATCAGGTCCCTCTTCATCTCCGTGTACTTCTTTCCTCCCTTCATCCCGTCCAAAATCCCTGTCCTGTTCCTGCCCTTTCCTCGCTTGCCCAACATTCTCCCCTCTATTACCTTATTCAACATTCCACTACCGCTCAATACGCCTTTAATCCATTTTTCCTGCCTCCATAGGATTTCTCTCAAAAAACCCACCATCTCTAGTACTTCCTCATTTCTTTCCCTTTCGGTTCATTTCACCTTCTCCATTCTTCTCCACACCACCATTTAAAAATCCTCCATCTACTTCTATCATCCTGCTTCAGTGACCACGTTTCCGCGCCGTACATAGCTACGCTCCATATCAGAGTTTTTACGAGTCATGTCTTAACATCCCTACTCAACGTCCCCGTCATCAACTCCCTCCTCCTTGAGAAAGCTTCCTTGCCTAGCGCAATTCTTCTCCTTACGTCACTACTACTTTGACCGTATTGGTCCAAAACACTTCCGAGATATGTAAATTGTTCTGCCTGCTCTATTTTTTCCCCTCCTGTTTTAATGTTTAGCTTAGCCTTTTTCTTTCTGGAAAATCGCATAACCTTTGTTTTATTAATATTGATTCTCATCCCATATCTATCGCACTGAACCACCAATTCACTCAGCAATGCTTGCAACCCCTTGGCTGACTGAGCAACTAATGCTTGGTCATCAGCAAACCTAACCGATTTTACAAATTCCCCTGCGACTTTCATTCCTACCTCCTGTTCTTCCTATGCCTCTTTAATCATTTCCTCCACATATACGTTGAACAGCACCGGTGACAATGGGCAACCCTGGCTTACCCCTCTTCCTAACACTGCCCATCCGGACTCTCCGTTCCCCACTCGCACCTGAGCAGTCTGAGACATGTACAGGTTGCGGATCAGTCTCCTGTCCCTCCAATCCATCCCTATTTCCTGCAATACACGCATTAATTTTTCCCAATTCACTCTATCAAACGCTTTTTCGAAATCTACAAAATAGGCAAATACGTCCTGATTGTATCTCGACTCTCGCCTCGATTGCCGACCGATTGCCTCTCGTTACCAGTCGCACGCGACCGATTGCCTCTCGTTACCATGAATATAGAAACATATTTTAATGAATTATTAAACACAACTGACAGTAGTTTCAACGTACTCACAAGAATAGCAGCCATCTAATGACAACCTCCTCGTATTTATAGTTAATATGATTTCATTCAGCCACACATACCTGTTGGGGAAAAAAAGGAATACAGTTGAAAACATTTTTAAGCATAATACATACTAACATACACCATATTAATAAATGCCACTATAATGAACATTGATGAACTTTAAATTCTACAAAAATTATTAAGCGTTAAATACTATAGGGGTATTTACAGCTGAGTAATTTACATACTATCACTCCATATACATTTTCGTTCAAATACACAAAGATCCGGATCCTGAAAAAATACTGTAGTGTAAGCGCTAAATGGGGGGTAACGCACAAATAAAATGATTTTGACTTCATTCCATAGAGGGGGTGGATGATTATTAAGGACCTTTTAATTCCATCATATACATTTAATTTGTTTGCTTAAATGAAAAATTACTGTGGTTATACAAATATAGAAAAAACGAAACTGAGCAAAAAAACGAAAGGGAGAAAATGAAATAAAACTAAGGGCTTCATACGCAACAATAATAAAATATTTTGTCATTTTTTTGTTTCATATCTACGAGTCTACAGTATCTTAAATTCCAAGCGTTTGTTTAATGAATAATATTCTTAATTTGCGTTTCTGGTAAGAAAAAAATAATAGCCAAATAAACGAGCGGCTGCCACATAAATTCAGTATAGGTCATGTTTCAGATAAATCCAAACACTCTAAACACGGTAACTTTGTGTAAATTAAATTATTAACAACAGCCATGAAAGTATTTGACCAGTATTTATGCACCTGGGAAACATTTTTTTGAGATTATCATTATTTGGTAGTCTACCGTTTAATTTAGGATTTGGATGGGCACAAGACTGCGTATTGCGGTCGGAGGGATCACGAATATAAGATTAGAGAGAGATAGACAGCAAGACTGACAGGTTTAAAATGCCCTTTTTTTCCAAGAGCGATAAGAGACCAGAAGGCTTGTAGTCGAAATCCCCCAGGAGTCAGTTGGACACAATAAGTATATATATAACCATAAACGCAGTAATCAACCCGAAAATCGGTTTAGTATGGTAGAGTTCACTCAGTACTAAGCCCGACGGCGTGTGAATATTCACACATCAGAGTAGGGGAGCCAGTTCCTTTCCCTGTGCCGATTATGGTTTCCCAATAAGATCTAGTACCCGAAATATCACATAGCTTGGGTGGAGCTGCAGGTGCCCAGAGTGCCTTGCTCATCCACGCGCAGTCCCTAACCTGTACGTTAGTAAAAAGAGACGTTTCAGGCGTGTTATGGTGGAATATCATGGTTAATTAAAATTGGCAATTTTCCACAAAATAAAATTTAATACGACCGGTTTCGATGTAACTACATCATCTTCTGGTGAAGAATCTGGTTCTGGTTCACCAGAAGATGATGTAGTTACATCGAAACCGGTCGTATTAAAAATCTTATTTTATGGAAAATTCCCAATTTTAATTAACCATGATATTCCACCATAACACGCCTGAAACGTCTCTTTTTACTAACTTACAGGTTAGGGACTGCGCGTGGATGAGCAAGGCACTCTGGGCACCTGCAGCTCCACCCAAGCTATGTGATATTTCGGGTACTAGATCTTATTGGGAAACCATAATCGGCACAGGGAAAGGAACTGGCTCCCCTACTCTGATGTGTGAATATTCACACGCCGTCGGGCTTAGTACTGAGTGAACTCTACCATACTAAACCGATTTTCGGGTTGATTACTGCGTTTATGGTTATATATATATTTCCCTCACCGTTTTGAAAAACCCCAACCCAGTCATCCCTTACCCTTTTTCCCTGGTGCTGCACCCCCTGCCACACACCTTTTTGGTGGCTCGCAGCATATTTATGTAAATGTAGAAGACTTCAATTATTTCCTAATTCATCTGTTCCCAAACCTTATTTTAGAATACATACAATCATAAAAACATATATTTGATGGATTCTTTGAAAACAACCTTATCTTCTTGTGGCTCAATTACGGCTCTAAGTCTCACAGTAAGACTACACGGTCTCCATATTGTGATTATGGGGGACGTCAGTCAGAATGCGCTAAGAGATAAAGTGAATACATTAAGTAATAACGGGGTGATCAGATCAATGTCAATGTACAAGAGGATTTACACGCGTAAGCGTAATAGTCTGTGCTCACGAAAGACATGAGAACATCTTTCAAACCACGCAGACAGAATATAAAATAATCACCTTCAAACTCATGCCGCCATTCCTCAATATCAGGACACATAAAAATTAAACCACAGAAGGATTTACATTACAGAGTCGAAAAAGAACCACGCAAACACCGCACGACAGTTGTACAAAGGCGATAACATAGTCTATCGGGGATATTGTGTAAAATGTTTTCCATCTATGGAATGTGAACAATCATAAATGAAATCACAAAGTGGAACTACCAGTTACACCGACCAATCACACGCAAATTAGTTGGTTAGAATCGATTCACTACTTCACCGACGAGAAAATTCCATCAAAACGAGTTTAATAAATTGATAGAAAACGCTGGAGGTGTTTCACAACGATTAACTTTTACCATTGTAGTAAATATGCTGGCAATGAGTGAAACAACACGGGGAAAAAAACACACATTAATTCCACACAATAACACGAAATTCTTGCATCTCTTCCAACCATATGATCCTTATTTCTTTACAATGTAGATATATAAATGATATACGAGTCCTCAGGAGTATTTAATGTATCATTGTTAAGTCGACGTAATATCCATATAATTCGTATCAAATTACTTTCTCCTCCTTCACAGCATTATGAGTATCATTCAAAATTATCATCCACATCTTATGATGCAAGTAAGTCGATGTGAATTGCTTAAATTAATCAGAGACCACCGACATTTGGTAATGAGGAGGATTCTAACAAAATAGTTACAAATTTTTTGCGACCGCCTTTCATTATTCATTTGAAGTTCTCGAATATTGCATCAAGGTCAAACAACTATGATGATTTGATGACGCCATTTCCCGCTTTTATTAATAACTTGGAAGTGGAAAAGTTCGCATTCATTATGAAATATAAAATTATCCACTATGAATCAATGTCATCGAAACACACAATTCATTATTGCCTACAAAATATAGCCTTTTTGCAGCAATTTACATATCTAAAAAAAATAATTCGTGCAGTTGTGCATGTAATTAGTCGATGCAGATGACTTTGAAATCATCACGAAAGATCACTTCTTCAATGCAATGGTTGCTAAACTTACCTGTTACCTTTTACTAATTCAACAGAATAGAGTAGTTTTTTCGCGCTTTTATTTGAAAAAAGTTATCGTCAAACAAGTACACAGGTACACCTGATGAAAGTGCGAATTTTATTGCTACATACGCATCTGGAAAGGCGAAGTGAAATAATCAAAATAAGTAGTTCATAGAAATCGTGGCGAGGCTCATGGGAGGCCGCGTGAGACGGGCACATGGGAGTGGAGCCGACTAATTGGAATACATGAGATTCGCAATTGTCTCCATCCGTTACTTTGGAAGTAATAAGAGGCGGGACGGAAGAAGGCAAAATTACATGAGGAGAAAGAAAGAGGAGGAGGAGGCGTTTGTGTAAAACAAACTCCACTGAGCTGAGCTCAGAGATATTCAGTGTGAAACAAGGGAAGCATTGCCTAAGCGCGGCTCTCCAATAAGGAATGGTCACATTTTTCAACAACATAACTTCACTCACACCTGAACATGTGCAATGTTTCAACGTGCCAACGTGCGAGAGGTATCCAATGCCAGAGGCGAACTGATCATGCCTTAAATCAATACTACTCCCGCTGACGCAATACTAGTATCAAATCAATGAAACTTGTGCCATTCACTATTATTATTACTCGTAGTCTCCCGTGTAAGGTAAGTTTTGGATGAACAGACTTGAATATCGCTACATTCTTAGCTTCACCTGACATGACAAAGCTAATACCACAACCGACATCTAACTATTCTTCAATTTTGAATACTTTCTATCTCACATCATTTCGTCTGAAATGCCAACACATTTCCTCCCCCTTCTAGTTTCTACCCTTTATTTTATTTTACATGGTGCCATACAAATCACCGCTCGGGTGTGTGGCAGGGGGTGATTACACACCAGGCAGGCCACATAAAAGAGTTTTTTTCTTAAATTTTAAACGTAATATTTTCCCGTAAAATATTAACATAAGGAAGATCATGATAAGTACTGGTACATGAGTTACGGTATATGAGTAAGATAAACTTCTCCACGCATACAAGATGAGCTGTAGATCACACGGAGGAAAATAAAGTTAGGTGAGACCCTTTATTACAATCTTCAGTATCTGAATATAACCATCCCCAATTAAAATGCTCGGTAGTTGCCTTTTCTTCCTCCTTTAGATTTCACATTTCGCTAACAATTTAACGTAAAATGAAACTTTTGAGCAATATAATGATCGAATAAGAATATTATGATATTTATTGAAAAGACTTCGTGTCGAAAAACGTTTTATGTACACATAGTTTTGCGGTGTGTGAATCAAAAGCACGAACTATAGTTGAGAGTGGAGGAAATCAGTATAGATGCTTTCGAAACGTGGTGCTAGATTCGATTCATGAAAATTTACACGATTAATCAGACCAGGGGATGAAATTACCTTTAGTAATAGAAAATAATTTAGCTTATCCTTATCAATATTTAAAGAAGTGAGAAAAAATGACAATGTCCATCTTCCTTAATTACCACAGTAATCAGATGGATGGTTGTTTATTATTCAAGTAGTATTTCACCTTTCGGATTCTAATTGTAAACTCAGTTGAGCGAAATTCTGCGTAACTTATTGATTATAGCATACGTATTTGCATGCGTGTAAAATGATAGGATGTTTCTGTGAATGTATGCACCACTGTGGATTTGGGTTTGCATGTATGTGTTGGTTTTGAATGCAGTTTTTCTTTTTTCCCTTATTTAGGGGGTGACCTAACACCCCCTGCCACACGCCCTTGCGGCGGTTTGCCGGGTATTATGTAGATGTATCCGGGTTAATTTAATCGTCTAATATCGGTAAAATTAATAACAGTTAATATATAATTACTCTTAAATTTTTATCCTGAAGTTCTCGTGCGCAATTATATTTACTACTGTTACAGTTGATTTAAAAAATAATAATAATTATACTGTAAAACAATAATAACAACAATTGTCCATTTCTCGAAGAATAGGGTAAAATTACGTATAGATAGATAGAAGTATTTATTTAGGGTAAAATTAGGTACAGAAGCTGAAGAACGGGTATGTTTCTCTAACTGAAGTATAATTTCCTTGTTTAATAAGAAGCGTTCGCATTCTCTCTCCTTTTGCCACGCACTGATAAGAATATCCTTATGGGATTCCCTTTCGAATAACTGAGTTTACTGTTTTGTATGCAAATTTGTATAAAATATTATGTAATAAAATAAATGTTTCGTTAAACAAAAATTGAATAAAAATAATTAGCCACTTGAAAACGTTTTACCTCGATGAGTTAAGTTGACTTTTAAATGCGTTACTGCCAAAGACTTGTGATCTCGAAGTACGCCCAACGACCCAACAACGGTTCAGAATAAGGAAGGTGGTCATTAACTTTTCCCTGTTCTACCTTTTAATTTCTGAAAAAGATCAGATTGTCTTTGGCAGAATTGGCAAAAAGTAAGAGAGACAGAAGGACTATATTCACAAATATTCAAAATAAATCATTAATGAAATGTCCCTTTACACCAAAGTTGAATCCACCATGTTCAATGGCCATTCACTGGGGCTGCACCATTCATATCGTTTCACTTTGCCTATTACGAGCAGCTGGAAACTATACTGCATGTTATAGGAATATAATGTCCTATTTATTTTAAAATACATCAATTAAAATCATCCCACGTTACTTTACAACGCTTACGGGGGACAATTTTACTTCCTAGAGCCGTTCCCTATTTCCAAAATCACTATTTCATCCCCACTTAGTTTTTATTCATACGACTCCATCGCTCATACGCAGTAATGGTACCAGGCAATACCCACTTCCAATGTCAAAAACCGTACTTCCCCGTTCCCTCACCCTTAAACCCCCATGAAGCTCGGCGATTCCACGCAGGATAGCCCATCGCCATAAAAGACGCATCTATAATATGGGCTTTATTATTGATCATCATTGATGGAAAAACAAAACTATCCTGTGATAATAGCCGAATTATACAAGCGACACTCAAATATCCCTTAACAGCTACCTCTTAAACGCAACTGTATTTGAAAAGTTAGTATCCCGTAGCCCCTGCTCAATGCTATTATTATTATTAATTAAACCTACCCGGCCCCGGTGGCAGCGGGATAACGTTCTCGACTGCCATCCCAGAGGTCGTGGGTTCAATTCCCAACTATCTTCCGCGGTGGTATTTTTATTTTATTTATTTATACACTCTTCAAGCCACCGCTAGAGTGTTTGGCAGGGGGTGAATACACACCAGAATAATTTTAAGATTTTTTTAGGAACTGGGAGTTTGCATTTGCGTAAGTATATCATTGGTAAAAATCCGACGTAAAGGTCATAAAAGTGACGTTTTCGAGTTAATGCTAAATATAATATAAATCTGCGCGAATACGTCTTAATACTCCAGAAGATTCTGCTCTCCAGTGGCAATGGGTTCTTTTAAGAGTGAGAGGGCATTAATTTACTTAAAAGAATATCGGATTGCGAAAGTCTTTCCACTGCAGAAGACACCTAACTGTAATAGGTAGTCTAAATATAAAGGGTAAAAATACTAGCGCAATGTTGAATGAACGGGGGACTCCAGTACAGTCATCGAAACATGAGTATTTCGTATTTCCCGAGATTTTTTTTTGTTTATACCAACTGATTTATTTATCTTTTCCAGGCCTGTTAGCAGATTTAACTTAAATGATTTTCAACAAAATTTATTTGGCCGACGAGGTAAGGAACAAGCACCATATGAATATTCTCGTTGATGGGATTTCTTGACTTAATCGGTCATTTGAAATCCTACTGAAAATCAATAAGAAGTCCAATCGGATCAAGCAATACCAATAGGCAACCACGTGAAGTTGATTTCAAGCTGCCTCTAAGGGATCTTAATCGCCATCAATCGATACCATCAGTGAGTTGAAAAATAAAGCAAAACTGCTTGAAAAATAACACATGAATATCATAAGATTAGGTGCAACCACTTTTCCCATCCAGGGTGATTTTTAGTGAACAGTTACGGAGTTCGCAATGAGCGAACTGTGGGAGTTCTTCCCCAAAACGTTGCAATATCTCATGCATGCAATATCCACTAAATCTCTTAAATGTTTCCTTTGTCTTACTTAAGAACAGAATACCCTACATTTTATCAGGTTAACGGACCGGCTGATGAAGAGCGCTCACTCCCAATTTTTGTTAAACGTCGTTGTGGAATGTTGGAACTATGCTGCAAAAAGCAATACTTTTCGAGTTTTCTTCCTCTAGACGACCAAATAACAGGAAACGATAGGGTTAATCGAATTCAAATCGTAGAAAACCAGATGCTATGACCCTGAGAGCTACGCTGCCGCTCACTATCTTTCAGATTCCTCGAATAACGTAGTAAAAGGGTAGTTTTTCACCGAAAAGGTTTGACGAATTTCAGCGTGGGAAAATTCCAAAGCATATTCTTAAAATAAAAAACAATAAAAAATCACGAATGAAAAAAATATCACTACTGGTTAAATTTGAAAAAAAAACCAAACTATTCCTGGGGCGAAGCCACTGGCAAGTAATTAATGCAAAAAAACTCAACGCCTATGCAACGTTTTAGACTGTAAAACTCGAACGACTGCTATTTATATGCTGCAATTATATTTATAGGCCATGCATTCCAATTATTTCAGTTGCAAAAGCCAACACATGACGAAAACAACAGCAAGAGGAGTGGCGATATTTCGACGCGATGAAAAGAATCTCGGGCATAACCTAACCCAAACTCTCCATGAAAAGCCCTTGAATGTACTTGAGGTTGTCGTTATGCTGCCCGCATGGTACTAAAAGGTGACCAGAATGCCGAGCATATTCCTCTAACACCGGCAATCGAATCCGGGGCTTCCGGAGTTGAGATTGCGCACACTAGCCACCATACACATCCGTCTTCCTACAGTGAGAATGGTCCTTCTACTGTTATGGCCTACCTCTTCGGTGTTTTACTTTTTCGCAAATAAGGAACCACAGTGTAACTACAGTTACGATAATTTAGGAGGGCGGGGCTGAGACCACGATATTTTTTCCCGGACGTTATCGCATTCGCTCTCCATAAGGCGGATTGCTTCTGCAGCACATTTTTACGATCATAAAACTTTGCGATCCACCTCGAACGCTTCGTCGTAACGCTTGAAATCGCTTTGCGCTACGCTCGGACGCGTGATTTTTTTTTTCAAGATCGGTGATAGTGTTTTCGTTATCCAACGCGTTATTAACGATAACTACAAGACGCGCTCGTCATGAAGATCCATGATCGCCCCCCAGATTTATCTCGGCAAGTCATTAACGTCATTTTTGTATACGCAATGCCCACACTTGGGTACTTGTTATAGAATGCACGCACCTGGTCCTTGGGCAGAGGCATGAGAAAAAACGCCTTCAATAAACATCGTACTTTTTTGTTACTGATACCTATCCGTGGAAATCAACGGAGAAAGGTCGACTTTCAATCATTAAGTAAATTTCTGCCATTAATGCGAGAATTAGACGTGGAGACTTTGAGGACGTTGGTACACCTAAATTAGCGACATCCACTTCATGTGAACAATGAAGATTGCCACACAACATATTGCTGATCATGATACACGCAAATGAAATCGCGTTAATTCACTTGATGTGTATGCATTTTTCTCCCTTACCCCTCCAAGTGATCGTAAAAAATTTAATGAGGCTATAGTTGAAGGACAACTGGATTCATCAGTGGCAATGAAATGGAAAGGACTCACGGGTTTATTTCACTTATTGCTTCATTATCTCCACGATAGCCGGAGGGGAATGATTACTTACGCCACTGTAATATTTATTAACAGCAGTTATATTGTTGCAACGGTTTGGGTCGTTAAGCTATCATTCAATTAATCTTCTTAGGAAGAGTTTACTTTGAGATGTGACCTCAGCTGTCGGAGCTCTTAAAATACCCAATTGCAAAAGCTGTGAAAGCAAAAAGTAACTCTGATTCTCGTCTAGTTGATAGACGAATAGATAATTCTAAATCAACAAGATTCTGTATCACGAACTGACCACGAGTGAACGATCGATATCAGAGCCGGTCATTGATTGAACGAGGTACTCAGATGGTTCGCGAGCATCAGCGCTAACTCAAAGTTCTTGATATCGAACCAGTTCTTGAAGTAAACCACTCTTTTCGGTCAATTACTGCCGACGAGTGCCTCCTCGCACGACACCAATATGGACTTGGCACCGAGGCACGTGTATTGCATTTATAGGCCAAATGGGATCCGACATTCACCAAATAAGTAATATAAAAGAGACATTGTACATCTATCAAAAGGGTTTCCTTCCCTCATCACGGAGTTATCTGTTTCGACTTAAAACCTATAATAATTTAGATACATAATTTCATTTTTAAATTTCGTTGGATCGGTATTCAAAATGATCCAGTTTTGAATTTAAATGTTGGCATATCGAGCTACAAGCCCGAAGAACTATAAGTTGGTTCCATAAGGCGCCTCCATTTATTTTCCACCTTAGATTAATCGAGAAAAAACACAATAACTCTGTCAGAAGAAGAAATTTATTGCTAAGTGATTCGATAGATTGTCTCGACCATTTGTCGCACAACTATCCATGGGAGATAGTATAACACACGAGTATGCTGAATATTCAAAGCGGAAATGTGTGGGGGTTATCATAACAAAGGCTGGATAAGAGCAACCACACCGTTCCCAGCAAAACTCTTCATTCTCTCATAGTTCTTTACCCTGATACCTTCAATCACCTTCTTCCTATATCATCCCCGGCCTTCCTCGAAAATACTTCCTTTCTGTAATACCTTCAAATAAGGTCTCGAGTTAACTCTCTAGCTAAAAGATGTGTGCAATTAATGTCTTCTTCTTTTTCCAAGTTTCCGCCATAGGTTTCTCGCTTCAAACACCTCTTCGAAGTATCAGGAAGCAATATCCTAAGGCAATGTAATTATGACGTAGAAATTACTTCTGTAGCAACATTTCCTTCGGCACTTAAGTACTTATTCAATTTTAAATCTAGAGAATTAATTATATTTTCACTCTGAGAGTCGGAATGGTGAGGTGGATAGGTATATTAGCTTCCTACCTCGGGGTTTCGCGTTCGGATCCCGGCGGCGGCAGAATTTTCAGTGGTGGTAAACTGATCTCTACTTCGATGTGGACAAAACTTCATGCGCAGTGCCCCGCCCGTAGGATAGGACGTTAAATTTGTGACAACCTTTTGTGCATTCTTTAAGAGTAGGCTGATCTCGACGCTGGGTTTCCGTCCACCATTAAATCACGCCTGGACTAACCCTACCTTACCAAATTATCAACACATCCTCAAGCGACGGTCGTCTCCCTACACAACTACTACCTATTTTCACTTTATTCTTTCGCAATACACTCCTTTGACTTCCAATGATCATTAATTTACCGCTCCTGCTTGCTTTCTACCCCTCTGAAATCATTTTCTTCAATGTAGAAATCTTAACTATAAAAGTACGCCTCCTTGTATCCAGAAAAAACATAGTATTACAGTATGTAGTGCCAAACATAAAGCATATTAAGAAAATATTTAAATTTATGAAAATAACCTGGAAAGATAATACAAAGTGTATGAAAATACTCGTAACATTTCTAATAAAATCAAACAAAAGTTTCCCATAACGTGGGGACTTAACGAAAATAACATACATTAGTATCTAAATGTTTATTAATGTTGCAAATAGGTGGACACACGAGAATAAACAGGTACTTGAGGACATTCCTCCGTATTTCAGTTTCTCGCATGGTCGACAAAAATAATGTCGAAAGTGGAAATCACAGGCAAAGTATTTTTTTCAGACGATTTTGATATCGTTTGCTGGGAAAAGCTATTAAATACTGCAAGGGAAAAATCCATTTAAATGAAAAAAAATTCACCTCAAGTATTAGATTCTTATAAAGAATGTTTTTAAATAGTTTGTCGATAGAGGAAGTCATTACAGCGCTCATCTATTCTCAAGATTTATGGCGCAGAAATTAATGGCGCGACTGAGCCGGCCTTGAGAGCATACTAAAGGCTGGTATGTCTAAAGAGCAAGGACAAGATAAAATACTTCCAAAGCTCATGTAGGGAGGCAGTATACAAAGAATTCTAACACTTATCACAAATGAGTTGCCTTCGGTTGCTTATTAACATTCTGAGGGGATAATAGATAACTATTATGCGGAGTGTATATTCGCTTAGAGAGCAGAGACGAGAGCTAATGCGCGGAGGTCACTAATCACGTTAAAATGACACCACGGTATAAACTGAAAGACTTTGTGAATACAACTGAAATGTGAGCATTTAGAATTTTTTAATTCAAAAGTTTTAAGCAAAAATGAGAGCTTGATGCGATGTTATTTTTGAAAATTCTCACCAGAGCATGTGTCGGACTTCACTCTTCAAATGCAGGCGCCTGAAAAACGTTTCGAATTAATCAGAACGAGAATTCAGGAAAGAAACAATACTTATTTGAAGGTAAGATCCAAAACCTGACGAAAACTTCCAAACTAATGCCATTTTAGTCCAAAATGGATCAATGTTGCAATTTACACCATGATCGTCTGTTAAGGTAACATACGGAGTTCTCGTGTCAAATATCAGGATTCAGCAATCTATGTTTACCGCCTGGGTAGATAAAACAGCCGATTTTTCTACGTGTAGGATTCTTGAGTGGAATTTTAGGGGGCTGAAAACCAATTTCGGGGAAATGCAGTTCTAATAGTCGGACACTCGAAACAAGATTTTAACTTTGTGAGTTTTTGATACTAATATCTTAATTTAATAACAAGCGGATTAGAACGCAAATTTTGCTTGGCAATCGTTTGAGAACAAAGAAGTCTCCAACACACATCTTCTCTAAGTCAAGATACAGTCATTTACCATCAGTGCCACAGCTTTCTCTCCATCGAGGTGAGTATCAATGATTACCATTGGAACGCAGTCAGATGTGTACATGAAACCAGACAACGCCATTCTAATTAACCTCACATCTTTGGGGATATATGTTTCACTTCAAGCACTTAAATGTAGCACTGGACTATAATACTGGAGGTATACTCTACGCTCGTATTTAATCAGACGATTGCACGAGAACATGAATATGCTTAAGGGAAGAGATCATTTACCAATGCAATCAAATTTGCCACAAAAAGACGGCTGAAAGCTTTCACCTTGTGTGAAGGGCACAACTCTTAAGCAAGAAGGTTCTAAAAATATTCTCGAAGTTATGTTTGTTATTTTCGACGATATTTGCTGGGACTGATAAACAATATGACTATATTCGCCATATCATTTCAAAGTAAGGGATTAAAAAACCTAAAACCTTAACGGGAAACTAGAAGCCATGTTGACATTCGGATTTCACGGACTATTACTGGGAGCGCGCAAGATTTATAACAAAACTAGAAGAAATGAGATTCACTCAATTGGACGAAGGCTAAAAATACTAAATTAGAAAAACAATAAAACCAAAATAAAGAAATAAAAAAGGTGATACGAAATCGCTTCCACAGAAAGAGAACTTCATATCTTCGATGAAGACAAACAACCTAGTGGCAAAATTAACACTGGAGGATTTATTCACTCCATCAAGCACGGAATTAATATTTTTAAGAGTTAATTTTTACTCTTGATAACATCGGAGCACAATGGCATACTTCTATACATTTTAGTTTAATTCCTCTATATTGTCTGTCAAAATTTTTCAGTAAACAAAAAGTTTTCCGTCACAGTGAAGTGACTGAAAAAAACTTGACTTAAGAAATTATTTTCAACCCCGAATGGATATCCGATGATATTCTAGCGATCTTGTCCATGACATTCGAATTACTTCAGTCAGATGACCAAAAATTTAGGAATCATGTTCCTTCTTATCAATATTTCAAACTATTTCTAAACCTCTGCGACGTACTTATCATATGTCTGTATTTGACAGCCTGAAGAATATGTTGCACATGCAACAACGGCAACCGCCGTTCTTATAAACTTTACCTTTATTCAGTTTATTCATTATAATATTGTTATTACTTTATTATGTATAAGGTAATCTACCGGTTAAGGTAGGTTTTAGGATGGACACAACTATCAAATACATATTTTGCGACTCCTATCAAAACACAATCCAGCAACCTACTCTACATCAGATCCCTCTTCATCTCTGTGTACTTCCTTCCTCCCTTCATCCCGTCCAACATCCCTATCCTGTTCCTGCCCTTTCCTCGTTTGCCTAACATTCTCCCCTCTATACTTTATTATATAAAAATGAAAATTTAATTATACGATATTTATAAAAAAAATATAAAGAATTAGGACGATACGCTTCTGACCTCGGAATTGCAGTGTTCAACTCAAGAATAAATTTTAGAAGCTTTTGCGTTTTCTTTTGGAATGATTAATTCTTTTCCGGGAGAAATTCGAATTGATGATGAGATGATGGAAATTTTTATCCAGAGAGGATACAAAGGAAATTCCGCACCTGTTTTTATGACAATATAAATGTATCTTATTTATGAACATCTAGTAGCGTTCGCTTTAACGTGCATGTTTATACAGGTAAGATTTGCAGGGAGTGAAAAAGCGGAAATTAATCTAGTAAACGAGCAAAAATGTAAACTATTTTGCATTGTTTAGGGAGCTTATGCCCGTTGAGTGAAATATGCACTGGCATACATTAAGACATTTTATATTGCTACTTTCCTACCAAAACATTGCAGCGGTTTTCATGAAGTCAGTATATTGATATGAAAACAGCAACTATACATGTGTGCATTCTACATTCACGAATGCATATGCCACAAATTCGTGAAATAGTGGTAATTACAGGTATATTTGTTCCTTAAGGGAAAGCTATAACATGTGTTCCAAGAAATTCATAAAAATTAAAAAAATAAAATAAATCTAAAAGAGAAAATGGACAGTTACAATGAACGAATAATTTTTACAGATAGGCAGTAACTGGAAACATCAAAGTCGACACACACCTAGCGAAACGGCAATCCCGCAATAGAACGAAGCGCTAACTCAATTCCAATGCTTAGCACAGGTGCCGTTTATTCCATGCTTACTAAAGACTAACCTGCATGCCTGGTAAGAAAAGTACACTCGAAACACAAGCAACTTCCCAAAGAACCGTTTATCAATCAAAACCGCTGAGAACATCACAGTACATAATACTAACCAGAAATAGTAAGTTGCATTCTGAGAGTAAATGTAGCTCATTTAAACTTTTAAAAAAAACCTAACGAAATATTTTAAATGTCAAATGTTCCTTTATAGGGTATGCATGACGTCTTATTCCCTCCCTAACTATGGAATCTGTTTTTTTTTAATTTCAGTTAATGACGAGAAAATGGAAAACAAACATGATAAACTAATTTAATAGTTATATCAAGGTCGTGCGCTGAAAAGTTTAGCAACAGTCGTTATGAAACGGACGTCGTTACGATGACTCGTGGGAAATTGTGTTAACATATGACGGGAAAAACATCTGCGTAATGACCAATGGGAATTCCTGACACTGCTATGTAACACGTTCACTTATCCGACTGAAATACTATCTTCATAAAAAAAACGCAAAAATCAAGATCGGAGTAAACGATAAAAGAGCTGAATTGTACCCTTTGACGTACAAAGGAAGAATATTAATCGCTAAAAATGCTTCGTACACGAAAAAAATGTCAGGTTTCAAAATGAATGCACGAAGCTCAATTGAAATTAACTACAGCGATTAGAAGGAATTGGAAAGGCTACCCCGCCATCTTGCGCGACTGCGAAACATTACAAATAACGTCACACGTATTTACGAACTGACTTTTTGTTCACCCTCGCGCGTCCATAATAAACGAAGTGATCAGCGATACCACGCAGGAAAAGACGCATGGCTTTAAAAGATTTTCCAGGATGGTGACCTTGATTAAATGAGCTTACTTGGGTGGATACAAGAGAGTAAGAGGGAAGGCAAACTCCCAACCCGAGGAGCGAAGATAAAACTGCAACGGAGGAAAAAACTTTGAGAAATTCCTAACGACCACGAATCATTTTTTTAAGTTTAAGTCGAGCAAAGAGAAACCAAAAATGGTATCAACTACGAAGGATGCTCCAAAAATGCAAAAATGAAGCTGACGGTAGAAAAGAGAAAATAAATAACTGCCATTTTTAACGAGATTGAACCCAGAACCAACACGATTAATATTGGCTCAATAACGCCTGCTATAGTTCCCTATCATTGATTACCACAACTCCCTTGCAATGATCTCTCACCATGTTTTAAGAATTCTGTTCAACCGAACACTAGTTCTTATTGTAAACAATACGTAAGTGTTGAACTCAATTACAATCAACAGTGAATTTTCGATACGTCAAAATCAAGTTTAAGAAACGAGTATTTGCAAACTAAAACATCTGCAGCAAACCAAACAATAATCACTGTGTCTAATTTATTTTCAGCGTTTTTATTTAAAGTATTTTAGGACATGTTGCTGATTACTTTACCACTGAGGTAAGATAAGTCTAAAGCAGCAAAATTATAAAATCATTTTTTATAAATACGAGTAATACTAGTTGACATGGGCGTCTTGGATCTTACTGCTCATGGCCTGCACTTATCAGTTATGCTACCCTGGGATAGTTCATTATTTGACGCATGTGCAGCTTCGACAAGTCGACAAAGAAATATAAATGAAGTGCAGCATATATGTCGACTTTTTATCATTACATTCAGAGCATGATTAAATAATAGAACTTTTCCATTAGATAACAACTATATTAACGACTAGGATTCTATGTACTAAATATTTTAATAATAATGACATAAAAAGATGTTTTAATAAATAAATATAATAATATTTATTCCCGAGGACAATAGCTATTATTTGTTGATCGGTCATTATGTTCTAATTCCAACATACCATGAAAACGAGATAGCCAATTGATTCACGACCGTAGCGACGTTCAATCTATATTTACATTCCAACATCATGCCTGAAGCTACCAAAATTCGTTCTTTCAAAGCTTTCCACTGAATAAAAAATAATCAAATTTTTGCAATGCATTTTACGTTCCATTCAATCACTGTGGAAAATGTACAAAACGTTTGCTCATTAAATTGCCAACAACTCTTTTGCACTTGCTTCAGGATTGTTTAAAAATAAATAAACACGACAGAGAAACACAGTTAAAAAAAAACGTCCATAGTACGCAAGAAAGAAAAAAAATAAAAAGAAGATAATGATGAGTTTGATAGGGAATGCACTTCGGTTGCAATAATGTATGGCGAAACTATTTAAGAAACTAATAGCATTTACAAAAAATCCTTACATGGTTTCACATAAACGAAAATAATACTGTCAAGAGACAAAAATAACGACCAATCCGAACGACGGTACGTAATAGGCGCCTGTCGATTCTGTCGTTTTCATTATCAAAATAGAAAATTCCTGGAGGTTTCCTCTCTCTATGGAGCTTGCAATATCTGTAAAAGGAAACAGTTTCTGGCCCAACTTGGTGGGACATCTTCATAATGACGTTTTTTTATTTTTTTTAAAATAATGACGTTATGCTATAACGAAACCTGGGTCGTGAGAATAAAATGTTTATGTGGATAAGCAAAGTGGTTTTATTTAAAAAAAACCGTCAATCTGTAAAAGGTTTAATTCATTGCGGAGGTGAAAAATTAAAGAGCTGATTCCTGACTTGACGAGACCACGGCGAAGAATTTCAAGAAAGAAAACAGTATTTTGGCCACAGAATTTCATTACGGACATATCACGGTTCACTTCCGACAAATGACCGAACATGAATGATTTATACGTTCACTACCCAAGCTAAGTACAGTATTCATTATTTTTCGCCCCGAATACACTCCGGTAGGCTGAAAAATATTAATCACCAAAATAGACCGGGAGCATAGAAGCATCGTTATCTACAATATTACCGTAAATATTATGTTTATGCCTTGTTATCTATGACTCGGGAACAATATCACCCCTCTCTCATCCACTTGAGAGGGCCACAATTAGAGAGAATGGTAG